>CM061145.1:4373390-4689775 GCA_030710495.1 Labroides dimidiatus
CCCACACAGAACTTTATACTTTAAATATGCTTATATGGATGATAATAATAAATATCACTCTTTAAATTCAGAGTCAACCCACAGAAATAAAGTCCAAGCAAAATAAATGAATAATAATAAGAAAAGAAAAATCACTCACCACCTCCAAACTTCGACCAGCCGTCCTCTTCAAACGCCCGCTCGTGTTTTTCTTGTTTTTCTTTTAGTTTAGTGCTGACACAGCAAGCTGAAGCTCTAATTTAATAAGCTCCTCTGGCTTAAATAAATGACAGGCTGGAAATTAAAATTAGCTCCATGTTGCAGCCAATAAACGACACAGTTTTCTCCTCAGACACGCAGAACAAATATTTGACCAAATGTCTGGGCAGTGGGCTCGAAACTCCACATAAGCCTTAACGCCATTACTTATTCAGGAAGTTTATTGGTGTGTTAATAATTGATCACCTAATTAAGGGGGGAAGTTGGGGAGATACGGGGCTGAATGCCTCTTTACCAGTGGGCTTTTGGTAAGTGCATGGTTTGGTGGAGCGCGACAGAGAGGCGCCAACGAGAGTAACTCCTGACCAGCGCGTAAAACTCTTTTTCGTATGAAAAGACCCGAGCACGGGGCTCTGAGGAGAAAACGATACAACAACAACAACAACAACAACAAAGAGAACAATAACAACAAAAACGAGAAGAAGAAGCAGGTGTGGTTCTCCGTCCTAAAGTATAAAGTAGCTCTAAAGCAGATTGAGTTTAACTCTTCTGTACCTTCATCATGTGGAGAGACGCCTCTGCAGCCTGAGACTCTGTTTGATTAAACCCTTTAAGACCAGCTATTCAGCCAGTCCACCATGACAGAGTCTTACTTTTTTTACAGACTGTAGTGCAACGTTCTGGAGTATTCTTTCTTGCTTAATATCAATATAACCCTTAAATACTACAAGTTTCTACCACATGTATTGACTCATGTCTTAACTACAATAACAAATTAGTTAAAGTGCAATAAACCTGATGATATATACTCATTTAAAAATAAAGACGTTGTTATTAAATTTAAACTTCAGAATAGAGGAACACAAGCGACTTTAAATTTCACAACATAGGGAGTGCTGCAGGTCTTATTTATCAACATCTTTATTAAGTGTGTGTTCTTGTGTATTCTTTTCAAACTCATCACTGCAAGTGCTCTGAGGTGTGGTGAATGTGTGAAATGTTTACATGCAAACAGAGTTTATATGCAAAAATAATGATCCATCTGCAATATCTGGTTTCAAATATAAAGCCAATCAAACATGGAGATGCAAAATGTAGCCTTGGCACTACGCTGGGCCCTAAAGGGTTAAACTATGGGTTAGTTAAGGGTTATGTTTGTTTATATTTTCTATTGGGTCTAATGTCTGCTGTTGCTCTATGTTTCGTTTTGTTAATTATACACTTAAGCATCCTCCTGAAATGTAGATTGTTGAAAGTCACAACATTGCTCTTGCAGAACACATTTTTGGGATCCAGAAAAAAAAACAAAAAAAACAGTATGAGATCATCTCCTCAGCGTCAGAAATGAAGATCTTTGTGTTTTTTGAGTACATTAGTCATTAAATTAATTAATCATGTAAGATTTGTTTTAATTTTCAAACTCCAGACTTTATTTATCTTAAACGTATTCAAACTTTGAGCAGGTGTTTTTAATATGATGCAGTAGCATCATGTCTCAGGATCAGAGAAACAGAAGAAGAAAGAAATGAAAGGAACAAATTGAAGAAAAGGTTAAAGGTGACATTTGTCTTTTGAAAAGATAGAAAATGAATCTGATAGCTACGTCAGTGTTGAATAAACTACTTTTGCTCCCATAATAACTTGAGTTCTTTGATAGATGTTCCACAGAAACTGTTCCTCCTTAATTTTAGCTCTAATTCTTTCACATTAAATCAGTGCAGGCAAACTTTTACCAGCTGAGTTAACAAACTGGAGACCTCAGACTCATTAACTGTACAAAAATGGACAAACGCCTTAATTTCTGCCTGCTGTGAGATGTAAATCCATGAAACTGGTTCAAACTGGTTCTTGTGTGGGTTTGCAGCAGACACACAGAGATTTAAAGTTCAGTGATTCTTGACTGTCGGGTTTTCTCTCTACGTTCCCTGAAAATTCCAAACAGCACGCTGCACGAGCAGCTTTTATCAACAGATGTGATCAGTGGTTAAAAAAGAAAAATCAAATAAACGACTCAAAACTAAACCATAATAATGTTTTTCAATCATGGTTTCCATTAAGATTTTCGAGTCCACCACTTTGATCTTCTATCTGTTAACATGTAGTGGGCTTTTTGACCCACACTGCGCCTGTCAGCAGGGGGAGCTCTAAACCATTTGGCTCCACAGTCCGTGAACATTTAGATCAGTCATTGGTCTGTGCAGTGGTTCACTTGTGAATCTCCTTTAAAAAATATTTTTACCAAACCATAAAAAGGATGAAGATATTTTTAATGACAGTTTTATTCTTCTAGAATGAACAGAAAGAATGACCCCATGTTGGTGACACCGTGTGGCCCAATGTGAACCCCTGACAGCCTTTTTGTTTTTGTCATCAAGTGATTTAATGAAAGACTCATTAACACAACCAAAGCCTTTAGTAAGGATTGGATGGTCTAAAGAACAAAATCACAAAACAAAAGACTTTTTTTTAACAACTTAATCCATTCAATGTTTACTTTTTGTTTGTTTTTATTATACTAAATGAGAATGAAACATTAAATGATTCATACTAATTTGGAATTAAGTTAAAATGAATAAATACAATTACATTACATTAAAAAAGAAAGAAATTAAATGTATTAAAATAAAATTTAAAAAAAAGATCCGAAAGCTGAATTTATTATTTTATCCAAAAGTCTTTTCTTTGAGGTGTAGATACAAAACGCATGATGTCTTTTATTTCCCTGACTTAGAGCTCCGTTACTCAGAGAACTATTCTTTTTTCATTGTAGTTATTTTTCTCTCATCACACCTATTCTTTAACAAGGAAATCAAAAACACAAATCTACACTGAAAATGTTGCTGAAAAGGGCAACTTTTGTGTGCATATACATCCACAAACTGTTCTAAATAAATCAACAACATCCCTGTCAAACCTGGAGAGCTGATGTGAACTTTTGGTCTCAAAATGTCCTTAAAGTCTTTACAGAAGTCATATGAAGAGTGGAAGCAGAGGCGCTCAGTGGGGCTCTGTCTGAAGGTTAGAGAGGATACAGAGACCCACCAAAACCCTGATCTGTTTGCTCAGTCCGGATGGTTCTCTAAAGCACCCTCCTCCCCTCTCGCTCTCTGCTGGACTCGGTTTCTTCAGAGTGATGATTTCACTATCGGAGCCAGCGGATTCTCCAGGAGAGGCCTTTTAAGAAAGCCGTCTCTAATGCCAACCATTCATCATCTTGTTGGAAAACACACGCCAAGCCGGCAGATAAAAGTGGCATTCATCATTCCATTTATCGTACATGCACATAAATATCAGCCATTTGGACCACACATTTCAGCCCGCACGGCTTACAGTAGAAGCAGTTTTAGATCCAGAGGCTCCAGTGAGACTGAGATCAGTGTTTCACATCCCTCTTCACCCAGGGGTGTCTTACAGATTATCTCTCTCTCTCTTCTCCTCTGGTGTGTGTATCTACTGGTTTTTGTAGATACACACCCTCACCCTTGAGCTTGGGATCATCTCCTGAATCCAAATAAGGTTGAGTCAGCTCGTATTAAATTTTTAAAAATTACATTTTTAGGTGGAAACCTTCCAGATGATTATGAGTCAGTATGAGTAAGGAGTGTGGAAACAACAGCTTTACATTTTATCTGATTAACAAATACTGATTTACATCTTTGTACCACTGAACTGTGAAAACTTCCACGATGAATGAAGACAGGCCATCACACAGGCCTGGAAATATAAATGTCTGTTATTAATGTTTACAGATACCATCAAATATTTATCACCTCTCTGGTCTTTTTATCAGTTTTCATTCAGTGTTCTGGTCATTTACAGTCTGTATCAGCTTGCTTTGAGAGCTCGTGTCTCGCTCAACATAAATGAAACTGTTTGCTTTTCTTTCAAGGCCCAGCTTCCATTCAAAGCTAAAGACTTGACTCTAAAGATTAAAATGCAACATTTCAAACTGCTTCAGGAGGTAAAATATATTGGCTACTCCTTTTATCTTCAACATAAATTTGATAACCACATGAAAATGGTACGCAGGATCACAAAAGCAGATTTATACAAGCTAAAACCAAAGAAGAAAAAAAAAAACAGAGTGCATTAAAAACACTTGTGCCATGAAAAGATCATTTTCATATTTAAATTTATGTAGAGAGTTTGCTGCAGCCTGCAGAGTTTAAAGCTGATGATTTTACCCCCTTTCCTTTAAAACTCTGCCTCTGTTTTAAAAGCTCCTTCATTCATTTTTAAATTTCTACACAGCCGTGCTCCACCAATCACAGATGGTCTGTCATTTTACAGCCTCCATCAGTCCGTGTGGCCCTTCAGTCTTTCCTTTTCAGATGTCTCTGATGTTTCCTGCACGACACCGTCCAGAGAGCTTTCACTCTGGCTGATGTCAAACCTGTTGTGGAAATCCCCGAATCTGCCACTAAACTGATCAAAACGCTTCATTCTAAAGAGGGCTGCAAAATTCTGGGAATTTTCAAAGCTCGAAACTTCCCAAGGAATTTTTTTAGAAAATAATGGGGAATTAAAAGGAATTTTCAGGAATTAAATATTTACTGCATTTAGCTGGTCATATACATTTTTACTGAGTCCTCAGTCTAAATAAAGAATAGAATAAATAATCAGAATAAATAAAGATTGAAGTCTGAGGAACACATGTTTGTTTTGTTTGTTTGTTTGGTTGTAAATCACATGAGCTACTTGTCAGGTACAAGAGAGACAGATTATAGCATAAAAAACAGCAGAAACCATCTTTAAAGGGTTTTATTCAGTTCTTCTTAATTTGCTAGTTTTATTTTTGTGGGCGACTGTGGCTCAGTGGTAGAGTTGTCGTCTCTTAATCGGAAGGTTGAGGATTCGATTCCCATGTCGAAGTGTCCTTGAGCAAGACACTGAACCCCAAATTGCTCCCACTGTTGTTCAGTGGTGTGTGAATGGGTATGAATAGGTTAGATAAAAACTGGTCCTTTTTTTTTTTTTTTTTTTTTTTTTTTATAACCATTTTATCTGTTGTCTGTATCTTTGTGAAGCACTTTGGGCTGCATGCCTGTGTGTTTGAAGGTGTTATGTTAATAAAAAAAAAAATAAAAAAATAAAAAAAAAAAAACATCTCTCACTCTCTCTTTCTCTCTCTCTCTCTCTCTCTCTCTCTCTCTCTCTCATTTGAAAGGCCTTTTTAATTGTATATATAAAAACAGGGTGTATTCTTTGGTACATTATAAATTAATATATAATCAGAGGTCTGGCAGAATCAAAGCCAAACCAGAACCAGAAGACCAGTTTCTGAGAGTCCACAGTTCCAAGCTTCACAGTGTCAAAGAGGTGGTAGAGTCACAGTCTGAGTTTGAGTTACTGTGAAGAGAAGACTTTGAGATGCAGCTTTGAAGGTCAGACTACAGAAAGAAAGACCTCCATCACTAATACAGAGTCAGAAGAAGAAGAAGAGGCTGGACTGGACCATCAGACACCACCAATGGACTACTGAAGACCCCAAGATGGAGCTGTGGACTCATCAACCAAGGTCTGAACTCTTTGCTTCATCATCAGGATCACTGTCCATTAGTCAAAGGAAAGGATGGTTCTTTAGTGTGAGACATCACAAGGACACATGGAGGAGGAACCATGCTGGTCTGGGTCTGTATACTATTTATAATATTAATACTATTTATAATATTAAGTGTACATTATCATTTTTAATTAATTTATTTTATTTCAATTTCTTTACTTGTGGGATTTGTGCTTTAAGGCTCAGAAAATAATAATTCAATTGTGTATAATATATGACTTAGCCATTAAGCTAATAGGCTTATGCTGTTTGCTAAAATAACATCACAACAAAGATTCATGAATTTTCAGAATCCTTTTCGTAAAGTTACATTCATCTGTTTTTAAAAGGAGTATCCAGCCATGTCACTGGTCTCAGAAAGCCAGACAAAGAACAACAGACAGAACCAACATGCATGAAGTGTTAAGTGGAGTTACTCTTTTTATCCATGCACACTGATCTAGGAGAGAAGTAGGCCATCTCCCAGCTAGAAGCAGCTGAATGTAGTATTTAAAAAGCATTACTGCAGGATACGGTGCAGTAATGGGCATGCTGGGATCTCTGTATTTAAGTATCACACTGTTGGCTGAAGATCCCAGTCAGGGGCCCTGAGTGGTAAACTTTTTTAACAGCAGAAGATACAAAATAAGAACACAAAACACCAGGCCACAATCACGGCTCATTACGTCTGCAGCCTGGCTGTTGATTCAGACCGGCCAACAAAAGTCTCAGCAGGAAGTGAAATGAGAATCCTGCAGAGAGGGAAGGAAAACTGTCCTACCCTGCATGTACAAATATGAAGATAACAACATGCTGGTAGAAGTTTTCATCAACGCTTCCACTGTTGCAGCAGAATTATGACTTCATGTATCTCCAAGATACAATAATGTTAAGCTCATAACAAATATTACACTACTCATAAAATCATAATTGAATGTAATAAAACCTCACTCATCATAAGAGGGTATATTTAAAGCGGACAAGAAACCTGACATGGCTGTTAAACAAAAGGCCGATGCTGGGCTGATTTATTCAGAAACTGATGTATTAATGTAGCTTAAACCAATTAGTCATGACAGGCCACTGCCTGCTGGATCTGATGCAGGAAAATTAATGCTGCCTTTGTATTAATAAAAAAAAACTAGGAAAGGATCAGTCTGCACTTTGGAGTCCACATCCAAACACACCAAGAAGTGAGACAGCCTCACATGAATCAATCAGCAGAGACTGAATAGGTTAATTATCCAATATGTCTGATTAATTATTCTGATTAGAAAGAGAATGAGCGACGGAGAGGCACGATGACAAATATGAGCTTTTCTAAATGAGCAGCAACAGATCAATCAATACTCATTGTGCTGGTAAGAAGTGGCACTAATTGCCCTGAAGTGACTGATGGAGGATGTTAAAAAACATGGCAGCCCGACGGGAACACAGGAGGAAAATCCCAGAAATGATGGGGGGAAGAATGAGAGGACACAACAGATCAGGACATGAGCATGTTCAAGCTGCAGGTGTGCCGACAGGACAGGTGTCAACAGAGGGGTCCTCCACGAGTTCATCAACCCTTTTTTTTTTTTTTAAATTATATAACAGCTGGAAAATATGAACTGGGTGGAGGCAGATTCATTGTAAAAAAACAGCAGTGTTGCATCCTAGACTGCAAAACCTTCTGGATATACACCATACTGGATGTCAAAACTTAAATTATTACATATGTTGTAGAAATACCTGAATCTGTCTGTAAACTGATCAAAACATTGTTCTAAATATAGCACAAGATATTCACCAGAAATTAGGAGGTCATCACATAAGGATCTCCTAACTGGTTCATGATATGTTGGAGGGGCTGGGGTCTCAAACACTGAGGTCTGAGATTCTTTTTAACAGCAAGAGGTCTCAGACTCATGGCCTGTGACACCATTTAATACAGCCTGCAGCATGATGTGAAACCCAACCGGCCACACTCATGCCCAGGTCCAATTTCAGCATGTCTATTTGGTTGAATATGTTTGTTAATAAAGTGTGTTATCAGATCATTTGATATTTGAATCATTTACTTGACAACAAAAATAAATCCACTTGATCATCAGACATATAAATCAAGGTCTGCAAGGGTAGGGGCCTCAAAGTGGAGGTTTGTAGAGGTAGGGGCCTGAGAGTGGAGGTTTGTAGAGGTAGGGGCCTGAAAGAGGAGGTTTGTAGAGGTAGGGGCCTGAGAGTGGAGGTTTGTAGAGGTAGGGGCCTGAAAGTGGAGGTCTATAGAGGTAGGGGCCTGAGAGTGGAGGTTTGTAGAGGTAGGGGCCTGAGAGTGGAGGTTTGTAGAGGTAGGGGCCTGAAAATGGAGATTTATAGAGGTAGGGGCCTGAAAGCGGAGGTTTGTAGAGGTAGGATCCTGAAAGCGCAGGTTTGTAGAGGTAGGGGCCTAACAGCGGAGGTTTGTAGAGGTAGGGGCCTGAAAGTGGAGGTTTGTAGAGGTAGGGGCCTAACAGCGGAGGTTTGTAGAGGTAGGGGCCTGAAAGTGGAGGTTTGTAGAGGTAGGGGCCTGAAAGAGGAGGTTTGTAGAGGTAGGGGCCTGAAAATGGAGGTCTATAGAGGTAGGGGCCTGAAAGTGGAGGTTTGTAGAGGTGGGGGCCTGAGAGCGGAGGTTTGTTGAGGTAGGGGCCTGAAAGTGGAGGTTTGTAGAGGTAGGGGCCTGAGAGTGGAGGTTTGTAGAGGTAGGGGCCTGAAAATGGAGATTTATAGAGGTAGGGGCCTGAAAGCGGAGGTTTGTAGAGGTAGGATCCTGAAAGCGCAGGTTTGTAGAGGTAGGGGCCTGAAAGTGGAGGTTTGTAGAGGTAGGGGCCTAACAGCGGAGGTTTGTAGAGGTAGGGGCCTGAAAGTGGAGGTTTGTAGAGGTAGGGGCCTGAAAGCGGAGGTTTGTAGAGGTAGGGGCCTGAAAATGGAGGTCTGTAGAGGTAGGGGCCTGAAAGTGGAGGTTTGTAGAGGTGGGGGCCTGAGAGCGGAGGTTTGTAGAGGTAGGGGCCTTACAGTGGAGGTTTGTAGAGGTAGGGGCCTTACAGTGGAGGTTTGTAGAGGTAGGGGCCTGACAGTGGAGGTTTGTAGAGGTAGGGGCCTGACAGTGGAGGTTTGTAGAGGTAGGGGCCTGAAAATGGAGATTTATAGAGGTAGGGGCCTGAGAGTGGAGGTTTGTAGAGGTAGGGGCCTGAGAGTGGAGGTTTGTAGAGGTAGGGGCCTGAAAGCGGAGGTTTGTAGAGGTAGGATCCTGAAAGCGCAGGTTTGTAGAGGTAGGGGCCTAACAGCGGAGGTTTGTAGAGGTAGGGGCCTGAAAGTGGAGGTTTGTAGAGGTAGGGGCCTAACAGCGGAGGTTTGTAGAGGTAGGGGCCTGAAAGTGGAGGTTTGTAGAGGTAGGGGCCTGAAAGAGGAGGTTTGTAGAGGTAGGGGCCTGAGAGTGGAGGTTTGTAGAGGTAGGGGCCTGAGAGTGGAGGTTTGTAGAGGTAGGGGCCTGAAAATGGAGATTTATAGAGGTAGGGGCCTGAAAGCAGAGGTTTGTAGAGGTAGGATCCTGAAAGCGCAGGTTTGTAGAGGTAGGGGCCTAACAGCGGAGGTTTGTAGAGGTAGGGGCCTGAAAGTGGAGGTTTGTAGAGGTAGGGGCCTAACAGCTGAGGTTTGTAGAGGTAGGGGCCTGAAAGTGGAGGTTTGTAGAGGTAGGGGCCTGAAAGAGGAGGTTTGTAGAGGTAGGGGCCTGAAAATGGAGGTCTATAGAGGTAGGGGCCTGAAAGTGGAGGTTTGTAGAGGTGGGGGCCTGAGAGCGGAGGTTTGTAGAGGTAGGGGCCTGAAAGTGGAGGTTTGTAGAGGTAGGGGCCTGAGAGTGGAGGTTTGTAGAGGTAGGGGCCTGAAAATGGAGATTTATAGAGGTAGGATCCTGAAAGCGCAGGTTTGTAGAGGTAGGGGCCTGAAAGTGGAGGTTTGTAGAGGTAGGGGCCTAACAGCGGAGGTTTGTAGAGGTAGGGGCCTGAAAGTGGAGGTTTGTAGAGGTAGGGGCCTGAAAGCGGAGGTTTGTAGAGGTAGGGGCCTGAAAATGGAGGTCTGTAGAGGTAGGGGCCTGAAAGTGGAGGTTTGTAGAGGTGGGGGCCTGAGAGCGGAGGTTTGTAGAGGTAGGGGCCTGAAAGTGGAGGTTTGTAGAGGTAGGGGCCTTACAGTGGAGGTTTGTAGAGGTAGGGGCCTGAAAGTGGAGGTTTGTAGAGGTAGGGGCCTGACAGTGGAGGTTTGTAGAGGTAGGGGCCTGACAGTGGAGGTTTGTAGAGGTAGGGGCCTGACAGTGGAGGTTTGTAGAGGTAGGGGCCTGACAGTGGAGGTTTGTAGAGGTAGGGGCCTGACAGTGGAGGTTTGTAGAGGTAGGGGCCTTACAGTGGAGGTTTGTAGAGGTAGGGGCCTGACAGTGGAGGTTTGTAGAGGTAGGGGCCTGAAAATGGAGGTCTGTAGAGGTAGGGGCCTGAAAGTGGAGGTTTGTAGAGGTGGGGGCCTGAGAGCGGAGGTTTGTAGAGGTAGGGGCCTTACAGTGGAGGTTTTTTAGAGGTAGGGGCCTTACAGTGGAGGTTTGTAGAGGTAGGGGCCTGACAGTGGAGGTTTGTAGAGGTAGGGGCCTGACAGTGGAGGTTTGTAGAGGTAGGGGCCTGAAAATGGAGATTTATAGAGGTAGGGGCCTGAGAGTGGAGGTTTGTAGAGGTAGGGGCCTGAGAGTGGAGGTTTGTAGAGGTAGGGGCCTGAAAGCGGAGGTTTGTAGAGGTAGGATCCTGAAAGCGCAGGTTTGTAGAGGTAGGGGCCTAACAGCGGAGGTTTGTAGAGGTAGGGGCCTGAAAGTGGAGGTTTGTAGAGGTAGGGGCCTAACAGCGGAGGTTTGTAGAGGTAGGGGCCTGAAAGTGGAGGTTTGTAGAGGTAGGGGCCTGAAAGAGGAGGTTTGTAGAGGTAGGGGCCTGAGAGTGGAGGTTTGTAGAGGTAGGGGCCTGAGAGTGGAGGTTTGTAGAGGTAGGGGCCTGAAAATGGAGATTTATAGAGGTAGGGGCCTGAAAGCAGAGGTTTGTAGAGGTAGGATCCTGAAAGCGCAGGTTTGTAGAGGTAGGGGCCTAACAGCGGAGGTTTGTAGAGGTAGGGGCCTGAAAGTGGAGGTTTGTAGAGGTAGGGGCCTAACAGCTGAGGTTTGTAGAGGTAGGGGCCTGAAAGTGGAGGTTTGTAAGGTAGGGGCCTGAAAGAGGAGGTTTGTAGAGGTAGGGGCCTGAAAATGGAGGTCTATAGAGGTAGGGGCCTGAAAGTGGAGGTTTGTAGAGGTGGGGGCCTGAGAGCGGAGGTTTGTAGAGGTAGGGGCCTGAAAGTGGAGGTTTGTAGAGGTAGGGGCCTGAGAGTGGAGGTTTGTAGAGGTAGGGGCCTGAAAATGGAGATTTATAGAGGTAGGATCCTGAAAGCGCAGGTTTGTAGAGGTAGGGGCCTGAAAGTGGAGGTTTGTAGAGGTAGGGGCCTAACAGCGGAGGTTTGTAGAGGTAGGGGCCTGAAAGTGGAGGTTTGTAGAGGTAGGGGCCTTACAGCGGAGGTTTGTAGAGGTAGGGGCCTGAAAATGGAGGTCTGTAGAGGTAGGGGCCTGAAAGTGGAGGTTTGTAGAGGTGGGGGCCTGAGAGCGGAGGTTTGTAGAGGTAGGGGCCTGAAAGTGGAGGTTTGTAGAGGTAGGGGCCTTACAGTGGAGGTTTGTAGAGGTAGGGGCCTGAAAGTGGAGGTTTGTAGAGGTAGGGGCCTGACAGTGGAGGTTTGTAGAGGTAGGGGCCTGACAGTGGAGGTTTGTAGAGGTAGGGGCCTGACAGTGGAGGTTTGTAGAGGTAGGGGCCTGACAGTGGAGGTTTGTAGAGGTAGGGGCCTGACAGTGGAGGTTTGTAGAGGTAGGGGTCTTACAGTGGAGGTTTGTAGAGGTAGGGGCCTGAAAGTAGAGGTTTGTAGAGGTAGGGGCCTTACAGTGGAGGTTTGTAGAGGTAGGGGCCTGAAAGTGGAGGTTTGTAGAGGTAGGGGCCTGACAGTGGAGGTTTGTAGAGGTAGGGGCCTAACAGCGGAGGTTTGTAGAGGTAGGGGCCTGACAGTGGAGGTCTGCAGCCAGACTCCCTTGAGTTCACATGAATTTCTGTTAGCTTACTGCTGTTTTATCCTCAAGTCAATGGCTTCCAACTCCATGTGGTAAAATAAACACAAGTTTCCTTCATTCCCTCTGATTTTTCATCCTTGCTGACATGCTGTCAAAGTCAAACTCTCTTTCTCCTGAGGCTGTACATACAAAATACTAAATCTGCCTAAATGGCAGTCTGACGTGAGACTTGAACCCCTCCTTAGTTCCAGCCTATCCACCACTCTCCACCATCACCATGAGCAGACTGCTGTGTCAGAGCTGCAGCTATGAAAGCAGTCCTGTCATCACCCGTATGGATGTGCTGATATGTTACAGTTAGAGAATGCACAAGTCATGAGGGCACCTGATGTTACCTGTGTGTATGTCTGTGACTCAGACAACAGAATATGACACTCTGTAAATGATGAAACGCTAGTGTCAGAGAGCACGATTGTAGACCTGGATGGGATTAGAATGTCTCATACTGTGGCTGTGTCTTGGTTTATTTTTTTAGGATTATTTTCAGATGGGTGATGGTGAATTTGCTTGGCAGAGTCTGACCTGTGTGGGCTGGTATTAAGCTGCAGATGACACACTTCAAACATCTCGGAGCGGACCACAGGTGTTTTTTCTGACAGCTGACGTGATTCTTCGACACTGTCCTCCTGATCTGGAAACCATCCTCGTCGAGTGCGAGCCTTTTTGTCTTCCCCTCATTATCAAGCACTCTTCAGACCGTTCTTAGTGGTGACTCATTTTCCAGAGGACTTTGAAATAAAGAAAGTACAAGCAGATGGAAGGTTTGATGGAGCGATTGATTGATGGCTGTGAACTTTTTGGTGCCAATTGAACGCCTGGCTTACTGAGAGAAAGGTCAGGCAGAGATGAGAGATGATAATGATTTTTTAATGATGGTTCTGAAAGGGAACCACATTTGCCTCTCATGTGGAGTGCTTTGAGGAAGTGGAGGAGTTGTGTAGAAAGAGAAAGCAAGCTTGACAAGACGTGTGTCTGCCAGTACAATTTGCCCGGCCCTTCCACTCAGCAGATGAACAGGACGACCTTACAAAGCCCCGCCCCTCTCTTCTCTTCACTTCCAATCCATTATACTGTGATGTAACCAGATGAAAAAAATAAAAGGTTTTGCAACCATTTGATGGAGAGTCTTTCTGGATTCTGTCATATATTTGAGTTTCAGAGTTGTAGTTTAAAAGCACAGCAGTGGGCTAAGATGTGAGGAACGTTAAAAGGTCAGTTTTCAAAGAGCTGGCTCAGTTTGAGGGCTGGTTCTCAGCAGGTTCCCTGTTCTGCAGCAGCAGCAGAAGAAGAAAATAAGAGTATTTACAGCGAGAAAGAAGAAAGTCTAAGTTGACAGGAAAGTAAAACAGAGAAAAGTCTGACCGATGTACCACAAGAACAGGAAAGACAGACCTGAAGTCAAACCTGATATAAGACCGACCCCCCGCACCAGCCCGTCAAGAGACGGTTTCAGAAAAAAAGTCTTAAGATGGAACAAATCTATTTTTTTTTATATTAAAAAAAACAGACATTCATGGCCTGATCTACTAAAGGTTTGCATGTATAAAAACACATGTGAACTTGGTAGCGTGTGCAGAGCTGATATACTAACCGGGTGCACTGGGAATTGCACCCGCACAATCAATTAAGCGTGTTTGCATTCAGGTCATCAGAATTTGCAAAATACTGGGAGGAGGTGATGCAAATCTAATCATTTAGCACCCACAATATGATTTATCAAACCTGAGACTGAGTGCTGTCAGGGTTTTGCATCTATATTTAACATGTTTGAAAGGCAGGTGCGAACCCACAGCATTATGAAGAAATGTCATTGTGGCATGAAAAAGCCATAGCTGCAACGACAGAAAGAGAGAGAGAGAGGGTGAGAAAGAGAGAGAGAGAGAGAGAGAGAGAATCTTCTGAGATCGTCTGTCCAGAAATGACATTTTTGAGCTGCTGGATGCCGTCAGGGCTAGTTTGAAGCCAGTCACAAAAAGCAGCCATGTTTTATCACCTATGGAACGCAACATGCAACACAGCATCTTCCTGCATCTGGATGTGAAAGAAAATGAAGACTGGCTACATGTGGGACAGATTAATGCAGCAGACACGGACCAATCTGATTCAAAGACATTTCTCATGAGCCATTTGAGGTTTGCTTTTTTTATGCAATTAAACCAAAATGAAAAAGACCATAGAGGAACTGAAATATTTAGAGGCATGTTTTGAAACAAACAAACAAAACTGAACTTTAAGAGCCACCATAGAACAGACAACCATAATAATTTGAAATAAAGTTATGATAGGTCTGTTGACTTTGTATTTCTTTCTTTAATCAGGTCTTAAAGTTTTCGCAGGTTGCTCTGGTGTCCAACCGTGCGTAATGATCCTTCATCACCTGTGCTCTCCCCTCCCTCTTCATTCACTGGCGGCTCAGTTGAAGGATCACTGCTGCTGAATGTCCTCCCGACTGTTTTTCAGGGCTTTGATGGTCATTGTCAGCACTGACCAGCTGCCTCGTGTGCGCAACGATGGCCTGAGTGTCACAGCGGAGGGCGCGCGCCACATCGGACACAGCTCTCACCTCCTGTGCAATGGACTGTAACCCATCCGTCTGATTTCTCCAACTCCATGGCTTCAAACTTCATTTTTCGTTTACGGTCACTCTGCTCTCCCAAACTTTCCAAACTGAACTGAACTTCTCCCGTACTTGAGCTACTTCACTCCAGTGTCTCTCCATCTGTCATCCTCCTGATGCTGCAAAGGTTGAATGACAGCTGGCCTCTGTCATGAAGAGGCTTTCCAGGTAAGAGACTTGGCTTAAAGTGGGGAAAAAAAACCCTCTGTGTCTGAAATTTATCAGGCGCAGAGAAGGGAGGGCAGCAGGCGCATCAGCACCCAACCAGCCAAGAGTTTCCAAACCTGAACCTCATGGACTATTAAAAGATGTACTATTTGGACAATTTTATACTGAATGATGTGTTCTAACTGTGGCAAACAAATAGTTATGTTAATGTTAAGCCCACTGTTCCTATTATCATTTACTGTATGTGAAAAAAGAAAAGTTTCATTTCACTGTGCCAGCCTTCAACAATCTGTGGCCTGAACATTTGGACTTTTTCCATAATTCTTCTTCTACCCGTCACCTCTCCCACCAGGTTGGTGTTGACAGCACAAAAACTAGTGTAGTTTACCTGTGAAATGAATGTCTGATCCTGATGAAAAATGACACCCATCCACCATAGATATTTCAAAAATGGGGCAAACTGAGTAAATAAATCAAACACACCCCACAGACCCCCAGAGTTAAAACTAAACAACTTCAAACAAACAACCACCACCTGTTAAAACACCCAACACCGTGGGGCTGATAGTTTAGTGTGAGTGCATTAGCTTTAGCTTCGTAGCATCAAATGATTGACATGTAGCGTTTTCTCAAACAGACACAAAGACATGTTGAAGCAGGACAAACACTCTGAAACAGGGGATTAGACGCTGCTGGGAGTTACACAGAGCGATCCTATGAATACACATCCCACATGATCAGGGCTGGACTTGCAGGAAGTGAACATTTTGTGTGGAGTATCCTCAGTCCCAAACTGAAATTTGGGCCCTGGAATACAGGTTTTTCAAGAAATGTCCATACACAAGAAATCTTGCACCATGCTGGAGTACTTCAGGACATGTAAGATTTTTTTTTTTCTCATGTATTTCAGAAACAATGCCTGATGTAGATTTTGCCAGAATTCCAAAATGAAAGAGTTATAAAATTTCAAGCCTCCAAGATGGGTAATGAATTAATGTTTCAGGCACTATATCATACTGTAAAAGGTACAAAAACAAAAACAAAAAAGCAACAAAACCCTGATAAGCTACAATATGTCTGCGCTAAAAGTCCCATGGAAATTTTCAGGAAACTGTCCTGAAATTTATCATACATTTCCCACCTCTTTGCAGCCCTAGTCATGAATATTTGTTGTGAAAAAAGATTTAAAAAAAAAAATGTAAATGTGTCACAGTTGCAAATAGAGGCTCCTCACATGACCTTTGAGGAAACTTTAAAAAATCTATTTTCCTTTTAATCCAAACACATCCAACGTACAATAAATAATGGAACATAAAAAAACAAAAAACAACAACAACAACAAAAAAAAAAACGTAGTAATGAAAAATAAGAAGCAGATCTAGTGGAATTATAAATCAATAAAAAGCATCATCAGATAATAAACTCTGTCACTTCCTTTCAGACAGATGGCTGATAAACTTAAGAGTCTAATCTTTAAAAAGCCGTGTCACAGCCTCTCAACCCAACAATCCCACAGGAGGAGCCTTCAGGTGCTGCACCCTGAGCTGATGAGTGCATCCAGCCCACATAGACGATTTATCACTCTCTGGCACTTTTCCAGTCAGGACGCCTGACATCATGCTCAGAGGTGGGTCTAATTGTTGTACTGTGTCTCCTCTAATTTCCTGCTTTGATGAGTTTAGATTCTTTGTGGCTGGTGATCTTTTAAGGCCTGGTTACAGTTAGAAAATCTGCTACAGTTCACAGTCACAAATGGATGGTAAGCTGGATTTGAATGCAGTCCCATTCATAGAATTAAGATCTGGAGAGTTACTTGTTAATCTTTGAGGAGACCTTGTAACAGACTGCACATGTAAACTTGGTCAAACGATTGATGGATGAACTGTGAGCAGGTCTTGTGTCGGGTGTTCATGAGTGTGTGGTTTCCAGGCTCATGAAAGCTGGTCCTCTGTGTTTTTGCTAAAGGTCAGTGGTCATGTGCATGTTTGTGTTGGTGGGAGTGTACCTCTGCTCTGGTGTCTCTGTGAATCCAGTGGAGTTGTCCAGTGCTGGGAGTTGTTCAGCGATGTTCACAGCAGTGCAGACCAGCTCACTGACTTCCAGCAGAGGAATCTGTGAAGGAAATCATCAGCAGAACCTGGCTTTAGTTATTTACTCCAAATTCACCCAAACAATGCCAGACTGAGTTGAGAGGGTCAGCATGTGAAAGGACAGATACATCCACTGTAGATGACTTTTGTAAGCCTGCAGGAGTCAACAGAAACAGCAGTGACTCAGGAACTTCTGGAGATCCAAACCTGCTGTTGGCAAGTTGTTGCATAAACCACTTCAGGAGAAACCGATTCTATATTCAAGAAGCTTCAGTATTGCATGCACACATGTCTATTGCAATATTTATAAATGATACCATAAATTAATTTTCAGGAAACTTTCAAGGATTTTCCCTTACTGAGTTTGAGTCATGAATAGAGGCATTAATATTTGTCATATGCAAACAGACATAGAAAAAAAAAAAAAAAAAAACGACTGATACAACATTTATAAATGACTCATCGTGTTTTAGAGAAGTAGAACTGTTAAGGTTTCTCTCAAGGAAACATCAAAAACCATAAAAAGAAAAAAAAATTAAAGAAGATTCAGGTATAATGGTCTAGACATATTCATCATGTCCCCTCAGCACCCAAAAAAAGGCCATGCTGTCTACTCATTAAGGACCTGGACCTCGTGGTCTTCAGAGCACAGAGAAACAAAAAAACATGAATGGTGGAAAAAAAAACATAAAATATTTTGTTAGCAATCAAAGAAGATTTTTTATTTAAAAAAAAAAACATTGAAGTTGGCATGTTGTGTAAATTGTGAATAAAATCAGAATACAATGATTTGCAAATCCTTTTCAGCTTATGTTCAATTGAATACACAGCAAAGACAAGATATTTAATGTTGGAACTGAGAAACTTTATTTTCTTTTGCAAATAATCATCAACTTAGAATTTATTGGCAGCAACACATTGCATAAAAGTTGGCACAGGGGCATTTTTACCACTGTGTTCCATCGCCTTTCCTTTTAACAACACTCAGTAAACGTTTGGGAACTGAGGACACTAATTGTTGAAGCTTTTCAGGTGGAATTCTTTCCCATTCTTGCTTGATGTACAGATTAAGTTGATCAACAGTACAGGGTCTTCATTGTTGTGGTCTGTCTTGTTTTATGCTTCATAATGCTCCACACATTTTCAATGGGAGACAGGTCTGGACTACAGGCAGGCCAGTCTAGTACCTGCACTCTTTTACTACAAAGCCACGCTGTTGTAACAGGTGCAGAATGTGTCTTGTCATTGTCTTGCTGAAATAAGCAGAGACGTCCCTGAAAAAGACGTGGCTTGGATGGCAGCATATGTTGCTCCAAAACCTGTATGTACCTTTCAGCATTAATGGAGCCTTCACAGATGGTCAAGTTAGCCATGCCATGGGCACTAACACACCCCCATACCATCACAGATGCTGGCTTTGAGACTTTGTGCCTATAACAGTCCGGATGGTTCTTTTCCTCTTTGGCCTGGAGGACACGACGACCACATTTCCCAAAAACAGTTTGAAATGTGGACTCGTCCGACCACAGCACACTTTTCCACTTTGTGTCAGTCCATCTCAGATGAGCTCGGGTCCAGAGAAGCCGGCGGTGTTTCTGGGTGTTGTTGATATATGTCTTTGTCTTTGCATGGTAGAGTTTGAACTTGCACTTACAGATGTAGTGACGAACTGTAGTTACTGAAAGTGGTTTTCTGAAGTCTTCCTGAGCCCATGTGGTAATATCCTTTACACACTCATGTCGGTTTTTGATGCAGTGCTGCCTGAGGGGTCAAAGGTCACGGGCATTCAATGTTGGTTTTCAGCCTTGCTGCTTACGTGCAGTAATTTCTCCAGATTCTCCAAACCTTTTGATGATATCACGGACCGTAGATGAAATCTCTAAATTCCTTGCAATAGCTCGTTGAGAAATGTTGTTCTTAAACTGTTCAACAATTTGCTCACGCAGTTGTTCACTAAGTGGTGACCCTCGCCCCATCCTTGTTTGTGAATGACTGAGCATTTCAGGGAAGCTGTTTTTATACCCAATCATGGCACTAACCTGTTTCCAATGAACCTGTTCACCTGTGGGATGTTCCAAATAAGTGTTTGATGAGCATTCCTCAACTTTCAGTCTTTTTTGCCACTTGTGCCAGCTTTTTTGAAACATGTTGCAGGCATCAGATTCCAAATGAGCTAATATTTGCAAAAAAAAAAAAAAAAAAAAAGTTTACCAGTTCGAACGTAAAGTATCTTGTCTTTGCTGTGTATTCAATTGAATATAGGTTGAAAAGGATTTGCAAATCATTGTACTCTGTTCACTGGTTCACTTCACTGGTTTTGGGTTTTGTATTTTTCTTAGAAAAAAATCATTTACGTTGATGGAAACAAAACCCTGAAAATTTCTAATATTCCTGAGATAAAGTTCCCATCAAATTTTCAGAAAGCTTTCCTGAAATCTACCAGGACTTTTCCATCACTTTGTAACCCTGATCTACAGAATGATTGGGCTATCCTCAGCTTTGGTTCAGGATTTGTTAATGAACTGAACATGTGGTGGTGTTCTTGTGCCCAATACTCCTGCCATAATATTTTACCTAAATAAATCCAAACCACTGTAGTTCTGCTTTGATGATCCCGATCAGCTGCTTGATAAAACTACTGGTGCTCTTTAGATCATTTCATTGAAACTCCAGATGAAATAGATAGAAAAGTTTTGTTTTGTTTTTTTCTTTAATTTTATGTTCATTTTTTTGTTGCTTCTCTCATGTTTTATGTGGTTGTTTAAGCTCAGGGAACCCAAACACTTGGTGTGCAGCTACAGCTCAGGGTGTGAGACTTCACTATAGTGCTGGCTGTGATCTTAATGAGCACAGACATTCAGTGTCAGTTGTTTCATCTGTAAGATATGTTGTGCAGACCTAATCAAATTCAAAACAAACTCACTGGATCTAATGCCCCCACATGAAATCTTCGAAGGAGATCAACTCAATTTAAAGCAAACGACCACACGCTCTTTGCACAAGCAGGAGGCGGAGCACCAAATCTTTGCTGACAGAATTCAAGTGGTTTGCATGAAATATGTTGTTTGAGTTGTCTCAAAGAGCGGGCTGAGCTCTATTTGCAAACCCTGTTATAATGAAGACACCCCGCCTAACTCGCCTCGACTGTGGAAATTTGTCAGTCCGTATCTCCAGGATTTAATTTCATGCTTTGCAGCTGATACAACAAAACATTTGCACATTTACCTTATTTGTAATTCAAACAGGCAGAAAGAAACACAGGAAGAAAATACATGTGATATTTATCTGGGTGAACACGTGCTCTGCATTCTGGGAGGAATTCAAAAAAGCTGCAGGTAGTAACAAGGAAGGAGTGCTCATCGGAGTTTTGGATCAGGAATCTTATTTCTCCCACACTGTTGTTTCAAGCAGAGAAAACACTGATCAGACAGAGACATACTTCAGGTTTTAATGGAGGGTCTGGAGCAGAGTGGATCTGTTGCACTTCACCGTGTGTTAGTGAATTTTGTGGTAACTGAGTCTTACACATCTGTATGCATATCAACGACATACAGCTGATGCTACATGTGATAGGTTGAAAAACGCTAAATTTAGTTTTTGTATTAAAACAGACACTCCCTATTTTTTGTTAAACTCCACAGCTCAGAATTAAAGTGAGCGACGGTGAAAGTGGTTTTGTGATGTTTTGGGTTGTGTAGTGAAGGGATAATTGTTGTGAATGTTTCTGTGTAAGTGAACGGGCAGCACTGAGGCAAAGCTGGTTATTTTTCATTCACTTTTTCCAGAAGTGTGTTCGCGCCAAACCGCCACACGGTTATATTGCAGAGCTAAAATAGCATAGTTGCCGTTGTGTGTGTGTTAAAGTAAGAGTGAATGTGTTCAGTGAAGTGAGGATGTGTGATTGAGATTAACATTTGATGAAGATATCATTTTAGGTTTAGTTACTGAATGTTATGTGAAGTATGGTTTGCACTGTTGTACATTTATTTCTATCTATTTTTGGTTAAAGAGAGTTTTGTATTGTTTATTATCTATTTTATTTTGTATATGTATTTAGTGATATTATACATGTTTTGTATGGATGTTTTCTAAACTTTTGTATTTAATATGGAATGTGAGCATTCTATGAAGTGAAGTTCAGAATTAAAGATGGTAGAGCAAGAAGCTAACCCGTGTCCTCGTCTCTCTTTGCTCCGCGGTTCCAAATATAAATTTGGTTGCACAGTGCGCCCTTGCCTGAGTTAACCATTTTGCTATCGGCCCAGATTCCCCTAGGTCTGGCGCAGGTAACATACCCAGCTTCCATCCTAACCAGCATAAGAGTGTAAGCCCTCATATGCATTAGTGTTGCAACGAGATATAAAAATTCCAACAGATTTCAGGAAATTTTCCATGGAAATTTCCATTGGAATTTAAGCTCCAGAATACTAGAAATTTTCAGGGTTTTGTTGCCATCATCTTAAACAATATTATTTTTCATAATTAGGAAATTTTGTTTCAGGAAGTTTGGATCCCTTCCCCACCCCATCACATTAATTCCCATGAATTTCCGAAAATTCCCATGGAATGTTTCCAACTTTGAGAATTCCCAACCCTAATATGCATGGGTTGCCCCAGAGTGTTATTTAACATATAGAATTATATGTAAAGAGTTACACTGGCATATTTTGTATTTCTATTTATGAATTTTGAATGGTACACATGATGTCTTCGGCAGCCAATCAGATGCATTAGATACAAACTCCAGTTTTTGAACAACATATTTATGTCCTTTCAAATAATATTTGAACAGAAATGTATGTGCAACAGGAGATCTATGATAGAAAGCAGGTCTCTGCAGTTAGATGGTTGGCAGAAAGATATGGCTTTCTAACACTGTACCTTCAAGTAAACACTGTAGGATACAGAGCATCACCCTTAGGAGGTAGACATTACTGGCAGTTTATCATGTTCCTTGGTAGTGGACTGTCTAACTTGCATACAGGTATACAAGGCTTTGTACTAAATCTGTGACTAAAAGTTTTTAATTTTAGTTTTAAATTATTACCTTAAAGCGGGGTCAAAAATATTATCATATCAGTCAGGACCACTCTTGAATTATTTGCATACAATGAGTAATATCTGGATCATTTCTGGGAGCTTTCTGCCCTTCCATGTGCATATGTGGAACGCAAAAGCTTCAGGCTGGGAGAGCACACCTCCCCTCCTTTTTCATGTGCTAGCATAAAAAATCAAGGCAGAGGAAGCAGGGAGAGTGTCTCTATTTCCAGTGTTTGCTTTTGTTGTCAATCTGGTTGTTGTCAGAGCGATTAGCATTCTTAAAGTTGGCATGATACACAAACACAGGACACACATGGCCCAGTGGTCTGAGTGTTTAATTGAAGGTGACACTAACATGAGCGTCTGGTGCATCAACAGCTTTCTTCAGCTCCTTAATTTTCCAGCTAGAGGCAGAAACGCATCCATAAATTAAAGAGATCACTCGTCCAGGGCAATGTGATACATTGTTCACTCAAACCGATGAACACAGAGCTGTTAGTTTTCTAAAAGGAGGGGGGAGAAAAGCAATGAAGAGATGAATGTGACTGGCCATGCAGCAAACAGGTCATACCTGGTGTCAGAATAAACACTTAGGATGGTCACTGTCTCAGATCATTAGAGGCAACTGAAGCATGATGGGGGACTCTGTTAGAGTAGGGGAAGCAGCACAGTCAGGGTGGAATAAGACCATGAAAAACGTCTGAAGAACCAGGATGCTGACCTGAAGGTGTGATCACATCTCCACCAATCTTTATTTTTTTTTTATTTATTTTTTTTTTTTTACAGCCTAATCAGTGTAAGGCACAGGGAATCCAGTGAGCAGAAAAGTTATGTGATGTCATCCATCAAAAGGTTTCCAGAAGTTTTCAAACCTCTACATGAAGATACATGAAGCCAAAAAACAAAAGTCAGACAGATGGTGAGGCCTCACTTTCACAGAAAGGACTTCACCAGATCCCCATGAGACCTGCTGAAATGATGAGGTCATCAAATAAGGATCTCCTCACTTATTCATAAAACATTGGAGAGATGGGCCTCAAGCACCAAGGTCTGCCCATAGCTCCACCCTTCACAGGCCTCCAGAGGGCTGGCCAATCAGAGTGAAGGGGGTTGGGAGCCTTAAAGAGACAGCAGCTAAAACAAACTATTTCAGACAGAGGCTGAAATAAGAGTTTACCTGAACTTTTTTTTTTTTTTTTTTTTTTTTTTTTTTTTTAGCTTTAAACCATGTAAAGATACTTTGGGGGCTTCAGAGGGACAGTATACAGGGTCTCTGCAGGTTTCAACAAGCCTCATTTAAGACTTTTTAAGACCATAATGAACACAATTTAAGATCCATTTCACATCCATACTGGCAATAAATAAATAAATAAATAAATAAATAAATAAATAAATAAATAAATAAATAAATAAATAACTGGTGAAGCTGAAGTTAAGGCCATTGCCGGACTCCATGGTGACAACACCTGTCAGATCAGCCATGATTAACACATCATGTGTCAGTCTGAGGTGATGGAGATGGATGAGTACTGTTGGACATTTAACATTTATTGAGTGTCATCTTCACTGACACTCACCTGTGTAATTAAGAAAAGCTTAAAAATGGGTTCTATGAGGATTGTCACACTTTGAGAGGTAGCCTTGAGTGGACTGTTACAGAACTGCAGGTTTAGAAGTAACTGGAAATGAAATTCCTTCCTTTATTTAAGGACTCAGTCTGTTTCAGCACAAAGGGTGTGGCACAGGAGCAAACTGGCATTTTTTTTTTTTTTTTGTGATTTTGCCTAGACTTTTAACCCTTTCTTTATTTGGCTACATTTTTCACTTAATATTTTGTACCAATATCTAGCTCTCGGACTCTGGAGAGTGATGCTTTCTTTCCTATCTGGTGGGCCAGTGACGATGGCCTTTGAGGACAAGAAGCTCCCCTTGTAAAATATTTGTATGATCCTCCATTTGTTAAATGTTTAGCATCAAGAGGTCTAGAAGTACAGTGAGACCAACAACAGCTCAGTTTGTACTTCCAGCTGGAGCATTTCTGGCAGCCTCTCATTGAGCATCATTTGGCCTTCACTCGTATGTTCATTCTGTGTTACTGTGGACGGATTTTGTATTTCTACCGTCTGTTCAGATACATAACGATACATATGACCCACTGCAGCCTGAAAACTCTGTGTGTGTGTCAGGTTGGAGTCCTGTCTGTCTGTGTCTTTACAGGGAAGACCAGGAAACAATCAAATACAGACTAAACAATGTGCTTTCCATCCATCAGGGTGATGCTGGGCCCGTACAGTACGTGGGCTGGTCTAGAACTAAGTCCAGGTCTAAATTGTCCCCAGTTAAAACTGGGAGGAGAGAGAGAGAGAGAGAGAGAGAGAGAGAGAGAGAGAGAGAGAGAGAGAGAGAGAGAGCTGTCAGTCTGACCAGGCGAGCTCTGACAGCAGTGAGGCAGAAACACTCCAGATGTCACCTCTGTGTGTGTGTGTGTGTGTGTGTGTGTGTGTGTGTGTGTGTGTGTGTGTGTGTATTCATACCTTCAAACAGTGCATGTATGATGTGTGTTTATTCATGCACATGCACTAAAAAATGTGTGTGTGTGCGTGTGTTTTTGTGTGTGCGTGTGTTTTTGTGTGTGTGTGTGTGTGTGTGTGTGTGTGTGTGTGTGTGTGTGTGTGTGTGTGTGTGTGTGTGTGTGGGACAGGGAAGTAGGTGAGAATTTGTTTGGCCTCCTTTGCCCTCAAATGCTCTTTTGGGATCCCCCCAACACAACACACACATTTTTGCTCTGAGACTCTTTTGCACACAGATACACTCACCCACAACCACACAGACACACACACACATGAAAAGACACACAAATTGGCACTTGCTCTGTCAGAGTGCTTCACTTCAGTCTTCCGGGTCACCGGCAGGTCTCAGACATCATGCAGGAATCAAACTGTGAGTGTGCATGGTGTGTGTGTGTGTGTGTGTGTGTGTGTGTGTGTGTGTGTGTGTGTGTGTGTGTGTGTGTGTGTGTGTGTGTGTGTGTGAAAGTGTGTAGACATCAGTGTGTGAGAAAGACAGTGGAGGGGTGTGTGTCCTCACAGGTCCTGTGCACTCTCTCAGATACATTTACAGGGAGAAATACGAGTATTGATGATCATTATTCATCCAAAGGGTTCCTTGTTTTAAGGCAGGGTCACTCATTGATTGGCTCGTGAGCCACATGGGGCTCGTTAAGCTTTAATTGGTGGCTCGCATGGTAGACTAACTTATAACAATACAACACAGCCAATACATTTATTTAAAAATATGCCTCATAAATATACATTTAACACTACACTACAAACATGCAAACATCTGCATTGTATATCTCCTTTCACCTCAATTTATGTTGTTTCCAGCAGAGGGGTAACCCCTGATGCCCAATTCACACATACAGCGTGAGCGCCGCGGTCCAACAGCGCCGCGCACTGCGCTGTGTTTCGCTGCCATTCAAGTCAATCTGTGCATTCACACAGTCTGCGACGCGGTCCGTCTCCAACGCGTGTTACCAACGGCTGCTTGCGGCTGTTTCGCCAAGAGTCTATTTTTGTCTATTTTTTATATTTTTTGGAGTACGCTGCAGAGACGCGTCAATCACCACAGAGCAGATCGTACCAAACAGGAAAACAGACACAAAAACGATCAGAGTTTCCGGTCTTTTCAAATTAAAGCACCATGTTCAGCCTGTCGATCGTAAAATTATCCTCGTATATCAAAACTACGACACTGGCACAGGGCCAGCAGTCATCAGTGGGTCAGACCCAGAGGAAATCTGACGCCATGAATGAGGAAAAGTTTATATTGGAGGCAGAAAACCTTATAATTATTTACGATACAACACATCCTTTATATAAGGACACCAACAGAGACTAAAAGGGAAGGACTGAATTAATGAAGCTCTGGGAGGGCAGGTGAGTTTAACATACTAAATATCATGAAAGTAGTTGTCATGGGTGTGATTCCTGCAGGAACATGTGGTTCTCCTGAGATCTTGTGATCTTACGTATCCAGAGCGTATAGAGTACGCTGAGCTGCGCTCCGCTCCAGAGACGGATCCAGTATGAATTGGCTCACGCTGACCGTGGTGCTGACGGACCCGCTCACGGAGTATGTGTGAGTCAGGGGTATCTGTCAAACCTGACAACGCAGCACGTTTACGACATTGTTCACAACACCAGTTGACTCAACCACAGTTGACTCAACAACAGTGCACGCTGTCAGGTCACAATAACCCACATAGTTAGCGACAAAAACCAGACTTAACTAAAAGTGAAGAAAAAGAGTTTGATGAAGCAGCAAAGAAAAATCAACATGAAGACACCGGCGAGGGGATGAGTAGACAAACTGCAGGTGTTCAGAGAAAAAAAAACCCGAAAGGTACGAGGCATAGAAGGTGAGTACAGAAAATTTCAAGAGAAATGGACTGAGGAATTCTAATTTGTACTACATAGCGCGACCCCTCTGTGCTTGAACAAACCCGCGCCTGTTTGAAAAGAAGCAACTTGGAGCGACATTTCAAAATGGCACATCCAAAATTCAGCGAAAGTTATCCACCTGGCAACAAACTTGGAAAGAGAAAAACAGCAGAGCTTACTGCCTCACTTTGTTTAGCAGCAGGTGTCATTCACAGAACAACCTCTACTGCAGAGTGTTTAACAGAGGCATCTTTTGAAATAGCATGGATTTTAGCAGGGGCACTAAATAAATAAATAAATAAATAAATAAATAAATAAAAAACATTCTCAGACTCAAAAGTGGTAAAAGACAGATTTTTGGCCTCAGCAGAAATATTGTTTAAAGACTTTGATGACAAGGAGGCAATTCACAAACAAATATCTGATTACAGTTGACTGATTCAACAATAACGAAACAGATAGAAGACATGGGAAAGGACATACGTGACCAGTTGTTGGCTGATCTGCGCGCGGCTCCACGTTTCAGCATCGCAGTGGACGAGAGGTCAGATATCACTGATGTCGCTCAGCTGTGTGTTCAGGTGATGGTTCAAAAAGAGAACTCTTTTGGAGAGGAAAAGTTGTCCTTATGACCACTCCATGACCAAACAAGAGGTGAGGATATTCTGAATGCACTTTTAGTATGTTTTGAGGAAAAGCACCTCAGCTGGTCCAAACTTACAAGTGTGTGTACTGATAGTACCCCAAGCATTAGAGGCAAAGAGAAGGGTCTTGTTGGCCTCATGAACAAAAGAGATGAAATACCTAAATTCACCAGTTTTTACTGCATCATCCATCAGGAGTCACTTGTATCAAAGCTCAAAAACAACAAATTCAAAAATGTGATGCAAAGGGTTGTGTGTGTAATAAATTATAGTTTAAAGAGCACTAAACCACAGACAGTTCAGACAGTTAGCTGAAGACTGTGACACAGAGTACAGAGATTTAGTGAAGCACAGTGAAGTAAGATTGTCTCGTAGAGAGGTGCTGGAGCAGTTTCTGAGCCTTCCTTCCTGAAGTTTGGACTTTCTTGGACAGCAAGAGGAAAGGTTCACACTGGATGGTACAGCTGGCCCTCCTTACTGACATCACCTGTCACCTGAACGCTCTCAACTTGAAGCTCCAAGGAAGAGACAAGCTTCCAAGTGACATGCTGAAGATAATCAGAGCATCCCGAAACAAAATAACTGCCCTGTGAGTACCTGAGTTCTACTCATCCACTTCCCAGAACTCAGAGCAACGACCACAAGTGACCCATCTCTACAGCAGCACTTCAGCTACAGAGCATTTGTTGAAGTTTTGGAGGAGCTGAAGAGTGAGTTTGAATCCAGATTCAGTGATGCGAATGAACATGAGATTTTCAACTTTATTAAAAACTCTTTCCATGTGGATGTATCCTCTCTTACTCCAACCATCACACAGCTCTGCCCTGGTAACCACGCTGCTTTGGAAAGGGAAATAATTGAACTGCAAACAAATGACATGCTGCAAGCTGAACTCAGAGCGGGTGCTGGACACTTTTGGAGTTTGGTTTCTGAAGCAGACTTTCCCACTTGAAAAGCACTTGTACAGAAAGTGATGTCTTTCTCTCTGAGCACACACACGTGAGTCGACCTTTTCAACAATGAACACTATTAAGAGTGTTCATGGTTGAATGCCTCACTGTGATTGCAACAACAAACTATAAATACAACATGAAGAAAGTCAAAGACATGCATGCCAGCTTCTGCTCATCTCAGTATTAAGGTAAATATGGTCTTAATTGAAAATATATTGGCTGTGTCGCTTCTTCTTTTGTGAGATGACCTGTTTTTTTGTAGAACTGCTCACCTGTGTGGGTGACTTGCAGTGTTGTTGTAAAAGTGTCTCTCCCCTTCACTTTGTTCTGCCAATATGGCTCCTGTGAAAAACTTAGTGAGGATCACTGATTTAAGGTGACTGATATCTGATATCTCTGCCATCGTCCTCGACCAACACACACTCGGAGCCCGTACATTCCATCACCTTCCACAGCGACTGCTGCTCAACCTGTATCAGCTCCACTCCAACAGGCTGAGATTCAGGCGCCATCTTTTCAAGTGTACAAACAGAGTGTTGCAGAAAATGTTGATATGATGTTCATCAAACCTGCACTGCCAACTAGTGTTTGAGAAGAGTCCTGCAGAGAAACATGGACGCACAGTGGCACAAGTATGTAGAGCCCATGATGGTGTATGCCACTGAGGCACAGCTGCAAGTAGAGTCAACACAGAGTGCGTCTCAAAGCGGTAAACTGCAGTCTCCTCTCTCCTCTCTCCTCCGCAGCATCAGAAGTACCTTCTGAGGCGCCATATTGAAGGATGTCCCAAAGTGTTCATTGTGCTTGGAGGAGAGAGGAGGGAGGAGACTGATCAGAGGAGTGATGAACGAGGAGGTATGAAAGCTGGCTCCTTGGAAGTCTTTTGACTGACAGACACGCCCCCATATGGGATATCACTCACTGATTGGACGCTGCAGCGGCTCAGAATAAACTCTGAAACTTCTCATTTGTGGAGTTTAATGAGACCGAAAAGACAGAGTTGAAAACAGTCAGTATCCATAGGATAATCCTGAAACAGCTCATAAAGCTGGGGTTAAAAAAGATTGATTACTGAAGACAGCCGTCATAACAGAGGATCACTGCTGAGTTTATAAAACTGTTCAGGTCAAATTCATCATCTAACAGAAAAATAATTCATATAATTCAATACAAAAGATAGAAAATAAATATTCATGGTCATTTATTTCTCTTTTTCATTTTCTTGTTGAGTTTTTTCTTTATTAACAGAATTTAAGCCTGAGAGAGGACAAAAAAACACCTTTAAGGTTTCATCCATGATCATGAGGTTTGTAAAGAGTAACAGGATTTCTGTTTTCACTGAGATCTCATAAATAACTAATACCCAGTGTTCCTGAGACATCATAAACTAGGTTATATTAATAAGTTTCAGAACTCATGATCAGATATGCTCTAGATAAAGGATAAATAATCTAATAATGACACATTTTAGCTTTAAAGTGATCTGTGTGTTTCTAAACAGGACACAGAATAATCAGAGGTCAGGTTTTCTTCATGTGAAAGTGTTTGTTAAACAGGTTAAAAACACAGACAAAGCTCTGTTACTGTTTTTATTTGATTAGAGTTACAAACAGCTGTTAGAGCTGACTGACAGATGATCCAGAGGTGATCGGCTCTTAGAGCCGACTGACAGATGATCCAGAGGTGATCAGCTGTTCCTTAAACATGTTCCTTAATATGACCCTCCAGAGGAGCATGTTGGCATGTTTCTCCTGTACATGCATGTCTCTTCTGGTTCTTCAAAGAGTCCAAAGACGTGCTAGACATACCAGAGGTTCTCTGCCTAAAGCCTTGTTTTCAAGAGGTTAAGTCTGGTTCATCTCAGTGGCATTTTGTGGTGTTTCCTTTGACTAAAACCAGGACAGGTCCTCAAATTACCGGCCTGTACCGTCCCATTTTTTGGTACCCTTCTGTTGAGGTTCCTGACATACTGATCAAATGGTAAATGGACCAGTACTTATACAGCACTTTTCTAGTCTTACCAACTACTCAAAGCGCTTTACACTGCTAGCCTCAGTCACCCGTTCACACCACATTCACACACTGATGGACGTTTTTTTTTTTTTTTTAAGCTAATCAAACCATCAGCTATATCTAACATTCACACAACATTCATACACCACCGAACAACAGTGGGAGCAACTTGGGGTTCAGTGTCTTGCTCAAGGACACTTCGGCATGTGACTGCAGGAGCTGGAATCGAACCCACAATCTTCTGATTGTGGGGCGACAACTCTACCACTGACCCACAGCCGCTCCAGAAGATGGAGCTAAAAACACTGCAGATCAGTAGAAAACAGCAGACCACTACAGTCGACTTCCTGAAGAAAACTTTTTTTGTTTTGAAAATGGCGTCACGAAACTGCTTTTCTTCTTTGTTGGATTTATTAGCGGGATAACCTTCAATGCACTGCTATGGCATTCGCTATTAAGATGTTGATGGACTGCAGGGCTCAAGAGCCTTAAAAAAAAAAAAAAAAAGAAAAAAGAAAACAAAAATATGCTCCAGGGATGGAAAAACTAGTGAACTGAAGGTAGGGTCATGAGCAGCAAAGGCTCAGTGATGTATACATGAGGAGAGGAGGCCCACCTGTGTGATCTTATCCAACAGAAGGACTTCTGAAAATGTTGGACAACAAGGCACAGACTTGGTCTCCACATCCCCCAGTTCTCAAACCCATTTGAGCATCTGAGGAATGAGAAAAACAAGACCCCATCCTTCAGGACCCCAGCTTTCAGGACTTGAAGGATCTGTTGCCATGCCTCACCGCTCAGTAGTGATGGGAATTGCAGCTCTACGAGTGAAAATGATGAATTAGACCATGAAGCTGTAATTGGCAGTGACAGCTCAGACACACACAGAGGACCTGCGTGAATGAGATCTTTGCCGGAGCGTTCTTCCAGCACTGCCCTCTGTGGCACACGCACGCTGATCTCTGGTCTTGGATCATGATAGGTGCAACTACGAGCAAGTAGGTTCCCAATCCATGGCCCATCCACATGACCGGAGCTTTTTTACACTAAGCGCGTTTATTTATTTATTTAACTATTTACCTTTTTTTCTTGTCTGACTTCAGGAAATGAAATCAAGGGTTTTGGCATCTTTTTTGATTTTTTTTTTCGTGTCATGATTGTGATGACTTCTGAGAGAAATAAAATTAGTCATTTACTCATTTAATATCAAGTACTTCCAAAAATAATCTTATGTTATGATCAGGCTTACATTAAAGGGAAATGTGGGAAGACAAGACCTAATTTTGAAAAAGACAGAGAAATGTGTGACTGTAGGGTTGTGGGGAAAAGAAGGACTGGTTCTGTTAGCTTGAATGTTGACAGTTGGCCTAAACTGACTGCACAGAACCAAATCACCCTCAAGATGTGATAGAACAACTGCAAGACAGAGTGAAATGTGTTCACGGGGCTGTGTTGTGGCAGATGTTTTTTGTTGTCTGACTTCAGGATGCTCACTTCAGAGTTTAAACTTCGGGTGAAATCAGCTCAGATGACCCAGATGACCTTTCAGTCTTACTCAGGCTGGTGTTTGACACTTCACCTGCTCTTCCCTCTGTGGATAGGAGGGATGAGCAGGTCATGATAAGCTCACTGTCCATCATCTGTCTTCATAGCACCAGATGTCCACAGTGATGCAGGCCCCTCAGTTTGAGGCGGTTCAGACTTACATGCACGCATTCAGCAAACAGTCCTGCGATGTGGAATGAATTTGTCGTGTCTCTCCTCCTCTGCAGAGACTTAGAGCCATATCAAAAACATGCAACACTGGAGCTAACAAAGACACATTTCTGCCACTGCATGAGATGCCTCAAAGAGCAGGAGATACAGTTTAAAAGGTAGAGCTACTGAACAAAGCATTCACTTTTGACATACACACAAGGACTCTTCAGAGCAAACAGAAGGAGGTGGTACAGTATTCAGTTCTTGACCTCAGCAAGACTACAAAGAAGTCTACTTCCTACAAACATACCAGCATTCACCAAAAGAATAAACTTTCATCTGGAGTGACTGAAAACATTACACAGTTGAGCAGGCGCTACCGTTACAGGAGCACACATGGGGACGAAGCTGGGCCCTACACATGGTTTGATGCTCTGTAATCTGTGACAGCCAGGCCTCTTCAAATACAAAACTCTACTCTTCACCCTAGACCAGACCTGGGTGTTTCAGGGCCTGTGGGCCACACCCAGTCCATTTGGCCATCCTGGTCCAGTCCAGGCATCAATGCTCAGATCGCCTCTGGACCCACATGAGAGTTCTAGCTGGGTTGCAGCTAGAACTTTTTTAAAGTTGGAAACTTTCTATGGGAATTTTCAAAAATTAACAGGAATTTATATTAACTGCATTTACCTGGTGAAACTTTTTTTTTTTTTTTTACAGCATGCAAACATGTCTAATATGATAGTCTTAAATTAAGCCACAATTTCCAAGAGAAAATTTCCTGGGATTTTTTTTTTTAAATATATTGAAGTTGGTGGCAACAAAAACCTGAAAATTTCAAACATTCTCAAGCTAAAACTCCCACAGAAAATTTCAGGAAACTTTCCTGAAATTTACAGGGACCACCCCCTCCCCATCACCACCACCCCCACCCACCAAGTATAGATACAAAGTGTTAAAAAATACCATACCAGCTTGATGAGAGGAGTTATAAATGTGTTTGGGGTTGTCCTGTTTGTCTGTGTGGTCTCTAATGACTTTATTTCAATCATTTCAAGGAGCTCAACAGAAAATTTCAAAAAAGGACTGAACTGAATTTTATTTTCTCAAATAAACAGACTGGAAAAATCAAAACTGCCAGCAGTCCAGTTGTTAACAAGACTCTTTGAAATGATCTTAGTCAAGCTGTCTCATGTGATAAAACCTGACATTTAACTATCATTTGATTTTCTGAAGTTTCACGGCCAAAGACGTGCAGCTTTGTGGCAGTGAGGCTGAGCAAACAGCGGTGTGGTGCAGATAAATGTTCTCCAAAAGGTCAAGAGCGGTAACACAGGAGAGAATGGAAGAAAATTGACCAAAGGAAGAAAATAGTGTTGGGATGAAAGGAGAAAATAATGGCAAAAGCATGCGGAACAAAAAGGAAAGACGAGGACAACAGAGAGCAGGAGAGGTTAACGGATGGAGAAGGGGAAGAATGGAAAGCCACAATAAAAGGTGGAGGGGGGGAGATGAAAGGGGATGGTGGAAGCGTGTAGAGTGGATGGAGCAAAGTGAACAGAAATAGAATAAAGAGGCTGGAGACGAGGGGAGCAAAAAGGCAGTGTTTGCCTATTGAAAATAAAACAGGAGTAAGAGAATGGGAAATCAAATAAAGGCTGGAAGGAAGCAAATAATTAGGAAATTGATTTCCAGGTCTTCCAGAGGGAATTATCCCCAACAAAGGAACAGCCGAAGGTGACAACAACTGCATTAGTCCTTGGACTGCTCGGAGACTGTGGAGAGTGCTGTGGGACTGGAGCAGAAGCACCAGTCCGTGCTGGTGTGAGTGCATGCAGATGACCCTGCAGGTGGTTTGGTTCCCTTTGCTGTGAGACTTCTGCCTGTGCTAAATGTCCTTAGTCCTGACTGGACGTCATCTCAGAGGAAAACATCAGAAACAGAATGTGAAACCAGACCACAGCTCAGCATCACTTTCCTTGAACTGGGATATACCGGGCCCATCAGCTTTCACTGCTTCACATACTGGTTTGGGAGAAGTAGTGGTTTTGGTCACTGAAGAGACATAAATCCCTCAGTTCTGAGGAAAGTCTAAAAGACTAAACAGCTTGAGACTGACTTCCTCTCATGACACACAGGAAACCATTAAACATGCCAAAAAACCACAGTGTAGTCATATTAATGTTCACAACAAACAAGGAACATGTAACGGTTTGTTTCAGTCAGTGCTGTCACCTAGAAATGCACAAAACTTAAAAATCAAAATAAAAAAAATGGTAATGAAAACAAAAAAAAAATTTCTACGAACCTCTTAAATTTGGTTAAAAAGTTTTATGCTCTCATAGGGTGGTTTTTCAGAAGTTTACCAAAAAGTGCAATGGAAACACCTTTTTCATAAAAACATGTCTCTGGACGTAAATAACACACGCACCTCCCTCACCTCCTCATCTCCTTGGCCTCGATCCTCTCCCAGAAGTCCCTGGTACGTGTCCACTGCCTCTTGTGTGTATATGTGTGTGTGTGTGTGTGTGTGTGTGTGTGTGTGTGTGTGTGTGTGTGTGTGTGTGTGTGTGTGTGTGTGTGAGAGAGAGAGAGAGATAGAGAGAGTACGCCCACTGGAGATGATGATTTTCATTCAGTGTTTGGTTCCTGCCTGATTCTTCAGTTGGCGTGGTCACGTCTGACAGTGACCAGTCAATAAAAACACAAGTGTTCACCAATCAGCATCACAGCATCCGGACGGACGTTACAATATGAAATAAAAGTGTAGTGGAAACGCAGCTAGAGTGGGTTACAGCTGAAATACAAAAGATGTGTCTCGGCTCTGTCAAGGCACCGGGTTAGATAGGTTTACATTCAAGTCAGTGTGTAAACTGACACTGGATCTGCTCCATTGTGGTCCCACTGCATCAGGTTACTGCAGAAACACAACCGTCCTATTTTTACCAGATGCTGGAGCTGTAACCATAGACTATATGATGACTGGACGTAGTCTCTCTGACGTCACCCGTCTGTCTCTAAAACAGAAGCTGTGTCTCAGTATGTGTACTTCAGCATCCTTCTGGACTTGGTGACTTGTGATATGTCATCAAAGTTCTCTTACATTCCAAAGTACTCAGATATGGACCCATCACACAACTTTTATCAAGCCTGCTACTGACCTTGAGTGGACTTTTCACAGTCACAATGCCACAATGCAATTCACACTGTGTAGCCAGTGTGTGCTGTTAGATAAACCAGCAATTCAGACAGGAGAATTTTTTTATTTTTTTGTACCAGACTGTAAATATGTTTATTTCTGCTGTGAAAAACAGCTTTTTTTTTATCTGGGTGTGTTTGTGGTTTCTGGTACTTCTGGAGCCAGACTCAAGCGGACACTCTACAAACTGCAGATCTCAGCACTTCTGCATGTTTTTAGACCAGAGTTTGCCACTTGGCTGTGACACATCAATCACCATAGTGTGTCGTTCACTTCACTTTGACTCACCCAAAGCTTTCTTATCCGGTCTAAATTTACACCGGCTTAGCATATAAGGGTGGCAGGAAGTCAAATCTCTCCATAAAATATCAACAAAGGTTTCCATGTTTTTGACCAGTGCAGCGAAATACCTGAAAAAAAGTCTACAGATAGTTGTATCTTTTCAATGTTAAACAAAAAACAAACAAACAAACAAAAAATAAATCCAGTTTCCTCACAGCATTTCCTCCTCAGCAGAAGACTTCCTTCACTCTGAGTGCTTCTTCCAGTTTTATATCCCTCAGGCTTAATGTTTCTGCCCAAATAAACAGGAACGGCAGTAATAAAGCGGCGCTGCACATACTAGAAGTACCTCTGCATCTGGAGGGGAACTGGTGGCATTAAGTCAGTAAATGTAAATGTGTCTACATGGCTAATAGTCAGTAAAGGACTGTTTGCCTGCAGCCAGCTTGGCTCATCCAGTACAAATGGTATGTTTAATTCTCAGACTGTTAATGGAGGATTAGCTCTGTGACAATAAAGGCTCACACTGTTACTGATTAAACATACATACCACCCAGTGTACACATGGCACACTGACAAATACAGCAGAGCTCCATCTCCCTTTCTTTTGATCAACAGTATCTGATCATCATTTTTCTTTCTGTTTTCTGATTTGAATCTACTCGTTTAAGAGGAAACAAACTTAGCTGCATGAAACAAAGCACGTTTATTTACACAAAACCCCAGACAACCAAAACCTGACAGAGAAAGAGTGTTATCCTCTCAGACACTCCAGTCAACTCACTCTAAAACTCACCGCCTCTCTTTCCTCTAACATGATCATTTGCAAACATTCTTCTTCTCCCTCAGTCTCGTTGTTCGTAGCACTGTTTGCTAATGCTAACAATGTAAATTCATGGATGTTTCATAACCAGTCAAGATTCCCAACATGAGTGAAGAAATCCTGTAGCTCCCAAAAAAATGAAATGGTCTAATAGTACAAATTAACATCTGAGTTTTAAGAAAATGTCAAACGAATCACAACTTTCTCAGTTTTTACCTTTTGTCTTTGAAAATATATATTTTGACCAGTGAATCTTTAATTGCGTGTTCACATTATGTACAATTTTATTCAGTGTTTTTGGATGAGGACGAAGCGAGCTGTGCCTTTTCTTGATAGTACCTTCTTACATGTTTCTACCTGTGTATGGACACCGTCTACCCCTAAACAAGCCTTGAACATGAGGAGTCAATGAAGAGTGGCTCACTTGTGGATGAGTCATTGATCTTTCACTCTCAGGTAACTAGAGGTTTATGTAAACCAGTGAAATGTTTGTGGACCTGATGCTGGTTTATGTCCATCTGATTGTGAGGGATCCAGAAAGGACTAGAAACGTAAGGGCAGACTTGAAATAGAGGACAATCCCATGGCTGTTGTTGAAATCAAACTGCTGTAAAATCTGCAATCTTTGTAAGAGTTTGATTCCATCATTCCATGGCTTTATCAGAGGAACATTATCAATCAAAATCTGCTTTAAAGAGGGATATAGGGTTTGTTTTAGTCTTCACACTGTCCCTCTGGGGCCCCCATAGACAGCTTTGCATGATTTACAACTAAAAACAAACCTAATTTGTATCTAACTGGTGTTTTAGTAATCCCTTACTTCAGCCTCTGTTTGAAACACTCTGTTTTAGCTGCTGTTTCTTTAAAGGCAGGGTTGGTAGTCTCAGAAAACTAGCATGAATTTGAATGTAGCATCTCCTCAGGACTCTGTTTAGCCCCCACCCTCCCACACTCCACCACGCCCCCGCTCACATGCATGAGCGCCAGTGATTCATGATCATATGATGGTGACTGATTCAAAACCACAGACTTAAACCGGTCTTCAGCTCATCGTCTTTGTTTGCTCTATGTTAGCAGTATTTAGGGTATAGGTAGTTTTTCTGCTGTTCTCCAGCGTACTTGGATCCCTCTTGGTTATGAGCACTGAATCAGGACTAGAGCACACCGAGGAAATCTACGCGCTGGAGGCTGGCAGAACAGCAGGATGGGATTTGATTGGTTTAACAAATTGGATCCTAAACACTAGGATTGGTTGGTGTTTTCCCAGGTTTCATCCTCCTTTTCACTCTATTTTAAGAACACATCATGTATTGATTGACATCATGACATAACTATAATTTTAACCAGAATAACAAAAAATGAATCTAAATCTGATTACCAACACTGACTTCAAGGCTCCCCCTTCACTGACTGGCCAGACCTTGGTGTTTGAGATCCGCTTGTCCAACGTGTCATGAACCACTTAGGAGTCCCTATTTGATGACCTCATCATTTCATAAAGATCTCTATTTTTAGAACAAAGTGTTTTGATCAGTTTACAGACAGATTCAGAGTTTTCTACAAATTAATATGTAGAGGTTTGAAAATCTACACACCCTTAGTCTGAACATTCAGCATTAGTACTTTAGATCCATGTTTAAAATAAGAAAAAGCAGAACACTGCCCCTCGAATTGTTTGCAAACTGGGCTTTCAGTGTAGAGGGTTAAAAGCTCCTGGCTTTCTGACACATCCTGATCTGTTGAAGCTAAAGAGTCTGAGGATTCAGAGGAAGTCCTGTTCATGTGGTTCTAAGGCTCACGTGGTTGAAACCTCCAATTTGGATGTTTTCCCTGTTTGTACTGAGATCACCTCAAAAGAATGCAGTTATTAAATAACTGTGAGGATTTAAAGAGGTTTAATAGTTTCATGTTTTATTTTAGAAACAAAAACAAACAAAAAAACACCATAGCTGCTCCAAGGCTGCTCCAAGGCTGACCTTTCAAAATACAAATAAATACATGACCTCGTTACTCTCCATCATGGGAAAAGTTGTCTTAAAGAAAAGTAGAGTTAAAAAGAAGATCTGCTCTCCAAAACAAACCAATGCCTTGGGAAGAGTCCCGTCTTTATCACACTGGGTGAAGGATGTCTGATTCATTACCAAATCTAAAACCTTTTTTTTCTTTTTTTTTTCCTCCTCAGAGCACCATATAAAAGATCTGTATTAACATGCCACAGGCCGGTCAGCCAGGCTTTAACAGCAGAGTCACATGACAGAGAGAGGAAAAAAAAAAGTAGAGAGAGGGAGAGGATGATGTCTTCCTCCAAACACTGAGCGCAAAGTCCAACAGACTGTTATTGCGAAGAAAGGAAGAGGGTGACAGATATTTGGTCTCTTCAAAAAAAAGTTGGTGTGTGTGTGTGTGTGTGTGGGTGTGTGTGTAAGAAAGAGAGATGGGGGGGGGCATGTGTTTGCACCATAATCATAATTGATTTGACAGAGTCTAGAAGGTAGGTGTCACATGAAATGAGAGTAAGGTTGAATGAACCCACCGGGCCAGCGTACACACACACACACACACACACACACACACACACACACACACACACACACACACACACACACACACACACACAAACATACTAGTTGTCTGTGCAGGGTTAAATGGAATTATTTCAGATTCACTGACCCCCCCCCCCCCCCCCCCCCCCCACACACACACACACACACACACACACACACACTAGGGGCATCTTTCAGAATTTCAAAAAATGCAAGATCTGTCCGACACAACTCTGATAAAATGATCATTGATTTATGATTTTGCAGAATAAAAGTCACAGAAAGCAGAAAGTCTGACAGAAGTGTTTATATTTGCTGTTTAATCCACAACAAACTCTGGAGGAAGTTATTTCACTGCCAAACCTCCAAACTTTCAATCATAGCAGCCGCAGCAGCAGCCTCGCTGGGTCTCCAGTGTTAAGTCAGAACATGTGCATCAGATCCCAGAGCATAGTCAGTAATTACAATAAGTGAGTGCGTGCATAATGAATGAGTGTTTCAACCTGCTTTCTGTAATTTCTTTAATTATGCTGTGTTGTGTGTAAACAACTCCGCTAAGTTTGGACAGATTTAAAAGATGGTAAATTAAAGTGTGCTGGTTATCTCTTCTGTGCTCTTCAGCTTCCAAAGTTTCCCTTTTTTTCCAGTTTGTATGAGAATAAATTTAAAGTGATGTTATCACAAACACGTAGCTCTGAGTCAAATATTATCAGTTTAAAGGACTGTTTAAAATGACGTGGTATGATTTTGTTTTTGTAAGTGAGTCAAACTTCAAACGGTGACATGCTCAGATGTTCCCACTCTGTGTTGTGATGTGTACGATGACTTCTAATGAGCTGCATCTTGGTTCCTTTCAAATTCTATTATACTGTAACAATGAAAGGTTTGCCAGGGTTTTGGTTTTGGTGCTGTAATTGCTTCTACGGGCTGCGCTATCAGAGAGCACAGTGCTGCAAACATCAGTGACCAGATGCAGCCCACATGACGCCGCGTGGCAGACCAAGGAAGAGCTGCAGAGTCTACTGTAAAAAAAATATGATACAGCAATCACTCAATCAATCAATAAATAAATAATATAGCCAGGGATGAAAAAGAAAAAAAGAATCAAGATGAAAAAAGTAAACCCTCATAAAGAATCTCAGAGAACAGTCACAGATGTGAAGCAGTAAGATGTCCTGTAAACACGTTCTCTCTGTGCTCTTTGTGTGAGTGTGTTACTCCACTACAGGAAATAAGATTTCAGAGGGACCAAAAAAGATGGGGGCGGGGAAATTTCTTGACTGGCACAAACAGCAGGGGGTCCTTGTAGGTCTTTGTATATGATAGAAATTATCATAATCCCTATACACATCTGGTGCATGCACCTTGTAAGTTACACATTAATGAAAGTAAAGCTTTAGATCTAATTTTATATCACAAAGACCTCCTTGTTCACTCGAGACTGCAACAGTCTTTGTTCGACTTCAGAGGATATAGTACAGCTGACAACACAAAGTGTATAAAACCAACAAAAAAAGTAACCGAAGTGCAGACTTTTAACCAGGAGATTATCATCACTGATTTCATTTTGTGGTCAGTGAGTCCTGCAGGACAGCTTGGACAAAGCAGAATGAGACGGTCTGATCTAAATCCTCAACAAATGCTCCGTATGGCTGCCTGCAGACAGATCAACTCTCAGCAAACTAAAACAGGAAGCTTTCACAGCATCATGTGCAGTACCTCATCTCTGACACTAAGTATTACCCAATCTGGTTCAGCTCTTAATTCTGATTGGTCAAACCCCCAGGAAGTGAGGGTTTCAATCACACAAATCAATACAGGTGACGGAGTCCCCACATCTGGTCTGGATGATCATTTGTTTTAAAAAGACTGGATTTCTATCACTGAAAAGTAACTGAAAACATCAAAAGCACCTCCTGACTTCCCTATATAGTTAATTGATTGCTAGTCAGTCATAGCCTAGGTGTAACATTTTGATAGCCTTGGTGCATTAACACAATAAACAACACTATTCTTCGCTCCTGCCTAGAGCATACTGTCTACATCACTGGAACCATACTCTCATGGCTGAGATCCTTCCTCACTGACCCTCAACACTTCTTTCATATCAACAACTGAACCTCTCACCCTGCTCCTCTGGCTCAAGGTGTCCCCCAAGGTTCTCTGCTTGGTCCCCTGCTGTTCATTATTTACTTGCTCCCTCATGGTAACATCACCCAGCAACATAGTTTGTATTCCCACCAAACCAATAACCACAGAAACACACTCCAATATCATTAACTGCCTTTTTGAAATAAAAACACAGATGCATCACAACATGCCAGAGTGTCCTTGAGCAAGACACTGAACCCCAAGTTGCTCCCCTGTTGTTCAGTGGTGTATGAATGTGGTGTGAATGTATTAGGAATGGCTTCTGCCATCAGTGTGTGAATGTGTTGTGATTGGGTGAATGAAGCTAGCAGTGTAAAGCGCTTTGAGTGGTTGGTTAGACTAGAAAAGTACTGGTCCATTCCATTTACCATTTACTTGACTGCAATAAATCTGGATGGAGTTTTTCATAATCATCAGGTCTGAGTCCTTCGCAAATCTCATTCAGAATTTCATCCTCACATTCAATTACTCAGTCCTTTCTCCTGCACCTCACATCTGTTCATCATCAGTTTCAATTTTGACAGCAACCTCTCTTTAGACACCATATCACCCAGCATACTAATTAACCTTCCACTTCAGAAACATGGCTTCTCTTTACAATTTCATTTAGCAGATGTTCTTGTCCAAAGCAACGTGCAACACAGGCAAGAATATAATCAGGAGGGAAAAACCTAAGTTTATTAAACCAGTGCAAAGAAATGGTTCAAGTTTGTTTGGCCACAGGTGCTCTGCCATCGAGTACATGACCCCCCACATTAGTTTTTTTTTTGTTTGTTTTTTTAGTATTCCATCTAACTAATGTAGCCACAACTATAAATTCAATATTTGCAATATCATTCAACATTCAACAGAATGTACACGCAGGGAGTCCTGTTAAAAGAGAGCTGTAGGAGTCAGTGCATCCATTCTTCTTTTATTCTGCTGCTGCAACACTCATCCATACATTCATCAAATCCTGTTTAGATTATTGCAACACCATCCTCTATGGTACATCTCCCCAAGTCCTCCATAAACTGCATCCAGTGCATCCAGACCCTGCTGTACATCTCCTTACCGGCACCCGCTCCTGTGGCCCCGTCATCGTCATCTCCAACATCTTCATTGGCTCCCTGCACCAGTTCACAGATTAACAATCCTCCTCCACACCCACAAAGCCCTCCACCACCAGGCCCCTCCCTTCTTACCTCACTGACCTCCTCCACCATCACACTCCTTCCCATATTCTGTCTCCACCTCATAGAACCAAGCACTTATTTTTTGGGGGGGCAGAGCCTTCTTCATAGCCACCACTCAACCCTGGAACTCACTCTCCACTAACATCCAAAACTGCTCCAACCTTTGTTAAAATCTCACCTTTGATGTTAGTTTTTTTTTTTTTTTCTTTTCGTTTCTTTTTTGGGATTATATTGATGTTTTGTTTTGTTTGAATTATGTGTTATTTGTCTACGTTTCTTTTTTCAGGGTTAAATTTAGATTTTACACAGTGTCTTTGAGTCCTGAATAGCTCTTTATTAATAGTTTATTATACTTATTATTTGATTTTCTGACAGTAAAGCAGCTCAAAATCACATAGTCTGTTGCTTGTTTTTCAATTGATTGAATTAATACTGAGCACAGTGACGTTCATCTTGGTTTGACCCTCTACAGCAGTCCCAGTTTCTCTTATGGCCCAGTCGAGGAAATTATAAGCCCACTCCTGCTCAAGGACAACATCTGAAACTGCTGCTTCCTCAAAGCTGTATTTCTGATCAAGCAGCAACCTCTGGCTGTGACAGAGGAAGTCAAAGTGTATAAGTGCTAGAAACTGCAGTTTGTCGAGGGTCTGCTTGAGTCTGGGTCTGGAAAAAAAAAAAAAAAAAAAAAGACCAAAAACAAGCCAGTTCAAAAAAGATGACTTTGTTTTATAACTGAGCAGTTTAGAAGTTATTAAGATCGGGAGTTTGACTAATTAGAGCTCACCTGACAGAAAGGTGTGCAGCCAGGAGCTGTTTGTGAGGAGGCTCAAAGCCTGCTCCCTGAGTTCAACGTTCACAGTACGGCTCCTGAGAACTAATGATGGAAGCTTTTCAGAGAGATGGCTCCTTCAGCACAGCTCCAAACAGCTCCTCATTCAGTATGATTTGTAGTCTCATATTTTAGCCTCTCCTGGTAAACATGAATGATCTGTGTGTTGGTAAACCCTCTCTGCATCCAGTGTTTTTATGAGAGGCCTCAGAATCACTTCATTTAATGTAGTTTCATGTCTGAATTAAACTTTTTTTTTTTTGAACAAAACAGAAACGGGTGACACATCTCAGTCCCCTCTGTCTTTCTGATTCCTCTTCAGATAAAAAATAGTTTGATCAAGAGTCAAAAGATAAACAGAAGGAGTTCAGACGGCCTAGTGGTCTGGGTCATGCTCCATGTGGCCTAATAACCTTGTGTGGGCAGGCCCGGTTAAAATCCAACCTGTGGTGACCTTACCGCACGTCACTCCCCACTCTCACCCTGTTTCCTGCTCATCTACTGTCCTGTCCTCTCACATTATACCCCCCCCCCCCCCCCCCCCCTTTAGGAGGCCCCTTTAGGAGTCAATCTGTAGCCTCATAAAGGCATTAAGTGATAAAGGTTTCACAGGAAAATGAAACAGTAACAGTAAAGATAAAGTCAGGCACCAGACACTTAGATACGCTGTGGTGTGTGGAAAGCTGGGAAAAGTTAAGTATGATATTAGTTCCATCACTTCATGAGGATGAACATTTAACCAGCAGCTTCCAGCAAACACCATCTGAGACCATGAACTACCTGAAGGGGGGGGGGGGGGGGGGGCATCGGGCTGCCAACAGAAAGTTCCTCTCCCTCCCTCTCTCCAAATACTGCACTGGCTCTCTCTCTCTTTCTATGTGTGTGTGTGTGTCTTCAAGCCCACAGGTCTGCCCAGTGGACCGTGGAACCTGCATAACACTGTGGATGGACTGGGAAGCTCCCAGTATGAGCACAAAGCAGACTGTCTGACAACTGAAAGTGGCTCACTGCTTACTGTCCCCACATAAACACAGAACACACACAAAATATAAAACACACACACACACACACACACACACACACACACACACACACACACACACACACACACACACACACACACACACACACACACAGACAAACAGGTGCAGTAAGGCGCCACTGTGCTGCTTTCACTGTCTTCTTGTTTGTTTTTTTCATCCCATCAGCTCTTTTCTCTCCTGATGTCCATCCGTGTACATTTTTATTTATTGTGCAAATTCTCTCTCACTTTGTGTGTGTGTGTGTGTGTGTGAGTGTGTGTGTGTGTGTGTATCTCTCTCTCTCTCTCTCTCTCTCTCTCTCTCTCTCTCTCTCTCTGTTGGTGACAGGGTTCAGTCGAGCGTATTCTCACTGGCCACTGTAACACTCTAGTAATCCAGGGAATGCTTAAACACACACACACACACACACACACACACACACACACACACACACACACACACACACACACACACACACACACACAAATATGTACACACGCAAAAAAAAAAAAAAAAAAAGAAAAAAAAAGGAAGAAAAAGATCTCTGGATCCTCACTGACACTTTTACCCTCTTTGCGTGTGCGTGTGTGTTTGTGGGTATGTATGCGTGTGTATCTCTTTGTGTGTGAGTCTTTGTGTGTGTGTGTGTTTGAGAGAGAGAGAGAGAGAGAGAGAGAGAGAGAGCTGTCATCAGTAGTTTTCTCGGGGCAGCTCATTTTAGATAGTGATTTTATCATTATGTAAATGACATGAGGAGAGCAGCCTCTTCATTATGATTGGCTGCTGCTCACACATCTGTGTGTGTGTCTGTGGGGGGGTCAAAATAAGCCAATAGACAATAATTGTTCCCTGTGTGTCTCTCTTTCCATCTCGTCCGTGGAGGAGGAAGTCAAAAAGTCATCTTTAATTTGATGCATCCTTCCTCTGTCTACACCTTTGTGTGTGTGTGTGTGTGTGTGTGTGTACGTGTGTGTGTGTGTGTGTGTGTGTGTGTGCATCACTGACCGTTCCCCCTGAATACAGAGCAGCTCTGATCGTGACAGCCACCACTGCCCCCTTCTCTGAGTGGATTTAATGACAGAGTTTGAAGGCCGGACTGAGACCCAAAGGAAGCTGCTGGTGTGTGTTCATTAAATAAATCCAACCCCAGCTTTATGACCTTCATATTAAAACACTTCCACATTTACTTTAGCTGGAGACCTTCTCTGAGTAAATGTTTAAATATATCGCAAATTAAACCTATACCTTCAATTTTTCACACAGTCAAAAGTTACTTCTTACTCCACATCACTTGAATATAATGTGATTAAATATTCAATAAGCAGTCAAATTCATGGCCTTTCCTCCTCAGCTGAATTCGAATGCTCTCTCTTTAGATTGATGTCTAAAAACGGATGATTTGCACCGCTGAATAAAAAGTGTTCTCAGTTTGTCAAACATAGTTAATGCCTGGTGGCCGACAGTCATTTAAGGTGTGTGAAACATTTCTACAGCTCAGTTATTTATGGATCTCTGCATTTAATCATTTATACCGAGCAATATCTGAGAATTAAAGATGAATTAAAGGTGATGTTTGAAAACCTCACACGCTGCCATGCAAACAATTCAGGCTCGATTTTTGGCTCACAAAATTTTTGAGTAAGATTTTTTTTTCTTGCCTTTTCTAATCATTGGACATGCTGTTAGTGTTTGAATAGCTTACATGAATTGTTTAAATGGAAGTCAGATTAATGGGCATCAAGAAAAACATTTGCTTATATTTTTAAAGCATAGTTGTGTGTATCCATGTGTGTGTGTGTGTGTGTGTGTATCCATGTGTGTGTTTAACCTAAACTCAGCGTCTCCCTCCTAATCTCTCCTCTGAAGGAATGCCCTGCTGCGTGGGTGTGTGTGCGTGCGCGTGCACAGGTCAGCTGTGCTGATGAGATATTCATTAAGCACCAAACCATGAAATATCAATTATGCTAAAGTCCCGTTTGTGTTCGTCCGCTCAAAACTCCTCCAAAGACGACGGCGAAGAATGCCGACGGAGAAAACACAATGATGCAGAGAGCGGATTAACAGGCGTCATTACAATGTGTTCAAATGCCAAACACAGCACACACTCACTCTCTCTCACACACACATACACACACATGTATGAAAACATGCATGTTCACTTCACATGGCTCTTTGTGGCCCTGTACAAACCCTCTCAGCTAATTTTCCAATTATTGAGATGTAATTAACAGCTAGCATTGTCCTCCACAAACATCATGGGGAGAGTTTCCAGGATGAAAAAAAGAAAAATATGAGACTTTTTTTTTTTCTTTTTTATCCTTTTTGGGCATCATAATTTCTCCTGACACACCCATAAATTTACACAGGACGAGACAAAGACTGCTCCTCTAAGAGTCTGGAGCTAGTTGAGGGACTGCTGGTGCCCTGGTTTCTAATCATGGAAAAAAAAAAAAAAGTATTTTGAAAACAGCAAAATGCAAAGAGACATCCTGCAGCTTGGATATTTAATACAAAGAAAGTATTTCTACAAAGCAAATGGTTCAAAATGTCAGAAATGAGTCATCTGTTGCCAAGCGATATGAGGAGGATGTGAGAGGGATTGGCCAGGCGGCTGAAAAAGGGGGCGGGACATCCTGATCCTCACACCACGGTGTAATGAGAGTTATAATTTAAGTGCCCCCCCCCCCCCCCCCCCCCCCCCCCATACACACACTAAAAAAAAAAAAAACAAAAAAAAACACTTTAATGATCTTTTTTTTTTTTTTTTCCTGTGTCCTGTGGAGCTCAGCCCTCCCTCTTTTAACGGGAGCTTTCCCCTCCCTGCTGCCCCATGTTTCATCCAATCTCTCTCTCTCTCTCTCTCTCTCTCTCTCTCTCTCTCTCTCTCTCTCTCTCTCTCTCTCTCTCTCTCTCTCTCTCTCTGTGCCTCCTCTCTATTTTCCACTCTATTAGTTACCCCTCTCAGAGTTCCTCTAAACATCTTTATTTTTATCTCTTCATATCTTGACGCTGAATCTTCACACCTTCAGCCCCGCCCTCTTTTTGAGTCTCTTCTCTGTCTGGTCTCTCTCTATCGTACCTCCACAGTCCGATAACTCCAAAGAGCCTAAATGGATATTTCACAACATTAAAATCACAGCACTCAGTAGAAATGCTCCCTCTCTCTGGGCCTGTCTCCTCAGGCTTGCCTTACGATGGTTATATTTGGGTGAGATACTGACCTGATCTTGCTCTCTCTCTCTCGCTCTCTCTCTCTTGCTCTGCCCTTTGTGTGTAAGCGTGTGTGAAAGGTGAATGTAGAAAAATGCTTTTTCAGTTATCCGAGGAGTTAAGTAGTGCATTTGCTCAGAGTTTATTAATTAATTACAGTCATTGAAGCACCTGTGGTTAATTTATTCTGTCTTTAATCTGCTTTAATCCATTTGTCCAGGCTTCTTGAGTCTCTCTCAGCGAGCCTCTCTTGATCTCAGTAAGTCACTCTCCTCTGCTTACAGCTGATGTTTCCCTGACTACAGTGGGGTACACACACAATGATTATCGGGCTGTTTTTGTCCTGATTCTCCTCCTTCCCAGCCAAAGACAGACAACACCTAATTATCTTCTGTTTTATCAGATTATCCTATCAGATTATCCTGTAGTCTGAGGTGTGTTAGGATTAATTTTGTCCAGGTAATCGGTTTTGAAATGGATTGGGGCTGACAATTGTAAATATTAAACTTGTTCAATCTTTGAGACCAAAATTCGTCATGTGTTTTTGGAAAGCAGACGACTCCCGAGTCATGACTCTGTGAGTTGTGATGTAGAATGGAATGTAGCCAATCAGGAGGTGAGCAGACTGAGGAACAAGGAAGCAGACATAACCCTAAACAAATCAAGCACGGCTGACCTGACACAGAAAGTTCATGAGGTAAGTCTGTGTTCCCACATTCTCCAGGATTTTTTTCTGCAGTCTTTTCTCTTTTTTTTTTTTTTTTTTTTTTTTTTTTTTTTTGGTTCAGGAATTTTCTGTTAAAAATAGTCCTCAGACCTCCATCATTCCCTCTTCTTTGTCCTCTTCCATGTTGTGTTTGGTGTTAGCTGGTTGTTGCTTTGTTTTTTCTTCTATGTTTTTGTTAGATCATGTGTGGTCAGGTGATATTTCTGTCTTGGAGGACGAGATTCTAGATCGATGGTGGGTCAGAATGGTTCTGTGAGTGGTGAGCTGTGTTGAGATTATCAGAGCACACCACACACAGTACGATCCAAACTGTTCAATGTCTGATTTTTGATTCATGTGTGGGCTCTCTGACAGATAAAACATCTACTCACATTTAGAAAATACTTATGTGTGGACCCCCTTTTAGGTTCTAATCTACTAAGATCCCAAAGAGCGAGCACTAAATTACACATGTAAACTAAAAAAACGCACATGCCATTAGTGGACGTGTTGCAGCTGATATCGCCGGCCACAATCAGTTTCAGGTTTGATAAATCACAATGAAGGTCACAATGTGGGTGCTAAATCATTAAATTTATATCTCCTCTCATTATTTTGTGTGACACAATCCTTTGTACACCCATAGACTGTATATAGAATGGACAGTTTTGTCTCAGAGAAACACCGACAACACACACCTGAAAACAGTAGAAAGAATTTATTTTTAAAGAGGAAATAAATGTTTGGCTCCTCTGAAATCCAGTTAAAGCTATCCTTTTCTTTGTCTTACAATCAGGATGTCCTCCAGAGGGGACAGTGAGAACTGCAGGTGAACTGTGGGGTTACTCCAGGTCACACATGGTGTGTTTTTAATGCTCACACTCAGCCTCTGATTAAACAGCAGTCTGTGAATTCCCTGACTAAGACCAACTGGGTTTGAATGCGAGATACGAGGGTTTCATTGATTTCCAGTCTGCCTGCTCACACCATGACCACATGCTGTAGTTTTTTCTATTTTTTTTTTTTTTTTTCGACCTGTGTTCATTAACATTTCCTCGTTTCCACAATGAAAGCTTCGGCAGGACATATCTCTCTTTTCCTGCCAACACCTGGAAACGGAGCGCGCTCACTGCAGTCCATTAATTAACATGCAGTAGAAACATTATCTCAGCGCTCCAGCACAAACCAAACAGGAAACCAAATTCCTGTTCCAAACCATTTACAAGCCACCTCTTCAAGGTTAGCCTAATAACGTAGAGCTATGTTGCCATCCTGTGGAGTTCAGAGGAGGGAAACACACACACACACACACACACACACACACACACACACACACACACACACACACACAGACACCAGAGTGCATCTGTTAATGCTGAACTGAAGTGATCTTCTATCAGAGCTGTGTGTGTGTGTGTACAAGAGGCATCTCCTGCTTTTCAACCTGCTGCATTCAAACCAAGATGTCAAGCCGAGAGCTTCTGCTGCACAGACTGAGCTTTTCAAACAGAATGCCAGAGAGAATATGTGCGGAGAGAAACATCCGACAGAGCATCTGAAACTGTCTGACAAACATGTAGAGAGGCTATCTGCTGGGTTTAGAGAGGCTTTAATGATCTGAGAGTGAAGTGTGAGATTCTTTACAATTTAATGAATTAGTGCACACAAAACCAGCATCCATGAGCTGCAGCGCTCTCTCTCTCTCTCTCTCTCTCTTTACTTGTGTCCTCCTTCTAAAAAGACGATCGCCATTGTCTGCTTCCAATGCCTTTCACGTCTTCTTCTAAATGAGTCCATGTCAGATATAAAGTGGGTTAGCAGTGTTTCTGCAAAGACAGCACTAAATAAGCACATGACGCCTTCAGTGGGTCGCAGGCGTTTGTCTTAGCAAAAGGGGGGGAAAATCTAGTTCTTTAATTTGGAGGGGGTTGTTTTGTGCAGTGGGGTGCTCTCTATTCACCGTCTTTGACTATAGGTGCTGAATCTTAACTGTAACGCTAACTGAGCCCAGCCGTTTCACAGAATTAAGATGAACTGCAAGGTTTGTTTTCCTGTGCCAACTGAGCGTGATGATACGCATGTACGACAGCTGCAATATACAGATGTGGATTTTCTTAGAGTGAGGACAAAGGAGGATAGAAACCTAAGTGTTTTGTGCAGTAAGATATTGGCACATGAAAGAATGAAGCTGTCAGAATTGGCTGATTCTGAAGTCCTTCAGGTTTTAACTCTAGCACATTTTAATTAAAGTTCCTGTAAGGATTTTCTAAATGATCCTGAAAAAGTCCCTCTTCTAGATATCTGCCTGATCCTAATCCACAATTTAAAATGAGATTATCAGCACCAATATAGGTTATTAATGAATGCTATTTCTTCGCTTCTTGACTTGACTGGGTCAGACAGGACCAGACTGATTGACAACACCCCACTAGCTGAAAAAAAGTTTTGTAGTGAGAGGAAGATCTGTGTTTTTCTCTGCTGAAAACTATTTCTGTGATTAATTCAGTAGTGATGGTGGAGACTGGAGCTGAACTGACAGACAGAAAAAGGACAGAAGAGAAGAAGAAAGATAAACAGGAGAGTGATAGAGCACAGGCTAAAGGCTAAAACACAAACTAAAGGTTAAAACACGTCAAGGGGAAACAACCTTTTTCTCCCACCTGCAGTAATGTAATGTGTAAATTTTGAACTCAGATTCTAATGAGAATAATCTGTGAGATCCTCCACTGAGTCAATACTGAAAATTGACCTCTGTCAGAGAAATTGTATATACATGATATCATTATGTAAAGGAAAACTTTTATACACACCTTATGATTCATGTGTAAACATGTTATGTTCATATAACCACATTTAACCATGAAGTATATTTAATTGATTTATGAGCCAGGATGTCTTAAGGGTTTGCTGATTAAAAGGTGTATGACCTCATTATGTGTTAAGGCCTTCACATGAGAGGACTGACTATCTTCCTCTATGCTTGTTGTTCATAAACAGCTGGACAGACCTTGAGGACTTTGTGTGAACCTCTCCTCTCCAGCCGAGGGAGGATTAGACTCTGGATACTGAGTGGCCTGGAAAAGATAACTTTTTTCACCTCTCTACACCAGTGTGTGAGGAAGATCAAGACTCTTTACACACATACACAAATGCTTGTCTGCTACTGTGTGAAATGTATTATCATATGTGACAAGGAAGTGAACACCAAGTTCCTATAAAACGTACGCTGAAGAGATTTTCTCTTTAGAGAGAGGAAGTTGCCTTTGTTGCAAACTGCTCGCTCCTTCGGTAAAGTTCATTGAAAGAAACTCTGACTCTCTGTGTTCATTCTGCATTGCCTGTGAGTCAGGGCACAGGAGGAATTTTTCTGACGACCTCTGTCTAAGCCCCGCCCCCCTCCACTCACTCAGACAACCAATGAACATTCAGTGTCAGGTGCTGTGGCAGGTGTCACAGTAGGAGACATTTCACAGGAGGTCATTGAGGACTTTTGGAGACAAAGATCACACATCATCTAGAAGTCACTGCAAGGGTCTAAGCGACACATTGGAGGGAGATATAAATCATTTTATTGTTGAGAAGGTCCATAAAAAGCTTCAGTTACAAGACGAAACTTACAGGACCCAGAGCAAACCTGATAAACCACATCTGGTTCCCATCAGCATCTCAGACAACAAGACAGAGGATCAGCATCAGTCAGGAGAAAAATCTGACCTCCTTTTTACCATCTTTACCAAGAGAGTCTCTGTTCGATTCGATACAATGGGTTGCGATGCGATGCGATATGATATGACATGACACGACACAATACGATACGATACGATACAATACGATATGATATGATACGACATGATTCCTTTGAGGAAATTTGTCTTGGACTCCAAGAGCTGCTTGGATGAAGCTGCAGTTAATGGCACAGAAAAACAAGACACGACTGCATCATCCACACATATTTCACATTCTGATAATGCACAAGACTCACACAAATAGAGCACCATAACATTATTGCACAATCTGGCTACACATTAGGAGACAATGTTTAAAATTGTAACAGAAGTGGGCATAACCGAGTTTTTAAACCGATTCAATTTACATTCAGGGACTCTGTACCTCCTTCCAGAAGGAAGGAGTTCATATTCAGAGTGAAGAATATGAGAGGGGTCAGATAGAGCCCTCTGTGCTTGCCTGAGAACAGACCATTCATATAAAGAGTGCAGAGAAGTATGTTCAGTCCTCCCTACAACCTGCATGGCAGTCTGCACCAGACGGCAAGTTTAGATTTTAACTGAATGAAGAGATTACCAAACCAGGCTGATATACTGAATAATGCTCTCTAAAACTGCCTGATAAAACAACACATGACCTTCTGATCAACACCAAACACCCTGAGCCGACGCAGAAAATACAGTCTTTGCACAGACTAGTAATGTGCCTCTCCAAGCTAAACTGAGTATCTAAGTAAATGCCTAGATACCAGATGGGTGTGATTACCAATTGAGTGAGGGTCGAGTACCATCTCTTCTGTTTTAAGTACATTTATGATGAGATAGTTAGCATCACACCAGTGGAAAAAAGACTGCACCTCATTAAAGTACAGTAAAACATCTGAATCTGTGTGCAGGAGGCTGAGAAAGGTGGTGTCGTCTGAGAACTTAAAGACATGGTTTCCCTGGAAGCTGCTGGTGCAATCATTGGTGTAGATGGTAAAAAGGACAGGTGAGCTCACACAGCCCTGAGGTACACCTGTACTAATGCTTTTAGATTCAGAGAGTGTTATTAACTCTAACATTCTGAGTTCTATTTGTTAAAAAAGAATAGGTCCACGTAATAATAAAAGGGTTTACTGACAGCTTGATTAACTTTTGAATTAGTAAGTGAGGCTGTAGTGTATTAAAAGCAGAACTAAAATCAATAAATAAAAGACGTGCATGGGCCTTTTGGTTTTCCAGGTGTTTCAGTAAAAGGTGGGTGATGCTGTTTAGTGCGTCATCTGTACCCCACAACCGCCTGTAAGCAAACTGAAAGGGATCTATCTAGGTATCTCTGATTTTAAAATAGACATAATATATTTTTTGAAGCATTTCATAACAACAGAAGTTAAAGACACTGGTCTAAAATCACTGTTAACAGATGGACAGGAATAATAGTTTATCTTTTCCAGAGTGAAGGGACTATGTGCTGATCTACAGACTTCTGGAAGACAGGACACCCGGCTGGTGTGAGCTCATCTGAAAAAATATTTAAAAGAAAAGCAGAAATGCCATCAGGACCAGCAGATTTATTCTTGTGCACCCCACTGAAAAGTGACCTGATTTTAAAGGGATCAACTATTAACCTTGCGCACAAATCATTACTTGAAATAGATTTTAAAACATTTGCACATTCCAAAGAGAAGTCCTGTGTTTCAGTTCTCAAATAAAAGCCATTGAGCTTTTGGTTCATCATCTGTTATCAGATTTTTTTTTCTTGTTGTCATGTTAGCTGCCACTTTCATTGATTCCCAACGCTTTTTAACTTGTTGTTAGCTTTGTTCGTTTGGAGCTACAGTATTTACGTTGAATCATTCCACAGAACGTTTGCCAACCTTTGTTATCTGGGCTATTACAGATAAGCTAATGAGGCTAAGCTCCAGAAGCTACCGTTAGTTTAACTGTAGCTCTTTGGACAACAGCTAACAATGATGGACGTTCACCAAAGAACAAAAACTACAACAAAACAGGCCAATGAACTCCAACAAACAAAGAGACATGATGAACAACACATCTAGGAGCTAACGCTAGGCTAACATTAGCTAATGTTAGAGATGTTAAAGATAACTTTATATTTCTTTACAGCAAAGTGACAACATTTTGCCTCACATACGATTGGGAATATCTTTGTTCATTTTATTCACATTTAGTCGATGTTGTGGTCTACATCACAACTTTATCCAAAGAACTCTCCTGGGTTGAGATGTGTCTTAGGAGAGGGACAGGTCTTCCTACAGGAATCATCTATATTTCATGGTGGATTTTTCCTTCTTTTGTGATGCAGTGGAGGATTCCTGTAAATGAGTGCACACTTGAAAGTTCCTTTCTTGTCTAAATATGCGACAGCATTGTTTCTATTAAAGCCGGCAGCTGAGGATCTCTGAGCAGATGTTTGTTCTATTTTTAACCTTTAGTAAATCAAGAGGCATGAACATTCATCTTCTTTGCCTCTTATCGGGACTTTAATTGAGACAAATATTAAAGGAATTAGATTCATGTCTTTTCATAATGAACAAGTGCCATTAGCACACCATGAGAATAATGATTAGAGAATCCACTGGTGACACCACAGTGAGTGTTATTTAGTTTTGATTAAAAGCTGAATTATAAGAGCCGAATTTTTCACGTTTAATTTTCACTCTGAATTATGGCCACTTTTCTCTGTGATGACAAAGTCAAATCTGTTTGACAGAAGGTCAATCACAGCCATTTCACCACATTCCTACCATTCAGCATCACAAAGAAGACTTTAATTAAAAATATGAAAGCGTTGCGTGACAGCATCAAGGGCAGATACAGCATCATCTCTTCCTGTGATGCTGTGGAGTCAGTCTGTGCACACAAACATGGTCTTTATGTCTCCCTGCTGAGACTGCTGGAACGTAAATGAAGGAAACATTGTTTACATCAGGAGATGAGAAGATCCAACAGGCTTCGTTCAGGTTCAGGGGTCTGAACATGGAGTGCCCATCGCTTTGGTCCATGTGGACTAGTCTCAGCAATATGGAGGATTTTGTTGTTGTTGTTAATATGCATTGTGTCGTGTAGAGGAGACATCCAGACTCTTATGAGACTTACCTGAATCTGAATCACTAATTCCGCTAACAGCACGCACTTTGTTCCGAGACTGAAACTTTTAAGAGTCAAATGTTTATGACAACAACAAACTCAAAAACAAACAGGGTGGCTGTGAAGGAGATATTGATAATGTAACTCTTGCATTGAAGACAAAAACGGAGGCACAAGTTCTTCAGTAACTCACAAAGTTTTTCATCAAAGCTCCTCCATTTTTATTCCTTCTTCTTGTCTCACTAGAGCTATGTATCAGGTAGTAACAGCAACACTGCCCCACAGTTTCCAGTGGTACTGCTCCATTTGGTCCCTATCCATATGCTGTATGGAAACATGCAGAAATATGGATGAAATGAACGCAGAGCACAGACAGAAGGCTCCGTCCTTATCAGGATCAGTATTAACACTGAGCAGAAATGGGCCTTTACATGTTGCCCTGGTCAAGTAGATGTGAGATCATCTGTCACCTGTAGGCTCTGGTTTCTTCCACTGTGCACAAATGCAGTTCTGAGGTGTTGTTTTGTGCGACGTGTGCCTGGTGCAAGGTAAGTATTTATTTTAAAGGATTGGCTATTAACTTTTGCAGGTATACTCACAACCATTGAGCACATGATTTAAAATGCTGCAATAAATTAGTGGCTACCTCTTGTTATGATGTGAGACATTTTCATGTAAACATCAACAACATTTAAATGCAATGCACAGATAGCTCAGACGATTCCTGAGTCAGTAACTGGATAAAACCTGACCACTACAGGAACACCCACCCACCCTTACACACACATACTCATACACACACACACACACATGCACACAGTTCTTAGACTTCCTTCTTTGAACTCTGCAAGTAAGTACTGAACATGTCTGAATGGTTTGTTGAGCCTGAATCAGTTTCAAAGCTCTCAAAATGTATCCGTCTTCTCCCTGAATTCAAATTAAACAACTGCTTCATCCACCAAAACAATCCCACTAACTTAGAAAAAAAAAAAAAAAAAAGATCACGTCTCTGTCGACTGACGTGCCATGTATCACATGAAAAGAGTGAGTTCAGGGTTTGAAATGCAAGCCAAACCTAAACTTGGCTCTTCTTAGTGGCATAAAGTTAAAAATGGAAATTTGACTGAGTTCAAATCGAAACATCTTTTACTTTAACTTTTCATACAACAAAGTAGTGTTGACAAAAACCCATTTGTGAAAATCCAATCATATTTCCTGCTGTTTTGTACAAACAGTCTGAATACATTGATGTAAAAGCCAGTGAATCTACTTTTGGATTACTTTCAACTAAGCATGGCTCAGACATGCATTCAGGTTTTAAGCTATTATCAAAGTCAGATCTGTCAAAATGTTGCTTCCTAAAAAAGGATTAATTGGATTTTGCATCTGTATGATTTCGAGCCATCCTCTGACTGCACTCTATCCTGGTACCTCAGTGGCCCGTTATGTCCATGGATCACACACTCGCCTTTTAATCGGCATCAAAGAGCACAATCTTGCTAAAAGTCAGACTGTTTCAAAGAGAGCTGCTTCCCATGTGCCATATGGAGTGATGATGGAAGTGGCTTTTCTGTTGGCAGGAAGCATAGTCAAAGCAAGCAGGGCTCATTTTAACAATGGTTTACATTTGAGCCACATCAAACCCAGATCTGTGTTTCACTCCTCTCTGTGTTGCCAAGCTGGCACTTTAGGACATCATTGTATTACGCCTGTGCATCAGAAAGAGTCGCCTTTTGTGACCCACTTCAAAGAAGACCTGCTCCTCTTCTCCAAAAACCAAGGAGTTTTAATGACAGCATACTTGGTAGTGTGGCACAGTTCCACCTCCAGACTGTCATTACTAAAAGTAGGTACAGAGCTCCAAGGCTCCATCCTCTGCCAAACCCACAGGCTCCTTTCTGAGCGCTGTCCGCTGTATCACACAGACCCCTCATTTCAGATTCACATCAAAGTTCACCAGCCCCTGCCCGGACACCCCCACCCCTCCAGAAGACAAAGGTTTCACTGCGCTGACTTTTGAATTAGTCGTGGCTTGGATGAAGACCTTATCAAACACGTTTGAACCACTGAATAGACATTTGATCCAGATCAGAAAGGACTCACTGGTGCCTTGGTGCCATTAAGCTACCTGCATTACACAATTCGACTGTCCCTGCAGAAATAAAAGCTTTTCCCGACTCAAATGTGTTAGCAGCATGAGCAAAAGCTGTCCACATCTGTGTGTGTGTTGCGCTCTCTGAATACTTCAAACATTGGAACAAAAAGTGGGCTTTTGCTGATCGAAATAATGAAAGTGACCAAAGCACATGAATTGATGATATGATGAGTGGACATGTTAAATAAACTGAGGTCTGTAAGATAAAATGACCAGCAAACAGAGACTTTTTCTTCGGAAAACAAACAAACAATCGAACAAACAAACAAAAAAACATTCCAGTATAAATTTCCTTACTTTCTCGTTTTTGGTCATTTCTTAATCTTCCTCTGCCTTTTGGTTCCAACAATTTCTCTAAATCTGTTTCCCTCAGAGCCATGACATATCGTCTTATCGCCCTGGAGATAGCAACATTTGAATTAATGCTGGCTGATTTGATAAGAAGAGACTGCTGTTTGAAGGCTAACATAAGAAGAGAAAAACTTGGTTACTCACTGTTCATATGGCACTTTTTTCACCACATGCTTTAATGCTTATACAAAGAGAAGTGGTTGAAGGAAACACTGAGATGATCTCTTGAGCTGATGTCATTTTAAAGCTGTTTAGGGAAAAGAGAAACCTCTTCAAAACTGTGCTTTGTGAACACATTTGAATACCCTGTTTTAACATCCAGATACATTCAAGACACTCGTGCCGGAGTGAAGAGAGTTAGTGCTCGTTGAGGACCCCCTCCATCACAACCTCAGCCCAGAGCTTTTGCTCTCCAACAAAAAAACAGCCCACCAAATGGCTCTTAGACACCTTCAAAAGATCCATACTCTCCTCAAGCTTCAGGTTCAGCCAGGGCTCTGACTGCCCCACTTTATCTGGGCCAAACACAGTAAATATTCCACCTTTTGATACCAATCAGCCAATGATAAAGACACACCACACTCTGCTGAGGTCTGTTAAAGAGAGACAGCAGTGAACCAGCCATGAACACATGACATCACTGTAGGTCGGTAGCTCTGTGTGTCTCAAAGTGTCATCAACAGACTTGCATCATCACAGAACTACTGGCAGTGGAGCCCCACAAGTGATGGACCACAATGATGACCAGCACCTAAGGACCTATGCACTCAGACACCAGTATGCAACTGCCACACAGAAGTGAGGGGTACTAGGGTTTCCAGACAAACCATTCACAACCGACTCCACCACTTTGGCTTAAAGTCAGATGACCATTGCAGGTGACTCCACTGACAACAAGACACCGCCATGACCGTTTGCAGTGGGCACAAGACCATGTGACCTGAACAATGCAGCAGTGGTCTACTGTCCTGTTCACTGATGAGTGTCAGGTCATCTTGCACAGAAATGATTGTCATCAGCGTTGCTGAAGAAGGCAAGGTGAGTGATACCCCGAGGTCAACATGGTCTCCAGGGTTGGCTTTGGTGGAGGAGGTGCTACAGTCTGGGCAGGCATCCCAAGTCAGCACAAAACAGATTTTGGTGATTGTAGATGGCTCAGTCACTGCACGTTCTTACCTCAGAGACATTACAGAACCCATCATCAACCCCCAATTCCACCAGCACACACCCAACTTTCTGTACCTGGATGATAATGCTCCACCACATGGTGCCAGAACTGTCACAGCTGGACTTCAGGAAGTCGATAAGACTTACATGGTATGGCTAGCAATGTCCCCTGACCTGAACCCCATAGAGCAGATCTGGGACAACCTGAAGCAGAGACTGGATGCTTGTATCCTACCCCCTGGTGACCTGGCAGAACTGCGTGTAGCACTTGTGGAGGAGTGGAACACATTGCCTCAGAACAACATCATGAGGCTAGTGAGGAGCAAGAGACATCTCTGTCAAGCTGTCATTGAGGCAATGGGTGGAAACACCCACTACTGACTTTGTCAATTTAAGTTATTTAGGTCTATCTTTGTTATTGTCTAAAGTAAGAAATATTGAACTAATGAAAATAATGTTTCTTCTCATTCATTACTATTACTATCAAAGGGAACTATTACTTATTTCATTAAAATTCAGAGCAAATAGGAAAAGTACTCATGTAAATAGCAATACTGCACAGGCGATCACTCTGGTGGCGTTGACATCTCATTCGAACTCAACTACCCTTCTAGGCACCTGCAGGGGTATCAGATCTGCTTGGTTCCTTGCAGTGTGTCTTACAGAGTCCCCGTACATGTGGATTATGTAGGGTGGAGAGATAGTTACAAGGTTCTCTGAGTGGAGAGACTATCCAGCCAAAAACTGCTCTGGAACTTGTCAAGGTACCAGAGAGACCACATACTCTGGGTGCTTATATATCCACTAGTTGCTGATCCGTGCGAGGCCATCACAGGTGTTGTGTCTGAAAGAGTAATCCATGTCAGCTGCCCCACTGGAGGTCAGTATTCCATATGTACAGGGACTTACGTTTTAGCCCATGATACTCATGTTCTCTCCAATACTGAGGAATAGAGTTAGGAAATAACCATTTTGGCAATGATTTTATTTTAAAATGTTAATTAGGAGAAAAGTTAATGTATAAAAATGAGACTATTTCAACATAACTTCTGAAGTCCTCACAGTTCCTTAAAAACAAAGAGATCATGTATTTCAAACCTAAATTTTTCTGCTCATGTTCGTCTTTGTTTCAAACAACAGTTGTTACAGTTTTGCACAAAGAGGATGTTCCTTCTCTTTATGACACCACTTTATATTTTCTTTTTTAAATCAGTGATCAGTTTATTAAACCTTTAATGCAGTGATGTAGTGATGTATGAATAACCTGAAGATCCCTCCTGAGTCAGTGTAGAGCAGAAGCAGTAAAGGGATTTCTGGGGAACTGGATGAGTTTTTTTTTTCTTTCTTTCTTTTTTTAACAAATAAAAATCAAGTGATCTATTTTAAATCCTGGTTTGCTGTAGTTTTTGACATTCTGATTCCATGAGGTTGTAATTTGTGAGGTTGTAATGAATACAGTATTGAAAGTGTTTTGTAAGACATGCATGTGGTCCATTCTCCCTCCGAGGAAACTTTCCCTGACCTGGCCCTCTCTATTGTGGGCTGCCTTTAGAAAACCTCAAATGAAACTGTATAAGCAGCATACCGATGATGTATAAAGGCGAAAAGATTTGAATTTTAATGGGATAAATCATTTAATGGTGTTTAATGTTTTCATGAAATTTCTCCTTAAAGGATGTGGGGACAGAGCCTTGACTCTGGGTGCTTCCTCCTTTCATTCGTGGTTTATCCTCAGATCTTTAAAAGAAAGCTTTGACAGGCAGCTGCTGTCAGGATTAAAAGAAGGAAAAAGAAAATAGGGGGAATCAGTCACATCCTGTATTCAGGTGCATAAATTCAGTGTTAAATCATTGATTCCAAGCAGCTATATGTTGATAAAATCAGTTTTTATAATGTTTATTTATTTATTTATTTATTTATTTATTTATTCATTTATTTATTTATTTATTTTTATATTTATTTATGTATTTATTTATGTATTTATTTATTTATTCATTTATTAGCTAGTTAGTAAGTTAGTTAGTTAGTCAGCTGTTTTTTAAAAATATTATTTATTTTAATGTGACTTATATTTCTTCACAATGAAGCCATATTTCTAGAGCTAGAACATGAAGTTAACTCTCTCTCCAGGTGATGTAGAGGGTGAGCACAAAAGGTTCATGATGAGCAAACTACTGTTTATAATTTTTTTCTTTTCTTTTTTTTTCTTTTCTTTTCTTTTTTTTCTTTTGTTTATTTTTTTCTTTTCTTTTCTTTTCTTTTCTTTTCTTTTCTTTTCTTTTCTTTTCTTTCCTTGTCTTTTCTTTCTTTTTTCAAGATTCAAGCGATCGAAAGGTTTTTACTGTCAATTTTCTATATAAGGACATAAAGAAAAATTAAAATGTTGTTTCTCCACTCTGACAGTATAATAATAATAATAATAATAATAATAATAATAATAATAATAATAATAATAATAATAATAATAATAATAATGAGTACTTAAAAATAAGTATAAAAAAGAAATTGAAGTACAAAATTACAAAGAAATTAGCAAAAGTAGAAGAAAAACAAAGTTCATTGTTAATTTTATTCATGATCACCAATATCTCATCTTTCTAGTTCTTTATTTTGAAATTTTGCTTTGAAATGTGAACTTTTTGTAATGTGTCTGTAAATACTATATTATTATTATTATTATTATTATTATTATTAATAATAATAATAATAATAATAATAATAATAATAATAATAATAATAATAATAATAAAAGTAATAATAATAATAATAATAATAATAATAATAATAATAATAGTAGCGTTTTATTTGATACTGCCACATGTTTAGGAAGCTAACAAAGAGGTCAAAACATTCTGAACCTTAGAAAACCCTCTCAAGTTAAGCTTCAGGAGCAGGAGGATTTCACACTTTAGTCTTTGTGCTGCAGCGGGAGCTTTGTTTGTCCTTTCAGTCCGTAGAGGAGTTTACACACACACACACACACACACACACACAGAGAGAGAGAGAGAGAGAGAGAGAGAGAGAGAGAGAGAGAGAATCTGGTTTCTTCCAGCACTCTGAATAATATGGAAATTATGTTACAGTAATATCGATTCAGTGTGTTGCCCGCTGGTCTATAAATTTAAAAGATGAAGGGTTTACATTTGTAACTCCTGACCTTTAAAGTGTGAGTGTGACTCAAAGTGATTCAGGGTTGAAGTCCACAGTTTCAGACAAAAAAAACAAAAAAAATCAACGTGCTGCACCACCCACATATACAGTGTGTGTGTGTGTGTGTGTGTGTGTGTGTGTGTGTGTGTGTGTGTGTGTGTGTACAGAGGGCATGTTAGAGGAATAAAAGTGATTTGTTTTGTTTTGTTTTTTCATAATACCAGCAGAAATAATGAAGTGTGCAGTCCATGTGTTCTCTTTTTCTCCTCTCATCAACACATGGACAGCTTTCTAACCCACGGTGACATGAAGTAGGGCTGAAAATTATGGGATTTTTCACAGTTGGAATCTTTCCATGGGAATTTATGGAAATTGACGGGAATTATATTAACTGTATTTACCTGGTCATCTAAATGAATAAATATAAACATGTTGGTTTGTTATAAGCAGACATGCATGCAAACATGTCTAATGCAACATTTTGAAATGACATTATAAATGAATATATGTTATTTTTCCTAACTGAGTCTGTTATGAATATATAGGCATAAATATCTTTCATAGCTGGCCTTTAAAAATGATACATATTTCGATTAACATTTGTTAGTTTACCTTAAAGGTGTCAAAAAGTTAAATCATACCGTCAAATATATTTACCTCAGTACGCTCATCAAACCCTGACAGGACTTCTAGAGTCCAAATCCAGAGATGTGGTCTCAGATGCTGTCGGCTGGTGAAGCAGAGACTGATGAGGATCAAATCTGTTCCAAGTGTTTGCACACATGATTCATGGGACACAGTTAAATTGTTGTTTCAACCACAGTCACTTTTGAAAACCTCATTCAAGATGATAAGAAGAAAAAAAATCATTTAAGTTGACATTAATAAAACCTAAAAAATGTCAAATATTCCTGAGCTGAACTTCCTGAAACTTTCCTGAAAATTCACCAGAATTTTCCCACCCTTTAAACCCTAAGATGAAGCAACCATCAGTGATATTCTATTAAAACATAACATTTCCACAGACACATGGACTGGCGTGGACTTGATGATGATTGCAGTGAGTAAATGTTGCAGGAAGAGTTGAACTGAACGAATAAGCTGAACACTCACAACAAATCAAATAATATCTCCATTAAGTACAAGATGAACCTTGAGCTGTGAATGCTGAATATTCACATGTTCAAATATCTGCAGCTCTGAGTTTCCATCCAAAAAGGCCTTAAATTAATCTCTTCATCAGACTGACTGCAGACCTTCATTTACCGAGTGTGATACAAGCGTTGTCAAACTGATGTTACTCAATCTGCTGCAAGGACCAAAAAGAGAGAAAGAGAGAGAGAGAGAGAGAGAGCGAGCACAGTGTGACTGTGTGAGCAAGGCGGCGCTCTGTGAAGTTGGTGTTGGATAGAGCTGTTTGACAGAGAGCGCTTCACCTTATTAAAACCCCTCTGAATCACACCTTCCTCTCTGCTCGAGCACACTCAGCCTGGAGAGGATCTGAGAGGCACGCTCGCTGCTGCTGCTCTCTCAAACCTTTTTTTTTCTGCACTCACAGAGGAGGAGAGGGAATTTGAGGGTGGGGGTGCTGAAGAAAAAAGAAGAGAGAGAAACTAGGTCACCATTTTTACTACGATCTCTCTTTTCCTTTCATTGTTGCTGAGCAGCTTTACACCCCCTACTGTGACGTAGAAACCGGGGATTCCTATTGGCCCAGAGCTGGGGGCGACCCGCAGGTGTAGAGGATGTTGGTATTGGATGATTGGGACGGAGAGGACAGGATTGGACAGGAATCGGGAAGAGGATGGGGGGTGTGGTTGCAGAGAAGAGTGAGGCAGGGGTGACGCTCCTCTCCAACTGAGTTTCTAAGGCACCCTGGGGAGAGAGCTGGGGGTGGAGGAGAGGGTGTGTGTACATACGCGCTGCCCGGGAAGCAGGAATAGAATCTGAAAGCATGGGGATGTAGCTTCATTGTGCTGACAGCAGAGACAAAGCTAAGGGATGAAAGAAAAACAGAAAGAGAGAGAAAGAGAGAGAGGGGATGGAGAAAGAAAGAGAAATGAGGAAGAGTGAGCCAATCCTGCTTTTGCGAACAGCAGGAGGTGTGTGTGTTTGTGTGTGTGTGTGTGTGTTTGTGTGTGCAGAATATCATCTTCCCAATGGAAGCTGATCAACATTCACATTCAGCCAGAAACATGCCCCCAAAGCTTTAGTGTCCAAAATCCAGCTCCACAGTGTGATCCATGAAGGGAAGCAGAGTCCTCGCTCAGCCTGTTCTGTGTGGCTTCAGACACCGAGAGCTGCAGATGTGTTTGAACCACACGTCATTCAGAAACATGACGTCCTGACTGGGCTGAACAGCAATAACTTTATTACTGCTGAACTGCCTCAATGTTCATGATTTCTGAGTTTCTTTTCAGTAAATTTCACAAAAGGTTACTTAAAATTGCCAATCCAACTTTAATTAAATAATAGTGGAAATTTTCAGTTTTTTTTTTTTTTTTTTTTTTTTTTTTTTGTGCCGTCAACTTAAATGATTTTTTTTTTTTTTAATTCCTGATAAACTTTTCTCTTTTTTTCTCTCTTGTGATCATTTTGATTTGAAATATTGCATTTGACATGTTTGCATGCATGTCTGCTTATAACAAAACAAAATGTTTATTGTTTATACGTATGAAGGGGTAAATGCATTAATATAAAATCTCAGAAAATTCTCTTTAACTTCCATAAATTCCCATGGAATGTTTCCAACTTGAAATTTCCTGGAATCTTGCAACCCAAGTCATATCTTTTCAGAATCCAGATCTGTTAGTCCCTGAATAAAACCATCTCTGCCTTTAAGAAAACTCTTTGTTATTTGATCATGTAATGTATATATATATATATATATATATATATATATATATATATATATATATATATATATATATATATATACACACACACTCTAAAACACTGCACAGGCACTGTGTTTCCACTACAATACGAATATCAAAATTTAATTTACACACGCTGCTCATCAGTTTTTATTACCCACTGATAATGTTTAGAGTGAAAATAATGTCTGCAGTGTTTGTAGGTTTTAAATTGATTCAGATTTACAGGTTTTTATATTTTCTATCAAGTTAAATCATGTGAAAATTCAGCACTAATTTTCAGTTTTTATATATTGAAAAAAACAATGCTTTCTGCTGTTTTTTTTTTAATGTAGTTGGCTGATGTGCAGACAGGTTTAGTTGTCCAGATTTATGGTTTATATTAAAGCATTTGAAGGCAGTCAAAACATAAATACTACAAGAAGCCTAATTATGAGGTATCTCTTATTTCTGCAGATTTATTTGACTTCAGATCTTGAACACTGACCGTCTCTCATTATATTTCTTGTTTATTGTATCTGAGCTCTGCAGATAGGTTCATGTAAAGTGGATTCCCAACACTTGACTAATTGGTCCTTGTGATAATTATCCTCATTTCTCCCCCTCTGTGCTGTGCATGTGTTTGCATATGTTTTTCTCTGTATTCATCTCAGGAGGAGGATAGATGGCTAATCTGAAAACCAGGAGGTCATGCCGCTCACTGCGGTGAGTTTGCAGATCAGCATGGTTCCTCAGACTGCACGCTCACCCTGCTTTAAAACAGAAAACTCCTGAGCAAAGTAACCAAGAAGTGAAGAAACATCTCCCTGCAACAGCTCGTCCTCTGAAATCATGAAAGCAAAGGTGGTAAAATGAGCAATGAATAGAAACGTCATTGAATTACAAGACAAGCACACGCGCTGTTTACAGAAAGCAGAGGGTCCATTTAATTTCTCTTGAAAGATTCATTGTGTCAGAGAAATAATAAATCCCTGCAGCATTTCCAGGGCGTCCGCCCACTCCTGATACAAACGGCTTCTTTAAAATAGAACCAGGCTCATTCTATCTGACAACAGGTATTAATAATGGATGTAATTTATTGTTGATATTATTTTATAGGATTCACAGGAGTTATTTATGTCATAGATTATTCCTGTGTTTCATCACAGCAGACTCATTCTGCCACAGAGATCTCCACACGCAGCCTCACTGAGGGGATCAGGTGGATGTGAGCGCCGGAGTTAAGAAGTTTAAGTTCTGTAGTTTAATAACAGAGTGCTCCATGTGTTTTCAGATGGCAGCAGCTTTGAGATGAGTCTACCGTCCAGTGAGGAGGAAAGGCAAAGACACCCCCAGACACCCCCAGAATATCCTCCACCAAGCACATCCCAATAAATAAGTCCTGCATCTTTAAAGTCTTTTAAATAAATGTTTTGGTACATTCATTTCTTTCCTTCAGCATCTCCAGGTCTGGGTTGTAACAGCAGCAATGCAAGTTGCCCCAAACATTCCTCTCTCCAGCAGCACCCTCCAGCTCCACCTGGGGGATCAGGAGTGCTCCTGAGCCAGATGGGATATATAATCCCTCCAGCACGTTCTGGGTCTACCTCAGGGTCTCCCTCCAGTTGGACATGAAAAACCTCCAAAGAGAGGTGGGACCTGGATCCATGCCCAACCTCCCTGAACCAGGCTCCTTCTGAGGGGAAGGTGTAGCTGCTGGCGCTGCAGATATCTGAGCTCCTCAGTCTGTCTTTGAGACATTCTGCAGAGGAACCCAATCCAATTATAACCCAGTAACTAATGAAGAGTCACAATCCTGCCTGTCGATTTCACTTAAGACCAACTCAGCTGTCTATGCTCTGGTAGAGAACCATAGCCTGGGACCTAAAGACGCTGAGCCTTCAACTAAAGCTCTTTGCACATGACAACAAACCACCTCCTTGCCTGTTGGAGGGTCTTCTTCCCTTGGCTGCATCCTGAAATCCTGTCCATGTGCAGCTAATGCTGTTTTAACATTTATAAGAGACATTTCTACAAAATAGTTCCATTTGAAACTTTAAGACCCTTTAAAAATCCCTTAAACGCTTTCTGCATCCTTACAAACTGGTTCATCTCAGGGTCAGGAAATGGGTTAGACTGGTTGGGAGACTGATGATGAGAAGGATCCAAACCTGGTTTAATGTCATTATCTAAAAAAATCAAACACACGCGGACACACATGAGCAGGTGGTTTTCCTCCAGACATCAGGTTTTCCTCTAAAACTCACCTGGTGAGTCCAGACAGCCTAATGTGGGTCAGGAGAATAAATCCACACCACAGATCTAAACAGAATCTGTTTAATAACCCAGACAAGTAGGGAACCTGTCAGAGATGTAGAGGTGGCAGCAGCATTAACCTTATTAGCCAGTGTGACAAACTCACTCAGTGCAGAAGACGCCGCCATCGCACTGCACCGCTCTGAGTACCAAGCAACCAACGCTGCAGCATTCAGTCTGCTGGTCGTGTGCTCTTTGACACACATGCCAAGACCATGCTAATCCTGTTAGCTGTGTGGCCTGATGCCTGACACACACACACACACACACACACACTCACACACACACACACTCATTTTGAAGCTGTCTGTAATGGTGAAGTGGCTGAGCTTCAGGACACAGAGGAAGGTGGTCTCCTGTGTCCTTCATGCTCTTTTTAGTCTGGTTCAGGTTCAGTCTCTGTGGTTCAGAAGGAGGACGTGATGAAGGCCACACTTCAACAGGATGAACTTTACGTGTTTGATCCAGATCTTACAGAGTAAACACCTGAAGCTTCAGTATTTTTATAAAAGTAGCATAAACTGAGTTCTTTCACTTGCAGCCCCCCCCCCCCCCCCCCCCCCCCCCCCCCCACCACCACCCCCAGATAACAACATTGAGAATAATCCAAATATATATTAGGTTAAAAACTCACATCTCATTTTTTGAGACCATCAGACATTTAAAACCCATGATCCTGTTTAGAGGAATAGTTTGTGTATGATGTGTGTGTGAAGTGTATGTTAGAAAACCCACAATGCTCTTTGGTTGTGACAATCTGATGGACTCCATCCAATCACGTTATAAAGATCAAACTCATCAACAGAGGCACGTTTGATGAACAATAAGCCAGATGTGATATGAAAGTCTGATTATTTATTTATTTATTTATTTATTTGTGTATTTATTTATTGTTTGTGTGGGTAATACAGCTGTTTGTGCTGCTGCCTCACAGCAAGACAGTCAGTTGCTGGTCCAAATCCATGTTTGGCCAAGGTGTGTCTTTCTGTGTGGAGTTTGCATGTTCTCCCCGTGAATGCGTGGGTTCTGTGTTCTCTGTGTTCTGTGGTTTCTACACTGTGTAATGTAAATCTGTCTTTGTTCAGGGGAGAAGATCCCACAGATTAGACAGGCAGGAAGGAAGGAGAGGTGGTTAGGTCAGAGGAAAGGAGAGGAAGGAGAGGACAGTTCCCCGTCCGCACCGTCTCCTGGTTTCACCAGTAAATCCTCATTTGGAGGGAGAACACAGAGATGATTTAAAGAGAGGAAGTGTCTGGCGTTGTAAACATGTCAGTGTAGGCCAGGAAGAGAGTAAACCAGATTCATCTAGTTTAAAATGGTTTATCTGCACTGAGGTCTCACCACACATACATGTGTTCATTTATCCCTCTGAACATTTTAACCATCCTCCCTGAATAAAAGAGTTGCTTCTCTCCCAGTGTGAGTGTGGCCGAGTCAGCTGAGAGGACTACAGCTGGAGGAGAGGTGACAGTAATAATGAATAATGAACTCCTGTAGAAAGTCACAAACTGTTATATTTCATACTGAGCATTGTCCACCTTACAGTCTTTACATAACTCACCAGTGACTGCATCAAGGAGACAAAACAGTCACAAAACAGACAAAACACACCAACCTGACAGTGCCCTTCACTGCAAGCCCCATTACCTCTGCATCAAACTTGGAGTTTTGTCTGAAGAACGTAGCCAGGGTGCGTTATCAACATAACCACATGGCATTCAAAGCAGACTATACTTCAGTCTCTCTATCAGAATCAGAAATACTTCATGGATCCCCAACGGGAAACTGCTTTTTGGTTTACAGCTACTCTCATTCAAAAAGTGTTCAAACATAGGGAATTACAAAATATAAGCATAAGTGTATATATAAAACATTAAATATTTATAAAAAATAACATCAAGTTTGTTCGTTCTACTCAGAAACATGGTAGATGAATAACAACATGTTATGGGTCGTTTCACAGAGAACTTTCTTCCTGTGATGCCGTTCATTTCACAGTATGCTGAGCTGAAGCTCCTTATTTTTGAGTCTCTTTGAAACTAGTTCTCAGATTGACTCATTTATTTCGTGTTTGTGCATAATACTCTTAAAAGCTTTGTGTGATATTCACTTTTTGATTTTATTAAAATGCAGCTGAAAGAAGGTAAAAGGGAATATTTCTCCCTCGAGCAACGCCCCCTGCTGGGGATTTTTGGTTTTGCAATTAACCTTTGTGTGTGTGTGTGTGTGTGTGTGTGTGTGTGTGTGTGTGTGTGTGTGTGTGTGTGATTATTTTTTTTATTTTTTATTTTTTTCAATAAATAAATAATTAAATTAATTGAGATTTTCCTTTCAGTCATGTCTTGAGAGCACACCCGGTGCAGCAGTGCAGTGTTATTTCAGATGATAAATCTAAAGGACAAGATCGTGAAGTACATTTCATTACATTCATTTAATTTACAAATTAAGACACTGACAAGAATGGTTTCACATGCAGACTTCAAAACTGCTTTAAAATGTAAAATTATGGAGACAAAAAGTGTGATTTCACCTCATATCTTAAAATATGTTGCTTTTTTTCTGAATTATTATTTGTATTTTAATTCCTCCATCTTTAAAAATAATAATAATAATAATTAATTGTGACAGCTCATTTGATCTTAAATTTGCTTTAGGAAGTATTTTCAGGACTCCCCACCTGGCGGACACAAAACTGACTGATAATTATTTAATCAGTGTGTTTTCATGTATCAATATATTTTAAAACATTTTAGATAAATTGAGTCATTTATTTAGTTTGCTTTGTTCTGTCTCTGAGTAGTACAGAAGAGGATCAGGATCTTCTTTTTGTTTTGTTAAAAAACAAAAAGAAGAACTTTTAAATAAGAAAAATTATAATTATTTTTATGAGAAAAAGTCGGTATTCTAAGATTAAAGTCAGAATTCTGAGAAAAAAATCTTTGAATCCCTTTAGAAACGAAAGCCAAATTTTAAGATTATTATTATTATTAGCAAAAAGTCAGACTTCTAATAATTTAGTTAGAATTCGTAGGAAAGAATTCTATTAAAAATGAAAAGTCAATTCTTTAATTTATTGTTATTATTTGGAGAAAAAAAAATCAGGATTGGATTCTAATAATTAAGTCAGAATTCTGAGGGGAAAAAAAGTATCTGAATTTTGTAAAAAAAAAAAAAAAAAAAAAAAAAAAAAAAAAAATCGTTTCACCAATGTTTCTGAGATTATTTTTGACTTGACAGGGTGGGTCAGTTGTATTTGTTTGGGCGTTCCAATGTCCTCAGAAAGAAGATCTGTAAAACTTTCCAACATCTGCTGCGTAGAAAGCAAAGCGTCTATCTGTCAGGAATAATTTATCACACACAGATTCAGGGAACATCATTAATTAAAAACTGGTCTTAATTAACAGCCTCAATCAATGGAGCTCATTACCAACACTGCTGGAGGTATCACAGGTAGGCCTGCACTCCACAGACGCACAAACACACACAAACACACAAATATACACACAAATATACACACTGCCACACAGGCAAGCAAAGGCAAACACACACACACACACACACACACACACACACACACACACACACACACACACACACACACACACACACACACACAAACAGCAGGATGTCTCAGAAGTAATTTTTAGTGGATTTCAAAAGAAGTCCTTCGGGTTCACAATCTTGCCTGAAGGATGTACACACTGCACCCCCCCCCCCCCCCAACCCCCCACCACACACACATTTCTTGGAGTGTCCCAAAAAAAAAAATAAAAAATAAAAAAAAAATAAAGGTTTTGGCAAAATCTAAACCATAAGACTTAAATTATCTCTGAATCAAAGTGAAAGAATAATTCATAAATGAAAGAGATTTAATGTTTCTCTTTACTAATTTAGAGCTGCTGCAACTACCACACTGTTAGAAACTCCCCCAGAGCAACACCAGAGAATCCAGAGTGACTTCATGTTTCCTTAATAAAATAAAAAAATTAAAGAAAAATAAATAATAAAAAAAGAGAAAAATGTGAGTCAAAGCCAGCAGAGCTCCCAGCTAAATATCTGTGTAAGTGTGGAGAGTGTGAGCAGCTCTGATTTCGTCTAAAGGAGCAGAACAGAGAGCTGCAGGGCCGGACATGGACCATAAAGGAGCACAGATACCGTCCGCTCTCCGCTCACACAGAGAACCAGAGAAATACTTGGAGCTCATCCAGGAGTTTGCTCCAACCCGTGGAGCCACTGCTCCTCCTGCTGAAATTAACAGCACCGCCACGATGGCAGCCGTCCAGAGGGCTAATTTATAATTGATCACAACAGATGAACATCCGCAGCAGCAGCAGCAGCAGCAGCAGCAGCAGCACGTTTCTACATGGCAAAATGAATCTATCACATTGTCTGTTATGAAAAGCTCCTCAGTGCCACCTTGTTAAGCTTTAAGGCAGACATGAAAAAGTTTAATTTCTTTACTCAGCAATGAGCGTGGATTTAAAGCTCACATGGCTGTTAATGTAGGGTCAAAGAAATGTGAAAATACAACCATAAATGAATTATTTCATCAAATAACCAGGCCGGCGTCTGAAGGATGGAAAGATACAGAAAACCACTGGTGATGTGTTATCTGGCTTCTTGAGAGGTGGAATATGAAACTCATCAACATGTTTGTTATGTGTTAAATTCATGTTAAAGAGTAAAGTATAAGGTGATCAATGATTCTAATAAACTGTTTTAATAACGACCTGCATCTTAAAGACATTAGGACTGAGCTGGAGGATGATAACAGCCCTCTGAAGTCTTTAATGATGCTATTTAATTATATTCCTCTTTTTCAGAGTACTCAGCAAAGGCATCTGGAGTAAGATTTCTATTAGAAGTAAAGTGCCATAATTTTATGAATTGCATTTTACTAAATTTAATGTATTATTAATATTGCTATCAACTTTATGTATTTATGTATTTATGTATTTATGTATTTATTTATTTAATTATTTATTTATTTTGAAATGCTTGCTACCCTGGAATGAATAAATAAATAAATAAATAAATAAATAAATACATAAATACATAAATAAATAAATAAATAAATAATAATAATAATAATAATAATAATTACTATTATTATTATTATTATTATTATTATTATTATTAATAATAATAATAATAATAATAATAATAATAATAATAATAATAATAATAATAAATAAAATTATATATGAGAGTACAAGGACGGAAATGTTAAATACTTTTGTAAATTCATGAAACATAAAAGCCATTTTTAAGTGTTTTTATGCTTTTTTAGGACTTAAAAAGAAATAAAAAAGTTATCACTGTTTTGGTTTTTTTTGTTTTTTTTCAAATATTTAATTTGGTTCATTTAGTTACAGACACGTTCTCTCCAGTGAACCACATGTTCCTGAGCACTCAACATCAAACAGGATGAACTAAATATAAAAATGAATGTAATAATTAATTGTTTCTATTAATACTTTGCAAAAAGTTTGAACATATTTTCCACACATTTTAATTGAGTTGGAAATATACTCTGTGTTGCATGGTTTATCATGATTTACTGCTAATTTGAAACAAAATGTTTAAAAAGTAATAGAATAAAACTCTTACTTAGATGTTACTGTAATTATATTTTTTCATACCTCTAGGGTTCTTATGGAAGACAAAGATTAACAGGATACGCCAGCAGGTGTCTGGAGGTTGTCTTTGAATCAGAGAAAATGTACTTGCAGTTCCACCAACTGACCACTCAATGAAGCTAAATGGAGTGTGGCAGCAGAGAGCACTCTAGGTGCTGATGTGCAGTTGCACCACAGAGACCACTGCCTATGGGAGAAAATGACTTAAAATAGCTGAACGCTGCAGTCACCATGATGCACCAGAGGGTTAATAAGGGAATAAAAACCCTGTCAATGCAGCAGGGCTTTCAGGATGTAAGTTTGTGTTGTGCAAAGGCAGAGATAAATGCTGATGTTTAACAGAAACATACATTTACAGTACAAACACCAGAACTCATCATGAGGGGACCCAAATCCCTCCTTTTGAAGGAAAGAGGGAGTCTGGGCTTTGTGCTGATATATTTCCCCAAACAGTGTGAGATCTTTGGAAAGGTCTGAGGGAGACAAAACCTGCTCACCTCCAGAAGTTGTGTATCAATATTTATATGACCTGTATTTTATTCTGGCATAAACACAGGCATCAGGTCTGGCAGATTAGTGCAGTTTGCTCTTGTGTTGTGTCAGATTGTTGGGCTGAGCTGTCAGTATCTTCACTCTCTGCTGACTGTGACGTCCAGTTTTCCACAGGTTTGTCCTCAGACTGCAGTTTAGTGCAGGCTGTGCATCAGTTTCTAAAGTCAGCTCACATTCATGTGCATTTTACACTCATCTACTTTGATCTTACCACAGCAAACATCACTCCCAGAAACCCTCATGATCATAACTCCATTCATAAAGCATTAGTTTAGAAGTACTGAAGAAATGAAACAATGGAAATGAAAAACAATCAAAAGAAGGCAGAAAGCAAACAGGCTGTAGCAGGTTCATTAAAGCAGAACTTTGGGTTTTTAGGACTTCAGACTTGGAGTTGTTCTGTTGTAGAACATTTTTGCAAACCTAGTTCTACATTTCAGTCTGACAGTGTGTAGTGATGAGTAATTTCATTTCATTCAGAAGGAATAAAACCCTAATAAAGTGTATCTATACTGATTCATTGCTCATATTTAACCTGCAATGTGCCAATAATCTCTGAAGGTTCCCCTAAATGATCACAACATGACCACCAGGCTGCAGCAGATCAGTGCTTGATTTGACTCTGGTGTCAATTTTGTGATGAAGAGGTGTCTGACATGACAGTATGAAATACACACACACACACACACACACACACACACACACACACACACACACACACACACACACACACACACAGCAGCAGCAGCAGGAATGGAGACTATTTCTTGCCCAGTAATGATTCGGCGTAGTGATGTCATTGAGTTGAAAGCCAATCAAAGTGCAGCACTGCAACATGGAGTTCATATACTGTATGAGGGCGGGTGTGTGTGAAGGAGAGAGAGAGGGGTGGGGGGGTTCTCTTCCTTGGGGGATTTTAGCCAGATGTCAAACTAAAGTTACGGCCACAACTCCGCTCAGCTGCTGGGTGCCACTTCAAACATCCTCTCTTTCTGTGTGACTGTGTGTGTTTGTGTGTGTGTGTGTGTGTGTGTTTGTGTGTGTGTGTGTGTGTGTGTGTGTGTGTGTGTGTGAACGTGTGAACGTGTGTGTGTGTGAACGTGTTTGTGAGTGTATGTGCACGCTCACCAGCAGTGCTTTCATCTGAACACCTACGGAGAAACACGATGGGGGGGCTCAGGCTCTCTTTCCCAACACACACACACACACACACACACACACACACACACACACACACACACACACACACACACAAAAGCACACACGGAGGCTGGGGCTGCATGTTGAGCAGCCTGGTGTGCTGCAAGGTGTTAACAGACAAAAAAAAACATTAATCTGCTCTAACTAGTTTGAGTTTAAAGGAGTAACCCTCTAAATTTAGACTGAACTCACAGGTGCAGAACTGAGCTGATGACTCTGAGAGGACCACGTCAGTGATTTGAGATGCTAGTTTTATAAAAGACCCTTCATCTGTGATTCACACCAGAAACCATGGTGTTCAGCATGATGACGATGATGATTGTGATGATGATGATGATGATGATGATGATGATGCTGCCTATCTGCCACATGGCAGGGTTGTTTTTTCTTCTTCTGTGCATTTACGTCATTTTAGAAGAAAACCTCAGGCACAACTTCTGACCACATACTGTCTTAAAGACAGTCTTTATGATTTGTCCTGTCCTATGATCCTGCCATGGAACCTTTGGGACTGTAAACCATGTCACTGTATTTCTCAAAGTTTTCCAAAGAATTTGAAAAATGGTGACATTCTTGCCACACAGCAAGAAGGTCACCTTGCCCAAATCCCTGTTAGGCCAAGGTGTTCCTTTCTGTGTGTAGTCTGTATGTTCTCCCCGTGCATGTGTAGGTTCTCTCCAGGTTCTCCAGCTTCCTCCCACAGTCCAAAAACATGCTCATCAGGTTAACTGGTGATTCTAAATTGCCCGTAGGTGTGATTGTGTGCGTGAAAGGTTGTCTGTCTCTGTGTGTCAGCCCTGTGATTGGCTGGAGACCAGTCCAGGGTGTACCCCGCCTCTCACCCTAAGACAGCTGGGATAGACTCCAGACACCCTGAACAGGATAAGCGGGATAGAAGATGATAGATGGATGGATGGACTATACACATTTAAATTATAATTTGTGTCACACAAATGCATAAGTTGAAGAAATTAAACTAAAATAAATAAGTAAACAGTGACAATATAGATAATATTAACATTATATATAGAACGGACAGACAGACAGACAGACAGACAGACAGACAGACAGATAGATAGATGGTTTTTTTTTCTTCTTTTCTGACTCTTACCAAACATTTACCAAAAACAGAGCTCGGTCAATTTTGTTGGCTGTAATTGCTATTGTGAGACATGTTTAATGCACAATTTGCTGTTTTGTAATAATTCTCCTTCAGCATAAATAAAAAAAAATAAAAATAAAATAAAATAAAATAGGACTTGGGAAACATCACGATAAAATAAGAACATCTCACACACGAACAAGAAAAGTTTGCTCCTGTAGAGTAAAACAAAGTCCGAACAACAACCTGTGACCAAGTGTTTCCTAAAGACAAGGAAGTTTTGCAAAGTTTATCCTTAGACTCACAGCACAGCCCCCCCAATCCACCCTACCCAAGTCATCATCACCTTCATCACTGCACGTCCTCCTGCACAGAGTCCTAGTAATGACCTCGTGCTTCATATAGAGGGAGCGCACTCTGCGTACACGCAGCAGGCCTCCATGAGTGAGGAGATGAGAGGGAGTGATGCAGAGATTTAACCTTTAGGAGGAACCAGACTCTGCCTGCAGCTCACAGCTCCTCTCAGGTGATAGACCTGAGGAAACTCTCACCTGCTGGGGCATGTTGTATGTCTACAAATCCAAGAATGTGCAAGACACCAGCAGCAGACCTTAAAAAAAACAAACAAATCAAAACAAAAAAAAAAACCCACTCTTTTCTTTTACTTCACTGTTGTTTTTCCTGAAAGAGTCAAAGAGTGGAACTCTTGTTGAATCTCTTGAATGATGGACAGAGTTTGTCTGTTTTAGTCACTGGATTTTTCCTTCAGAAAAGGATATAAAAACACAAACAAAAGAAAAAAAATATATATTTTTTTTATTTTCAATTCACAATTCAAAAATAAAATTTGTTATCAAAGGCACCTTTATCGAGGTCAAGATGGGATAAACAAAATGTTTTAAACTGGTTAATTTTCTTTTTTTTTTAACAAAAAGATACAATTTCTGAAGGAAGAAAAAACGAAATAAATTAGAATAAAATAAAATAAAGGAATAAATAAATAAAAAAATCAGAAGATGATAAAAGCCATATAACTCAGGTATGAAGCTGCTGAACCTCCCCTTTATTTCACTGTGCTCATACGTGCTCTTACTTTGAAAATGGCAACTTCCTGTTGCACAATATGAAAAAGTGGGGGGCTTTTTTTGTTTCTGTCTTCTAAATGTTTTTTTTTTTTTTTTTTTTTTTTTTTTTTCTGGAAAGAAAAAAATGAAAATCAACCCTATTTGTTTTGTTTATCCCTTCTTTACCCTGATAATGAAAAATGCCCCTTAATATAAATCTTAACATTTGAATTTTAAAATGAAAATCAAACAACCACTTTTTTAAAAATCATTTTCTGGAAGGAAAATCCAGTGACCAAAACATACACTGACCTCAAGACTCAAAAACTCCCCTGCAAATACAGCAACTGCATCCTGAATCCTGTCTTTTTTTTTTTTTTCTCTATGGTGTTTCCACTGTCTGCCATATCTGCTGTGCCAAACTGCTGAATGGCCCTACTCTCCAAAATACAGAGCTTGAGTTCAAGTTACTCTTTTCCTCCACACTGAACCGACTTAATTCCAATAAATTTCAGAGACTAGAGAAACTGACAGTGAAATGGTATTTCTTTTATTAAACAATAACTTTTTCTCTCAGTGCTTTAAACCTGTGTGAATAAGCAGTTGCTTATATTAACAAACACCAATTACAATTAATTATATGAAAGGATGCATCTGATATAACCTACTCATAAATATAAATATAAAGTAAGCCATTCCAGTCTTATACAGGATTTGGGATTTTATGTCACCAATGATTACACAATACTCAGTAAATTGATTTATTTTACTATCAGTGTCAATTAATTCTCTTCCAAATACTGTATCATCTTCTACTTAACTCTGTTTTGGTCTTCAGTGTAAGATTAAGATTTTTTAATTGTTTAAGTTAACACTATTTCTCTTTTTGATTTGAGTCATTTGCTTGTGAGTGTTAAAAGTTTTACAGAAGAATACAGATTTTTCTTTTACTGTTATCTCATTTTTTCCTCTATCTCTTCCCTCCTTTATTTATCACTTTAAGTATTAAGTACACTCTACACTCACACACTGCCACCATCTCAAGCTAACTTTAATTCATTATAACCAGGTGAATTTATAACAAGAAGCTTGTTTGTGTTGACATGTGGTGGTTAGCTTTATTGCTGGTTGTGCGTATTCACCTGGAGATGGGCTCTAAGCTTCATGTTGGGTGTCTCTGAAGCTGACAGAAACTTCAACCTGAGGCACAGTGATCACATGACCTCATGACCTCATGACCTCATGACTTTTCTCTGTTGTTGTATATAAATTCATGTAACTATCAAGGTAGGGCAACGATGACTCCTTCAGTAAAAGCACCTCTTCACCTTCCTCCTCTGACATCTCTCAATGAAGGGAACCGTTGTGTGTGTGTGTGCGTGTGTGTGTGTGTGTGTGTGTGTGTGTGTGTGTGTGTGTGTGTGTGTGTGTGTGTGTGTGTGTGTGTATGTGTGCAGTAAAGTTGCAGGCAACAGCACAAGGATTGTTATGTGACTCGATCATACTATGACAGTGCCTCTGCTTCTAAACAGTCATGTAGTTGTTTGGAAAAGGCTACAAAACCAAAAAATCAAAAAGTTATTTGATTCTGAAAACGACAACACTACCACGTTGTTACTGAAAAATGTAGTTAAACCAATAACGTCACTATTTAAAGTGACGTTACTGCCAAACACAGAGGATAGGATAACATAGTAGACGCTACAGTTCAGCAGAACAATATAATTCAGTCTGCACCGCATGACAAGATCCTGTCCCCCATGATAAGACACATGACACATGTATGTGTCATTCTTCCAGTGAAATGTAGAGGTACAGATTTAGAAATGAGAACATAAAACATTTAACAACTCACTTTCCCTTTGTGCACACAAGATGAAATAAGTAACAGCATCAAACATCTGTCTGACATGTACGAATTCCTACACTGAATACGGAACATATACCACAGAGGAGGGGGAGGCATGATGAAGCTGCTCAAACCTGTATGTTCATCTTTTCAGGGATCTATGTCCGAGGGAGCAAGAACTCTTCAGAAAAGTTCCGTCCACAGGTTTTAAATATCTTTGAGCCCTCAGTGCGACTCAAAGCTGGCCTCAGGGATTTTTGCCCATGGTCATGACTGTTCACCAAAACAATCCGGCAGAAAACACAGATAAAAGAGTTCTGACATCGTTCCATAACAGTTCTTTACCCTGCCATGGCCTTCTACAACAAACACTGATACAACGCTGCTGAAAATGGTCCTCTGAGTGACAGACAAAACCACCTCAAAGGTTTTATCTTTCTGTGTCACCCACTCATACAGGGACAATGTGCGAAAGAGAGGTGGAGAGATAAAAACAAAAAGTCAGAGTAACTGAACGTGTAAAAGTCTGAAGAAAAGAGGAAACAAATGTGAATCTGCAGAAAATGAGATCTTGACAGAGAGAGAGAGGACTGAATTGGAGAAAAATTAGATGAAAACTGGAGATTAATGAAGGGATTTGGACCGGAGAAGCACAGACAGATGGAAAGGGAACAAAAAAGGAGAGAAACAACAGAGAGGAGAGAGATTTGGTTGGTCGTCATCGCAGTAGCAGATCCCTCACTGGTCTTGCCATCTTGTAATTCAGACGCCTCTCTTTCTCTCCTTCTCTGACTCTCCTTATGGGTAACTGTTGGGTGTCTCTATTTGGTGCCAATTACAGATTGTTCAGCGTTGGCGTGGTGCTGAGACTCAAGGCTGTGGGGTCCTGGGCCCCCATGGATCCCAATTTACCCATCAAACACTCCCGTCCACAGTCCGAGCACTTAGGAAAGTTACAGAGCTTCTTAATAACTCCCTGACTGGTCGTTACTGCCGGAGGGAGCAAAGTGAGCGAGCAACCTTTTGTTTGGTGAGGAAAGCATGAATAAAAATGAACAATGGGACTGCAGGCCACTTTGAGGAGAAAGATATTTTTTTATCATTCCCTAAACGCTACCGACTAATTATGTAAAGATTATTCTCAAACTTTAAAGGGGTTACACCAAATGTGTCCCCGATGGGAAGTGAAGAAACCCTGTCAGACGTGCTGTAAAAGTCCAGGTTGTATTTGGGTGAACCAGAATTAGCAGCCTTTGTTAGCAGCTCTGAAAACCATCAGATTTATAAGAAAGGTTTCAAAGCAACCAGAGGTGACTTAATGCTCCTCAGCGGCCAAATTAGCAGCTGATGCAACACTTACAGTGATCTGAACATAAAGGAGAAACTTTAGAAAAACCAAGACATCAAAGAAAGTGAAACTTGATTGGAGGTGAAAAGATAAGCAATTGATACTCTGTCTCAGAGAGGTTTTATCCCCTCTGTCACAGGCTAATATCAGACAGCTGCTGAGGCTGTGTACCGTGTCATCAAAGGATTATAATGTGTTTATTTAATGGTTAGTTGAGTGGATTGAGTCTTTAATTTTCCCTCTCAAGGTTTGAATCTATTTAAATGAAATTTTATTTAAAGTCACTCCTCTTTCATACTGGAATCAGTTTCTGTCCAACTGCATGTCCCTGTTTCCTGAAGACTAAACGATGTGTATGCCATCTACAGTCTCAAAGACATAACTTAACCTTTAAGTACTTCACTCTGTACCCTCAATATTTATTTCAAGAATATCAGAAATTTTACAGATACTGGAGGCAGCTCAGGAGTGTTTTACAGACTTTGTTATTCCTGAAGCTCTACCCTCTTAAACTAACATTTTTCCCTGAACTCTGTACTTTTCCATGTCTGAGGGTGTGGTCACACTGGCCATTTGTACTGTGCCCAAGTACGCTTCAGCCCTAAAGTCCAGTTTGTTTGGTCAGTGTGACCACAAGTATAGTGTGCTTGAGCGTGGTTTACTTGTCCTCTTTGGCACACTTTGGCACGGTACACTTCATGCATGGTGGTGTTTGGGGGTTTTAGAAAAACGGCTTCGACTGACTTTAGATGGTTTGTCTCTAGAGCTCATCTCCTTTCTAGAGTCAACAAATTAATCTACAGTGAAATAAAGCACCATCAAAACCAGCACAGGCTGGATCTCCTCCATGCTAACAGGGTAACTGCTGAGCTACACAGCTTGTCTGTCACCTTCTATGAGGTCATTTCTGTTGAAAGGTTTTCAATGTTGTCTTACTGGTCTGGCTGTGTGATGCAACAACCTTTACTTTTTCACTCCATATGTCACTGGCCAGGCTGTACAGTGGCGTAGCTGTTAGTGCTGTTGCTTCACAGCTAGACAGTCGAACAGTCGCCTGTTCGACCTGAGTTTGCATGTTCTCCCTGTGCATGTGTGGGTTCTCTCCAGGTACTCCAGCTTCCTCCCACAGTCCAAAAACATGCTCATCATGTCAACTGGTGATTCTAAATTGTCAGAAGTTGTGATTGTGTGCGTGAAAGGTTGTCTGTCTCTGTGTGTCAGCCCTGTGATTGGCTGGTGACCAGTCCAGGGTGTACCCCGCCTCTCACCCTAAGATAGCTGGAATAGGCTCCAGACACCCACGACCCTGAACAGGATGAGCGAGATAGGAGATGGATGAATGAATGTCACAGGCCTGACTTCAATAATCTACTTGGGTCCTCAGCCCATGTTGGAAATGCAGACAAACAGTGTTGTACTTTAAGGGCGTGGTCACACTGGCCAAACTCAAGCACGATTGACCCCCTGCAGCGCAGCTCCTCAGCTGGTCAGTACAGCCCACAGTCACACTACTCCAACATGAACCAGACTTTAAACACACGCATGACCCACCTACATCACCACAACGCATCTGTTTACATGCAGCTCAGTCTCATCAGAGTCAGCAGAGTGAGACTCAGAGAACAGGATTACAACTTTAATGACTTGTGACTCATGATAAGTTGTTGTGATCTGATGTAGCTCTTTAACACTGGCATTATTGCTTAAAATAACTGTTGAGAGGAGCGGTTGCAGAGATCTTGTCCACGTGCACGTGCTCGTGCATGAAGTGTAACGTGCTGAAACACATCTCTGAAGCGTGCCAGAGAGGAGAAGTGAACCAGCACAGCCACTGAACACTTGCAGTCACATTGGCCAAACAAACTGGACTTTCGGGCTGAACCGGGCTTGGGCACAGAACGTTTGGCCAGTGGGACCGCGCTCAAAACCTCTTTAATCAGATTCACATGTTTTTCTTCACTTTTTGCAGTAATTTGTTGTTTCTCCTTCTTCCCCATTATTTTCTCCCTTGTTTATTTCTTCTTTTTTTAATGCTTTACATTTTTATGCAAAAGGATTCAGCTTTAACAAGCTCAGATGCTTAAAGAGACATCAAAGATGGATGCACAATGTCTTCCTGAACCATAAACCTTTGTGTTTCTGCCTCATGCATGGAGTTTATGATGCTCCTACACACACTGTTCAGTGTGTGTTTCTGATGGGGGCTCACAGTTGGACTGAATTTATTTCTGGACTTTGTTTAGATCCGTACAGAAAAGACTGCTGTGCTTTAGTGAAACCGAATTCATTGATCATAGAAACATATTTCTGACATTTAAATGTTTACAGTTGACAAAAGTTTGCATTATTTTAAAGTCACTGATCTTAGACTGTGTGTTTAAACCAACCGGTGGAGCTCAGGTTGTTTTTATCTTCTGCTCTTGTATAATTTGGACACTTCCTTTCTTTCTCCAGCTTTTATGTCTCTTACCTCACTTGTATTACTGCTGCTGAAGCTTTCTCTCTTGGCAAACATTTCTCCTCTCTCCTCTTTGATCTCCACAGCCCACAGGTTAAAAACTTTCCCTTTTTTGAGCTCCAGTTTGGGAGGATTTCTTCAATAAACCAAAGCATCATCATTTTCATCATGTTGGGCTCAACTTGGATTGGAGAGAAACTGATGCAAAGACCAGCGCAATGAGGACTACAGCAAAATATGTGCATGGGGTGTCAGCCCTAAACTGGCCCCTCAGGATGACGACACTAATGGAGGCTTGTGATAAATATCTTTGTAACAGTCTGAAACTGGACATTCACTGGACTTTGAGCAGGATGCATCCTCCTCAAACAGCTTTAGGTCCTCATTAAATCCTGATCTGATGAGCAGATTATGACTCGATTATATACGTATATCAAAGTAAACACAGATGCATTCAGAAAACGTCTTCTGTGTTTGACCAGCTGCTGTAAACTGGATATCCACTGACATGTTCAGCTGAAGGTCTCCACTTTACAGGGTCACTCTTTAAAGTGGCACACCGGGAGCTGGCAGATGTGCCGTTTACACGTAAACGGTTTCAGGATGAAACCCAAAAGTATTGTTGTGTTTCTGCCTCATGTTTACACACAAGTGGTGTTTCAGCCTACCTAGAATGTAACCTTTTTAAACGCCCTGCAGAGTGGAATTTTTCTGAAAGGCTGCAGCCACCGTTGCCATGTGAAGAGCAAGCCAGAGTTCACATCACGCTCCGTTTTGCACATGTGCATTCCACTTTCGTTGTGGGAACTTTTAATTACCATGCACGAACCGGACAACAACAACGTTTAAATGGCCGACTCACCGTGTTGTGCTTGTGCTGCTGAATCTGCTGACTGCCTTTAACAAAATCTGCATCTGTTGCTCCACTTCTGCACTCAGATAAGACGCATTTAACATGTACACCAGATGATAAGCCAACTGCTTCTTCGGTGGAAGGCTACCAAAAGACTCTACAGTTATATCGCCACCTAAGGCCTGATGTGCATACTACAGCATTTTCAGTCCCTCCTGTTTCTGTGTAAACACAGATTATTTCCTCTGCATTTTTTGCGTTTTTGGGTGAAACAATGTGAAACTTCGCATAAACAGGGCAAGACATACATTCACACAGCCATCCATCACAGCTGGGGGTCAGCTCACTGTGGACAGAGAGAGGGAGAGATAAAAACACTGAGGCTGATCCACCAACCAGAAACATTCAGAGTCACAAGTCCAAAATGTGGAGCAGCTTCACATAGCAGCCAGCTGTCTCTGTCTTCAGTCTACAAGAGAGCAGAAACATAAAATTCTCTGCCCTTTGCATTCTGGAAGAGTCAGATGATGCACACAAGTTTTCCAGGAGCATGCCATGGCTGTAAAAATAAATAAAGAATGCCCCAAAACAGGTGAAGTAACTGGACACGAGCCAAGTTACTGTTCACTGGATGTTAAAGGATTGATGTATAAAATAATGAAGCTTAAAAACCCAAGAAAAACTCTGAGTAACATGGTCATAAATATAGTGTAGAAGATTTTTTTCACAGCAAAAGACGAGTGAAGCAAAAATGCAACATGCGCGTTTTAATCTGCAGTTGTCTCCCAGAGTGAAGAACAAAGCCATAAATCTGCTAATCTATGCCCTAGTGAGACGCCATTGAGGCTGGCCAGGCCTCAATGCTGGAGCTCTTGGTAACTTGACCAGCTGGACCCTGAAGGAGCAATGTCTTATAACACACAGATGCATTAACCAACTTTGGAATAAGGTCAGTGAAGAAAAACTGTTTCAACCAGGTTCAAAACCAAAGTATATAAGTAAACTCATGATGACACCTTTGATTAATGCTCAATTTGATTCACAGCAGAATCTTCAGTATGACCACAGCAATCAGTCTCTATTCTTAACCCCTGCATCGATCAGGAAGGATCTTCCATCCTTATAGGGAGCTCACCTAAAGGAGACTTGTCTTTCGACAGAGACGACCAATCCGGAGAGAGGGTTATAAAAATGGGAATTGTTGGTCATGTTTTCAGTTGTAGTAGTTGGTTGGTTGGTTGTTGTTGGTTGTCTGCAGACCGCTCAACTCACTTGCTTTGTTCAAAATGGCTTTGAATAAAGTATGGACTCAAGCTGAACTGGACTCTCCTGATGATTGACTGCATCTTCTTCTTCTTCTTCAAGAGTTTTGGCATAGGGACATTAGAAAAATTAAGTTATGAAATGTTTAGAAAGAGGATCGCTGGGACCACCAAGACAAAGCCAGCAGGTAGTCTTAGGCCCTAAATTACCATGAAAAATTACACAACAATCCTGTTAACCATGAACTAAATTCAGACACAAGTTAAAAAGCCCACAGTTCCAGGGGAAAGTTCCTGTGGTTGGAAAATAATAAAAAAAAAATACCTTAACCATATTTTAGGTTAGTTTAGCATGAAGAAGGATGTGAAAATGAGACATGTGTTTTGGGAATGTCGTTCTAGGAGCGTCCACTTGAGACTTGTGGTAAAACGTCCAGAAACAAACACACACACACTCTCTCTTTCAAAAAAGCTGATGTGATTTCAAAGATTTAAGGTCCCTGCTGTCTCCACCTGTGGACTCCTGTCCTGAGATATGTCATCATTGTTGTCAGAGTCATAGACTTTTCTGTTTGTTTGTTTTTGTGTCTTTTCCAAAACCATGAACAGCTATCCACTCAATTTGTCTCAGAAAACAAGTAAATATAAACAAAAGTAAATGTCTCAGAATATGAGTAAAGTGAAATAGTTCAATAATCTTGAATTATTAACAGAATGCAGCACACTGGAGAAAACTGCTGTAAGACTATGCGACAACACCTTTTTTCAAACTATAAAACTTTGGACTAAAGTGCAACTCATTAAGAAAAAGTGCCACCATCTCTGCTGGCCTGAGAGTAAATGAAAAACAACAAAACAAGTTCATAGAAGAGAGGAGACGCAGAGATTTATTGAACTTCCATCGCCAAGGACATGGGAGGGTGTGTTGGCGCGATACCCAGCAGGATGTCCGCCTCTGTGAAGAAATTGGTTCAAGGATGCAACATTAATAAATGATGCTGCACGCACAAACACACACTCACATGCACGCACGCACAAAAACCCCAGCACCGTTTGGTGCAGCCGTTGAGAAGCAGCAGGGAGCCTTTCTTGGCAGCACACACACGGTGAGTCCAGGATGGAACTTTTATCTGGGTCAGCTAACCTTTGGTGTTTGTGGTCAGTCGTAGCGTGAGTCTGAGCAGGACTAATACATGGACTAATGATCACACCATTAACCTTTTGGCTGTGCTGGGAAGGCAATCAGTGAAGAGAGATACATATAAAAGGGCCAAAGATTACAGATCTAAGACCATCTCCCTCTCCCTGCTCCTTCCTTACTGCTTACTGTGTGTGACAGCAGCACACAAACACACATTTGTGCACACACCAGTACGGTTCCCCTCGAGGGTCACACTGCGGGGGGTTTGTCCCAATTAGCACAGAGTCAAGGTGTTGAAGGAGACATACTGAGCTAGCAGGTTATGATAACTGGGAACACACTGATCCAGTATGCTGGCTAACTGCTAACTAACCTGCTTCACAGGCACAGCACGCCTTTTATCAAAACCCACTTTCATCCACAGGCTCTTTACAGCACAGGCTGCAGCATTAACACAACTTCTGAAACGTCTTCATGCCAAGGACTCCAAATAGGCAGACGATTAGCCCAGGATGCCAAGATGCATAAACAGAAATGGTGATGTGTTAGTTGGCGGAGAGATCAGCACTTTCTGCTGTTAACAGTTCTCCGTCTTGCACAAATATTGCAGCAGCAACTATGGTGTAACAGTCCATCATCCTCCATCTGTCCAATATTACTGCTATAACAACAGTTATTCAAATGTTTTATCAGTGGAACACATTTGAGTGATAAAATTCAGCCTGGCATCAAAACTGTTCCCATCTTTTGTCCAAAGCTACAGTCGCCCATCAGTGTAATTTTCACAGTTTTCATTTTCAGCTGAACAGTTTTTATTTGTTGTTTGTTCTCTCATTGTTTGCTGAAAACATGCAAGTGTCAGTGGGAAAACCACGGGGCCTGTTTATGAGTTCTAGAAAGCTCACCCAGTGATCCACTAAAAATGCAGAGAAAAGTCACGAGACGTGGTCGTCACATGTTCATGGAGTCACAGGAGGGTCACTGTGCAGGGGTGGCTCATCAGGACACTAAGGATGGGGACTTTTTTTTTCTTTATATGCAAAATTTTTACTGTGAGAGATGTTTTTAAGTCAGCATAAGGCCAAACTTTAAAACTTTTATCAAGAGAGCAAATTAAACCAACCACTCCCCTGTCCGTCTCTGTTTACTGCTCTGTTTTCACTGGGTACGTTATTTTCAGATGCATTTTTTAGATCCGTACCAGTGATCAATAGCACTTTAAACTTAACATTTTTAGTATTTGCTGAGCTTAAACCTGTAAGACTGAAAATATTCAAATCACTGTAGTAAAGGAAATCTGTCAACTGTATTATAGACAAATAAGATCAAACAAATTTATAATCTATGATAAAATTAATGAATAAATCTAATATAATTTAAAACACAGTCTTTCCCAAGATATTTAATCAATCAATCAATCAATCAATCAATCAATCTTTATTTATATAGCGCCAATTCATAACAAACGTTCTCAAGACGCTTTCTACATTTGTCTCTGCATCCAATAATCCAATAATCACTTTGTTTCAAAAGAGTTGATAAAGTGGACCAGAGCTTGTTTAAAGACCAACAACATCTTCTGCTTGACTATGGATCTTTGAATTGCCCTTTACCAAGTAGTTTTTAATGTAAAACCGATATATATATATATATATATATATATATATATATATATATATATATATATATATATATATATACACACACACACACACACACACACACACACACACACACACACACACACATATATATATATATATATATATATATATATATATATATATATATATATATATATATATATATATATATATATATATAAATATATATATATATATATATATATACAGTGGGGGAAATAAGTATTTGATCCCCTGCTGAATTTGTAAGTTTGCCCACTGCCCTGGGAAATTAACACACTCTAATTTTTATGGTTTTTTACTGGTTATAAGTATAGACAGAATATCAGTTGAAAATGCATGAAAACACAGAGTGTAAAAGTTATAAATTGTTGTGCATTTTATCAAGTGAAAAAGTATATTAGTATCAGCAGGGGATCAAATACTTATTTCCCCCACTGTATATATATATATATATATATATATATATATATATATATATATATATATATATATATATATATATATATATATATATATATATATATACACATATATTTGGATCAGTTTCTCTCGTCGCCACTTCTTTTATCAGTTGACAGTAACAAAGTTGACCTTTTGCACCATTTTGTACCTTAACTCCATGTGCTAACCCCAAACAAGCTATGAATGTTATATGATAAATGTTATAGAATGTTATGGATTTACATCAAATTATTGTTTAAAAACTGAATCATTGTTATTCTTCAATATCACAAGAACAGAGTGGACAGATAATTAATCTATAGTTGTTGTACTCTCTGCAATTCTAGAATTATCCATAAATATCCTATATTCTTTATTTAAATTAGCTCTGGATCTTAGTGAACATATTGTCTAAATTTCTTTAGATTTTCTTTTTCTTATTTTATTTCTATGTAATGCACATCATTTTTCTTGATGCATGCTGTTTTTATTTGCTGTAATGGCAAAAATTCTATTCTATTCTATTCTATCGCTTGCAAAGTATTGTCCATTTTGCGCTGTGTCTGCGTGACGAATGCAGGAGTTAGTGGCGTTAACAGGAACAAACTCCTCGCTCACTGCTGCAAAGTGTACAGCTGACCTGAAAAATGACAACCAAATAAATAAAAAAAAAAGATAATAAAGTTTGAGTTTACTGTGAGCTGTAAGTTTTCTGTACCATTAACTTATTAAATTTTCATATCTTTATCCTTCTTCAGAGGCTTCACTCGTCGTTCACCTTTGACCCTCCTGTGGTAGCAGGTTTACCAACAGCTGCTGTGATGTCATTTTATGAAGCATTTTGAGATCTTTTGTTTTGCTTTTGTAAAAAGCAAATTAGAATCAAAAATAATAATCATTTTGGTAACGTCACAGTCTTCTCAGGAGACTTTCCGTACAGACGTGTGATTTTGACGTTATCCTGAAGTGGAATTGTTGTTGTGATCACTGAAGAGTCTGAGCATGACGATGCAGATAAATAGCGGTGTGAAATTACCAATAACTCTCAGCAGATGATAAAACTGTCACTCTTAGTGCTGGGGCTGTTAGCGTAACTGTTCAGGCTCATTTGCATAGAAAGAGGGATGGTTTGCTCTGATTGAAGGCATAATGGTTCTATTAGATGAGTGGAAACAGCACAAAGGATGTACGGCGATGTTTCCCTCTCTGTACTGCTGTCTGTGGAGCATTTAACCCTTTCTGTGTGCTCTGTGGGCTCCACAAGGCTTCATTTTTAGTATCAAGAATACCAAATAAATAGAAAAGAATATTAATGAAATCACTGAAAACCTGTCAAGACTGAATTGAAATAGAAAGGAAAAGAAAACTTATATCAACTCTGAATTAAACTGAACTAGAGTTACAAAAACTCTGTTTTGTAGTTTCTTGAGCTGTGAAAAAAACTTTAAACCTCTTTGGACCTGCTGTGTGTGTGTGTGTGTGTTTCATTTCACGTGTTCCTGACACATTAACATTCAAACCTGCAGGATCAAACCTGTTCAGTCCTGCTTTTCAAGAGGTAACACACTTTGTTCGTCTGTTTATAGCTTTCTAATGCACCTTTAGGGTTTGGTCAGAGAGCTGTTAGGGGCACAGACTCAGACTATAATGATGGTTTCTGTCTCAGGTCCACAGCGTGTGTGTGTGTGTGTGTGTGTGTGTGTGTGTGTGTGTGGTTGTTCAGCCTGAAGAGGTTCCATTACCTGAGTCTGAAAAGCTGATGGAGGTGGGGACCATTAACACTGCGAGCCAGTTCCCCAAGGAGGAGCAGAGCAGGTGCACCACACAGCTCCACAAAGAGAATGTATGTAGGCATGGTGTGTGTGTGTGTGTGTGTGTGTTTGTGTGTGAGGGAGCACAAATCAACAACAGACCAAAGGCGCCTGCAGAAAGATGTGTGGAAACTGAAACAGGGAGGTGAGTTCAGAGATTCCTTTCTGTGTTTTTTTTTTTTAGTCTCTGGGACCTCAAACCTGGGTTCAGGTACTGTGTTTAAATTCAGCATTAAAGGCCCTGTGAGGACTTCATATGGGATCTTGAAATAATCTCTCTTTTCCCTATCTCACTGCATGAAAACAACAGATTATTGGGTATATAAACAGCCACGGACATCCTTGATTCTTGAATATGATCAGCAGTTTTCCAGGAAGTTCTTCTGTCCTGATAATTATCGATAAGTGGAGGGGGGCAGTGGGGGTGTGGGTGATCCTACCATGTCCATGGAGGTGTGAAGCACTTGTTAGGATATAAATAGTGTGTGTCTGACAGTTGACTCCTCAGACTGATTGGTTACAACAACAGGAGTGTCTGCAGTTAACTCTCCTGTGATTGGCAGAGGTGTCAGAAGTATCCACATCCATGACCTATGAACTTCCTTATTTTCCCCACAGCTTGCACAGTGTAATCATCACATAAATAGAAAAAACTTCCCAACCATTTGCCCGCCCACCCACCACCCACTCCAACCCACTCCAACCCACTCCAACCCACTCCTACCCACTCCAAATGACTAAAATGAAAAAAACCTATTTGCTTAGTTAAATTAGAAATAACTAAGCAAAATGAAGAAAGAAAGAAAGAAAGAAAGAAAGAAAGAAAGAAAGAAAGAAAGAAAGAAAGAAAGAAAGAAAGAGAAAATAAAATTAAAAAAGAAAAAAAAATTACAGCATGTAGACTGAAAGTCCCTTTGAGCAGTGTTTCTCAACTCCTGGGTTGTGGACCCCTTTTAAGCGGGTTGCAGACTTTAGCCTGGAGAAAAAAGTTAAATTCTGTGTGTCTGATATTCTGTGTCTCAGGTTCTAAATTCATCTTTTATTTTGTTCAACAAATTTGATAATTTGAAAACGTTTCCTGGATTTGGGTTGTGGCCTGTCATAGAGGGGTGACGGTGGGTCCCAGAACCACTGCTTTTAAAACGATGCTGAGAGACAAAGTTTATCACTGAGAAGTCCAATCTGTCCTTTTTCTCTGCGATTTATTGTGTACATCTGGAGCTGGACAGAAGAGCAGACAAAGAATTTCTGAAGTGTTGTTGTGTTTCTGTGTCACATTCAGGGCCGCAGAAGTGGATGGACTTGTTTGTGTTTCTAGACTTTAGAATTATGCTTCATGAAATCTTTTTTTGTGGTAGAGCAAGGACAGGACCAGTCCTCTGCTCCTGAAAAAAAAAGCTGAAGTAGATTAATATTAAACAGACATGTTATTGCACGATGATACAGAGTTTGTTGACCAGAGGAGCAGCCCAGGTCTGACAGCCCAGACAGGAGGCTGGAGCAGATCGAATACATTAAAGCAAGGAGCAGAGTAACTGCAGGAGGAGGAGGAGGAGGAGGAGGAGCTTCGATCTAGAAACTGAAGAAGCTCTAATCAGAACAATAACAACAGTCTGAGTTTGATGAACAATAGACAGTTAACCTGCAGACACATGGGGCCAAAGAAGGATGGCTCAGAAAGCAAACATTTGACTGTTTTCGTGGACATTTGAGGTAAACAGCACATAAAGTTCTCAGACCACAACAAATCTTTTGACTGTTATTCAATCAGGCCTTCAATCTGCAGCATATTGACCCACGTAGTTTCATTCTACAGTGCTATTATCACCCGTTTGGAGTCTTTGTCTGCAGTCAGAGGGAACAAAACCAAAAGAGCCACAAATGTCCTTGTGCAAGAAAAACTCCAACAGAAGACGTTCAAATTTTTCAATTATTTCTGAACAAAGAATTAAACAATCAATAAACAATCAATAAACACTAACAAACAAACTGTGAAACAGACGTCAGGGTGAAGAAAAGAAGTTCACATCAGATCACAGCGAAGGTTTTATTCCACTGTTCAGTGAATCCTCACCCGCGGCCTCCCATGGCTGCACAGGAAACTCTCCAAAGGACACAAGAGACAAAGACAAATTAGCTGCAGAGTAAGAAAGCTTATTATTATATTATTATAATCTGAGAGCTTTCAAATTTCTGCTGCACAGTAAGACCAACATGTGACCATAATGCTCCGTGTTTATTTATTTATTTTAACAGCAGCCGTCAAACACTGTTTGGACACACATGGGTGTGTTTTATATCAAAGAGCGATGACCTGATGTAAACACTAAAGTCTCGTTTCCACCGAGCAGTTCTATTCAGTTCGTCTCTGTATAGCACGCATATTCTAGAGTTTCCTTTGACTAAAATCAGGACAGGTCCCCAAATTAAGTGACCAATACTGCCATACTAGAAACACTGCAGACTGTTGAGTGGTGGAAAGAATTGTCCCTTCCTGTGTGACAGTGGTAATAAAGAACAACACATAACCCTGCCATGTTTAAATCTCTAGTCGACCTTCCGAAAGGAAAAATGGCGCCATGAAATAGTTTACTGTTGCACTTTTCTTCTTCATTGGATTTATTAGAGGGGTACACTGTGTCACACTGCTGTGTCATCACACTATCACATAGCTGATGTGGCTATGTGGCCACCTACCACGTGCTTGTGTCCACATGCTCGTGCATGAAGAGTACCTTGCTGAAGCACACCTCTCTGAAGAGTGCCAAAGCCTGGGAAGTGAACCGCTCCCAAGCACAGAACACTTACGGTCACACTGGCCAAACAAACTGGACTTTAAGGGCTGAAGCGTGCTTGGGCACGGAACGTCTGGCCAGTGTGACCGCACTCTGAGAACGTACAGAGAGATGTGCGGATAGAGTGTGTACTCACTTTGAAATGAGAGTTTGGAGTGTGTGAAAATGAGCTGTATGATGTGATAGAGCTGAGCCTGTCTGTAGGGGTGCATGGCCTGGCTTTCCTCGCAGATCTTCAGCTGTTTTTTTAGCCTCAGGATCATGATCAATTCCTGGTTGTTTTTTGCTTCTGTCACATTTTTACTCACTGTGGTCTCATTTTCCTGCATCTCTATAGATTCAGGACAACCATGGCTGTAAGCTGATGTAACTCAATTATGTCTTCATGCAGTGTGACACAGTAGAAATCATTAGAGATAAAAAAAAAAAAAAGAGAGAAAAAAAGAAAAACAGAAATTGAAATTATCTGATTAAAATTTTGAAAAAATAATGAATCAGTGAACAGAACACATTTTCAGGCAGCCTCACGCCTAAGGAACAGAGGACATATATCGGTGTGGCTCTACATTCAAAGAATCTCCAAATGTTGATGTTTGTAAATGTTTTTCCTGACTGTGGTCTGATTTTCTCTGCAGTATGAAGTCCTGCTCCTCTCTGGGTTCAGGAGAACTCAACAATGTCTCCTGAGCAGTTTAACATCAGCAGAATGAAACAATTATTACAACATTATTACAAGATATTTACTCTTTATAAACTGTTTACAGTCAGTACTAAACATAATCAAAACAAAGGCTATGTTATTTGGTTCTCGCAAATGTGACCAGCAACTTTGCCTGGAAATTGATAATATCCAAATTGAAAGAGTCCACGAGATGAAGTTCTTGAGTGTTCTAATTGATCATAAAATCAGCTGGAAACCTCACTTCAAATATTTGTCCACAAAGATCTCAAGAAATATTGGAATATTTAGTTAGACAAAGCATTTTTTTAAATTATAAAGCACTTCTATCTTTGTACCATGCACTCATTACTCCATATCTGTCATATTGTGTTGAGGTCTGGGGTAACACCTGTAAAAGCAACCTACAACGGATTTGCACATTACAGAAACGAGCCATAAGACTAGTGCATAATGCTGGTTACCTGGACCACTCTAATAATCTATTCTTAACCTCTCAAACATTAAAATTCATGGACCTGGTCAAATTTAAAACCGGTCAGTTTATGTATAAAGTTATGTATAACAAAGTACCAAGAAATATTAAAAATATGTTTGCTTGTAGAGAGGGGGGGTTACCAACTGAGAGGAATCTTGATGTTAAAACAACCTGTAGTTCGGACAACTTTAAAATGCATGTGCTTGTCCGTTTGTGGGGTTGCCCTGTGGAATGGCCTTGAGCTGACGACAAAACTGAGTAGGAATATTATAAAATTTAAACGAAATTATAAACAATTTTTTTTGGATCAGAATAAGAAAGTTGGAGAAACATGAGCAGATTGTCCTTTGGCATTTTGTATTTTTGTATCTGGAATAATGTATACCCTTAGATGGAAAAGTTTCCTCTTAACTCTATATTTGGCGTTCTTTGTTGTATGCTGCATCTGTAATTTTTGAATTTACAAGAATTGATCTTGTAAAACCACTGGTGTTATGCTGGTGTTATCTGACACACTGAAAGTTACACTTCTTCCTGTCCCTCCTCGATTGTTGTTTTGTCTTTTTGCTTATTTTGGTTTTGTTTTGGCTTAGGAAGTTATTGTTTTGTTTTGTTTGACCGTTTGTGCCATTATTTCTGTTGCCTAATCGAGGTAAAGAAAGAAAGAAAGAAAGAAAGAAAGAAAGAAAGAAAGAAAGAACTGTCACTACTGTTTACACAGTTTACAGTCTACACTGCAGAGGCATCATGACCATCTGCAGAGAAGTTTCTGTCAGTAATGAGACAGAGAGCTGAGCGGCTCTGAGCACAGATTTTATACCTGCAAGACAACGACAAGGGAAGCAAACTTCAAAGATTCAAAGTGTGTCTGCAGGGTGTGTGTTGGTCATTCAGGGTCTGCTGGAAGCATTGAAGAGCACTGAAGTCTGCAGTAAACGGTTTATTTTCTGAAAAGTTTCAAAGGAAGCAGAAGAATCAAAGTGATGTTGATGAAATTCTCCCGTCTTCTCTGCTCTGTTCAGACATGTTGCTAACATCATCACTTGTGCTGTGATACATTCAGGTAGCTTCAGAAACTCGACAATCTGATGAATTTTGAATTGGACAAATGGATCGTATATTCCAGTCAGTTAAAAATAAGTGGTATTTTGATCCCGCCGACAGGATTGGTATCCTGAGGGTTAAACAAAAAGATAATGTTTTCTGTGATTCCTCTGTGGTTGATAAACTAATTATACACCATCCACATGTACCTCATACAACCTGACTTCAGAAAAGCGAAATATCCCTTTAAACTGTTTCGAACATCCAGTAAAATCCTGGCTGTCTCTACAAACGCTTTGTCTCTCTGCGTCTGATTCATTAAAGTTCTGGTGTCTGTGTGTGTGTGTGTGTGTGTGTGTGTGTGTGTGTGTGTGTGTGTGTTTGATGAAAGAATGTCACCTCTTATTATGGTTACAAATATTATCATGACAGAAATCTGCACAAACAAGCAAACGAGGAGGGCGACAAGGTGCCCAGCTTTAACAAGCGCTTTCAACAATATGCTTCTGACAGCTTTGTGTGTGTGTGTGTGTGTGTGTGTGTTCATTATGCCATTTGCTTGCATTGTCATTACTTATTGATAGTGCTGCTGTTTAAAATGCAGCATCACAGCAGTAGGTGGCACAGTATTGTCATAAACACAACCCCACTAACCCCGCTCTCACACACACACACACACACACACACACACACACACACACACACACACACACACACACACACACACACACACACACACACAGGCTCATATCACATATATTCGCTCTTCCCAGAGTTTGGTTCAAGGAAACACTGAAGAGTGGAGCTTTCTGCCTCCCTCCTCTCACTCCTCCTCCTCCTGTTCCTAAAGTGTTTCTCTGTTTCTTCCTCTGTTTCATGTCTGCTCCTCTTCCTCATTCAACCTCGAACAATAAACTTAAAAAAAAAATGTTCATACCAGTCCCAACAAAGCGGGATTTGATCTGTCTGTGTTTTGTTTAAATGTTTTTGTCCAGAGGAATCTCCAGGAAAAAAAAAAAAAAAAGAACGAGTGATAAAGAGTAAAGATTTCAGCAGATTTTTCTTTTTTTTCTGAGTTTCAATCATTGCACTTCCTGTGGCATTTAAAGAGAGGGTAGTTTGTCTCCTCATACTGTAAACATAACAGACCAATGCTCGATGCAGATGTAGAAATCCCTGAATCTGTCTGTAAACTGATCAGAACACTCTGTTATAGTTCCACTTTATGACTACAGTGTTTTAAGGTGTTGCTCAGGTCAGGGATGGAGCCAGGGTTTCAGTTCTTGGTGGGCCTTAAATTACAAAAGTTAATAGATCACTTCTGTAATAAATAAAATAAAAACTGTCTGATATGTTACTGTTCTATGTAAAAAAAATACAGGCGGTATTTATATGATTCGTCACACAGAGATCACCGTGAGATCTGAGTGATGAATTCCTGGCATGGAATAAAGGCCACGCATACACACGTCGAGTGTGTATGCGATACATCGCCCCCTGCAGAACAGGAACACACATTCTCTTATGCTGATTTCTGTATAACAAGTTCATGTGGAAACCATAACCCACTCTTAACAACCCGGTGAGCTGCACCACTATGGCTTTCCATTTATTATAGGCTGTAAGAGCAGCAACATTAACCACGGTTCAATTAAAGACAAAAAAATCAACAGTCCATCACGGTCAGCCAGAAACACGAGCGTGGGGAGGGCCCAGGTGCAGATTTCAAACAAAAGATATTTACTGAACTAAACTCAAAGATTCAAAAGGAATCCAAACAAAGTTCACAAACACAAGATCCAAAAATTCAAACTCAAACATCTAAATTCCAAACTCTAGAAAAGCTTGTATGTAGAAACCAAGCAACATAGAACATGAGGACCTACACATGACACAACAGGTGACACCCCACAGTGAACTGACAAGGAACTCAGGAAACACTGAGGCTGTTTTCCAAACCACCTAATGCCACCAGCACTATCTAATGATTTGATATAAATTCAGTATGTAGTAGGCAGTATGTGAAAACCTGCAAACTCTGCAGTATGCAAAAAATTCCCAGAATGCACAGCACTAACGCTGTTGGTCTATATGAGTGGCAGTCAGGTTTGGGTGAATTACTACAACAATAGTAATGTGAGACAGTCTGTGCAATAGAAGCTCAGTGATGTTAAAGAAACACTGTTAAAACCTCTCACTTCCATTCTTAAAAGAGTGTTTACTGCTACAAATTCATTAAAGCCTTAAAAAAAAACACTAATTAACATTTTTAAACCATTATGTGGATAATATGGACAGGGTTTATCCATGAGCTGTAATAATAAAAACTCAATTCGTTCTAGATTTATATTCATTAACAATAAACCTTTTGGCGTGAGAACAACAATCAAATCTGATGATCTCGCTGTAATATAATTTTAATGCCTTTTCAATTTTTTATTCATGAAGGCAAGACCCTGAAATCTCTCCCTGAATTTCTTGTTCTTCTTCATTAATTCAAAATGTGCCTTAAACCATAAAAAAGGACCAACAACATAAAAATATACAATTACTTTAAAGAACTCCGCTAAAATATAGTAACTAATCTCTTCCCTTGCTCAGTTCTACTTATTTACGTTTACATTTTATGATAAAGTTAAACATAAAAAAACAAAGGATGTAGTTCCATTTTCCTAAACTGAAAACCAGAGTAGCATCTACAAAACAGAGCCAACAGAGCAGTCAGACTACAGACTACTTTCATAAGTAGTAGGCAGTATGTGCCTACTGTGAACAGGAAACATAAGGGGAACCACAACAAGAATAAGTAAGATTAACACAAAGACAGGAACAAGATGAATCCAAAACACTGAAACACTTAAAAAAAAATGGACCTAAAGCCTACACAGGAAAGAACCAAAGTTACAACAGGAACAGGAAGGAACTATAAACTAACAGAGGAAACACGAGGAATACACAAGACAACACTCGCAAAGAATAACTACAGAGAAACTCCACAAGGAAGAAACACAAGGAAACCAAACTCTGATGGCTGAAATACACCAGCTGCGTCTAGAGTCTGTCTCCGCTCCGTCACGGCACCAGATCAGATGGTTTCTATTCAAGTCAACTTAAACTGGATCCATTCTATTACAGTTTACAGTTCTGTGTGGCTGGTCCAACAGGTCGCAACTAATACGCAGCCATCCTATTTTTGCCGGATGCCACAGCTGTGATACATCAATGCAGAGTAGAAAAGATCGAGCAGGACAGGAAGTTGTGCGTGGAAACTACCTAAAAAAAGCCTGAGACTTTCAAAATAAAACAAAGTGTCAAAACCAGATCATATTTACCTTTACCAATGCAAGAAAACAACACAAGGAGTGAAGACATGCCAGGAATCAACAGGTTTGAGGTTAAACAGCTAAACATGAATGAAGAGAGGTTTATTAACGGAGAGGGAAGCGCAGGAACTCCTCGGTCTGTGACCTCAGCTGTCTGTCAGTCCTGTGGTTTGTCAGACTGAACACACAGCTGGTGTGAGTTGACAAACGTAGTCAACACACAGCAGTCAACACACAGCAGAACCTACGAGATGCCCCCCCCAAATAAATAAATAAATAAATTAATTAATTAATTAATTAATTAATTAATTAATTAAAAAAAAAAAAATAGAAACAATCTCTTCATTTTATAACATTTTATAACAAACTTAGAGTGACAGAATTTCACAATCTTCATTTTAAACCAGTTTGGGTTATTATTATTATTATTATTATTATTATTATTATTATTATTATTATTATTATTATTATTATTATTATCAAAGAAAAGCTGAAAAGCTTTTTCTTTTTTTTCTTGCTGAGGTTTACTCTTCTTGTTTGCTTTCCATTTGGACAAACCTGTAATGAGTGCAGTGGTGGAAGACGTGACCCACAGAGTGTGCAGCTGTTGTGTCCATTGCTATTCACAAAATGCAGTGCTGCCCATCCCTCCTGTTGCATCCAGGTAGCCATCATGGTGTATTGTGTGTTTTACATTACACTCTCTCCAGGTAAGCCTCTGATCCCAGCTGTAATCCTCTACTCGGCATGGCAGGCTGGCAGGCAGGCAGGCAGGCCAGCTCCCCACCTCGGTGTGCCTGCGAGTCCGGAGGGGACTTTTTGTTTTTCCTGGTTGTATGTATGAAGGTGTGTCGATGTGCCATTATGCATGAGAGCACCCAGGGACAACCCTGTGTGTGTGTGTGTGTGTGTGTGTGTGTGTGTGTGTGTGTGTGTGTGTGTGTGTGTGTGTGTGTGTGTGTGTGTGTGTGTGCGACATGCTAGGCTGTATTTCACATCAGGGCTTAGGGCTCATCTTGGAATGGCGGGGACCCAGGTGTTATTAGGATTCAGGCAGACAAACACCGAATAGTGAACACTGGTTTGTCCACGACTGCTCTGTCTGTGTGCAAACACTTATACACACACACACACGCAGACACACACACACACACGGCTGGTGGTTCTGCACAGGATGCTGGTTTCTGTAGCAGCTTTAATGGAAAAGCAAGAGAAGCCAGCAGCATGCTAGAGGACAGCTGGTAAATCTTCAGACATGTCTTCTGCATCTCTCTCTGTCTCTCTCTCTGTCTCTCTTAGTTTGGTCGATTTATTCTGCAAACAGCTGTTTTTAAAACATACAGATTATTTCTCAGGACCGCAAATCTTGTGGATCAGTTTGGCAACAAACTGGAGCGCTCATACACACTCCTACACTGACACACAGTGAGAAACTAGCATACATGTCATGTCTCCATTTTTTATAAGGGTTGTGAACAAAGGTTTAAAGTCACGATGCAAGAAGATGGAATGTGGTAACAGTCTTAAGTCTAATTTATGCTTCACTTGTCCGCGAGGTATGAGCGGCTTCTTGTGGATAAATGACAATTTTAGCAGCCTCACCCTCTCACATGGTCCTTTTTCACAGAAAATTTCCACGTGAAGCACCCTCTTTAATTTCTAACTTCTGTGCAGAGACACACAGATGAGCAGTGTGTTCTTCGTGTCCAAAGTACAATTAATACAGGCATTTATATGATTCACCACACAGAGATCACCATGAAAACCATGTGATTAACAATTCTTGGCATGAAATTGCGGCCAAACTTGACAGAGAAGAGGAATTTGTGAAAAAATGTTGTAAACTGTGTGAACAACTTCTTCTCTAGTTTAGTACTGTGGTAGACGTGTGTTTGTGATACACCTCCCCCTGCAGTTTGGGAACAGACACCGCGCCGAGCGTGAAAAAGTATAAAAGTCACACACGTTCTCTCATGCGGATCTCACGTGTTCAATTTCCGCACATCACGTTCATGCGGAAAGCATAATCAGCCCTTCAGAGTCCGCAGACAACGGGGGGAGCTTAGAGTTGACACCTCTAGTGGAGCATCTGAGAGGATCTTGGGGAACACTTGCTTACCCAGACCTCAGAGGTCAGAAGACTTCTAAGGGAGCGCATGTGGCCTAGTGGTTTAGGTCATGCTCTATATGGACAAAAAGCCCTTGAGTGGGCAGCCCGGGTTCAAGTCCATCTTGTGGCTACTTTCCCGCATGTCCCTCCCCACTCTCACCCTGTTTCCTTCTCCATCCACTGTCCTGTCCTCTAAAATTAAAGGCGAAAAAAGATAACTTTATTTAAAAAAAAAAGACTTTTAAGCATCAGCAGCATTCCTGCAACAAATCCATTGGCAAACAAGGAGGTTGATTTTTGTGACGTGACCATAACTGCAAAAATACACCAGATGTGTCTCTGGTCAGGCTCTGCTCCATCACGGCACGGGGTCAGATAGGTTTCCATTCAAGTCAGACATTGGATTTGCTGCTACAACAGGTAGCAGCAGATACACAACCATCCTATTTTTGCCTGATGCAGGAGTTGTGACGCATCAATTCAGCGTAGGGCAGATCGAGCAGGACAGGAAGTGGTGCACCAAAACTACCTAAAAACAGCCAGTGACTTTCAAAATAAGACAAAGCATGTACAAACCAAATAGTATTTAGTTTGACTACAACAACAAACTGACACAATGAGCGGGGCCAGACCAGGAGTCAACAGGTTTGAGGTTTTACAGTCCAACATGAACCAGGAGAGGATCATCATCGGGGTGGGAATCCTGGGAACTCCAGCTGTCTGGTGGTCCTGATACGAGCCAGATTGAACACGCATTATAAAGACAAGGCGTCTAACAATAAGAAAATGAACTTGAGTGACACAATCAATGTGTTTAAGCTGCCATTGTGTTTTACTTTATTTATCAAAAGGTTATTTAAGGAATAGACTTTTCATTAATACATTGAGAAAAAAGGGTAACATTCATGATTTCATGAGAAAACAACAAAAAGACAGACAGGATAAATTTAAGAGAACAAAACAAATTAAAAAAAAAAAAATCTTACTTACTGACATGAGAAGTTGAGCGCACAAGCTGCAACACCAACAGCATTTTTTAAAAATTATTTCCTACTTTCTAAAAGTTGCTGTGTTGTCCTTTACTACATATTGATTGAAAGTGTCAGCTTTTATTTAACTATAATTAAAAAAAAATAATGCTTAGTTAATAAGTTGGTTAAGTTTTAGGGAAATTACCTTGTAAGCATTTGCTGAAGATGTGGTTTGTTCATTTATTTGTTGTATCTGATTTTATACAGTTTTACATTCACAGATATTTTCTGAAAAACAGTGTGTAATAATAAAAGCACTGTAAACTTTAAATAATGTGTTATTAAAACAATGTCTTTATGATGTTATCCAACCACCCCACTAGGCCATTGGTGGTTGGCTGCTAAGTGGCACCCCTGCTGCTGGGTGTGTCCTTTATGTCTCTGCTTGGAAGGTGGCAACCCTATACACAACACTATTAGCTCACTGCAGACCAAGAAACCGGAGGCATTCTACATGGTTACAGGGGACTTCAAGAGCGTAAAACTGACAGCATGCTACCCAGGTTCTACAAGCATGTCTCCAACAACACGCTGGACTGTGTGCACACAATCATGGCAGTAGATGTGCCAGATGGAAACCTCAATCACTTATGTTCAGTCTGTTAATACTTTTTCATTGTTTATCACACTGCTGTTACTGACTTCATTTATTTATTTATTTATTTTTATTATGAGGGGTGTAAAGATTCTTTAGAGAAAAGAAGCCAAAGCATCACAATGGAAGAGGAGGATGTCTAAAGGAATCCAGATCAGGATCAGGTGGGAGGGCAGGAAGTCTGTGAGTGGATGGACTTCCTCATCAAAGATAGTACCCTGTCCTGCAGATGTCCACTCTGTAATAAATGACAGAAACACTCAGACAAACCAACGGTCCATCCATGCAATTGGCTGAAATGAATCATCGAGGGCAGCAAGACCGTTCCCTTTCACAAGGCCCTCGACATGCTGCTCCTTAATGAGGTCTGCACACACACAGACAGCACACTCACACACACCGTCTCATTTCATGGTCTCCATCGGAGGCACACGCTGTAATCAGGTCTTTCCGGTGAAGGACTCTTTTTTTTTTTTTTTTCTATGTTGCCATGCTAGCCAGCCAACAGAAAAAAGGAACAAAACAGTCATGAGTCCTCAGTTTTAAAGGCCGCAGGATTTTTAGGACTGGGTGTCAAGATTACAACATGTTCATTCATAACATCTGAAACAAAAATAAAGGGAAATCTGCAGCTCAATTAGAAAATCACCTAAATAAGTCAACACAGAGACATCACACGGATCTCATTGGTTCCTCATCACACAGGAGATAAGTAAACCTCATAATGTGTGACACCATGCTCCCCTCCTTGCTGGCAAAGTCTCATCAGACAAAGAGTTCCATCTTTCATCCTCAGGAAACTGAGCTGAATCCACTTAAACAACTGATCATTTATGAACAGCCCTTTAAATGGAGGTGACTGAATATTTTAGTATGAAATAAATAAATAAAAACAAGCCATTAAAATCAAAATTAAAAATGAGATAAAAATTTTTCATGTTGTAGAAATCCATGAATCTGCTCCATCTCATGAAGACCGTCAAGATTTCATCTTCTCGAGATTTTCACGAAGTTTTCTGAACTGATGAGGCCATCACACAACAGGTTCATGACATATTGGAAAAATGGGTCTCAAACAAGAAGTCTGACCAAAGCTCCGCCCCCTTACAGGCCTCCATAGAGCTGGCCAATCAGAGTGAATGGGGGCCTTAAAGAGACAGCAGCTCAAATGAAGTGTTTCAGACAGAGGCTGAAATAAGGGTTTACTAAAACACCAGAGAGACAAAAATAGAGATTATTTTCTTAGCTGTGAATCATGAAAGCTTCTACAGGTGCACCAGAGGGACAAAATAAAGCTTCAAAAAGTACAATAGCCCCATCTTTGTGATGAAGTGGAAGCTTCAATAAAGATGTCAGATGGATGTCTTCTAAACTGAACTCTTCACTGTTCATATTAAACTATTCACAGAAGGGAAAAGGGGGTAAAACACGGACTTCTGCATCGACACCTCTCATTCCAACAACATCAAGCTAACAACAACAACACTAACGCGTTACCTTTGTTAACTTCAAAATAAAAACATTTCCTGTAGTACAGGAAATATTACTCAAATCATCATTGTTTGCTGGTTTTTACATCCTGTGCTTTGAATTGTGAAAATATTGTTTTAACACTTAATTATAACCCATTTAACTAAGAAACAGATTCACTGTATTTGATTGATTCCTCAAACAAAAACAATCCACTCTTTAAGAAAGCTGGTCTGGACCCATCATCCTGAACAGAGTCACAGTGGCAACAGCCAGTTCATGACCCCCCCAGCGTTGGGGTCTTCTCTTGTTTGTGGAACAGAGGCCCAGTCAGAAACTTCTGATTCAGTGTCAGGACATCAAGCATCTTTGTGCAGAACATTTCTTGCATATTATTTTTTTTGCCAGAATCAACACAAAGACTGAGTTGGATCAAAGAGATCTGAACGCTGACATTATGGACGCAGACCGTCTGGGTTTGTGTCAGCATGAGATTCATGTTCCTCTCTGGATGAACACCTGGTATCCATTGAGCCCCATCCTCTGATTCTATGTGCCGGATCCACTTTTTCATTTCTCTGAATTTGTTTCAGCTGCTTTCAGCCTGTTCGATTTGCACACTTGTTTTTTAATGGAACACTTATTTCCATGAGATCATGGAGCTGATGGTTCTTCTTATTTTTCAGGCTCTGTTCATGTTTGGCACAAATCAGATGTGAAGATCTGTTTGAGATGTGTTCTGGTCTGTGCTCATTTGAGCTGATGAAAGGCAAACATGCTTGACTCTAAATGTATTACTAAAATGCACACCACTGAGCTCTTTCTGCCACACGTTCAAACAGAATTATTCCAAGGTGGGTGTGGGGTCGTCAGGCCTCCCACCCAGAGTTGACACCCTCCTCCTGATCTTTGCAACCCTTAGACAGAGCAATTTGAAGACGCTCACACTGAAAGTTACGCTTTTTTAAACAAAATATTTAAATGGAAAAAGCAAACAAACAACTACAACAAAAAAATCTTGTTGAGTTAACCCAGGGTTCATTTTACAGGTTACACCAATCTCAAAAGTTTCACCGAGCACACCAGCGTCAGGGATTCTGCCTGTTAGTCTTGGTTTGGAATTTGTTTTTCAGCAGCGTCAAACCTGATTGGATAATATTGGTGCTTTCTGAGGAACAATGTTTTGCAAATGATTTGAGTACCAGTCTTACTCCTGGACTGCAAATGAATCACACAGAAGCTGAAGGCCTCATGCTGTGCACCTTTTATTTTTTACAATGCAGATATTCTCTTTTCCCCCTGCCGACGGTTTGTTCCATGCACCTCGTTAGTGGCTGAGGCTGAGCTGCAACACTTCTTCAAACAGCTGATGAGATCAGCCTGAGTTCTTTTTTTTTTTTTTTTAGTCTTCTGGTTTCATATTTTATTCAACTTCCAACAGAGACTGCAGAAATGCAAACAGATCTCCCAGATATTTATTCTGATGCTCAGAGGACTTGGAAACAAAACAGGAAAGCTTGCAAACTTCATGTCACATCTATACTCACCCCAATCTGGCACAGTCATGCTTCCTGTCCTCTCTCTCAGATCAGGTTTTCAGAGAATGGAGCCAAAGGTCACAGATATTTTTGCTTCATTTGAACAATTATAATCAAAGTTTCCACTTTGCAAAACTCATTTTTTCAGCCTCTGGCAAAATATTCCATCTTTAGAGTTATTACCTGTAGACAAACCACTCTTAAGGCTCCCCAGAAGCTAAAAGCCCTGATTTCAAGTTTTATGTACATTTTCTGAGACAATGTAGTTAGATCCACCTCCCAAAACAAGTATGGGGAAAAAAAGATTAAAACATGGACATTTAGGATGGTATTTATGATGGAGCACTAAATGGTATAAAATCTTCTTTGGTTAACGTCAGACTTCAGTTACTTCACTTTAAGGCACACGCATGCACAGACTGCATTACTTCAAAGCAAAACATTCTAATGATTTCTTTTTCTATCATCTGAGCTCTGTTTTCCACATTTGAGTAAATCCATTACTGTTTTTTTTATAAAGGGTTAGCTCTTTAAGGAAGGGTGGAGACATCAGGTGAGGGGGCAGGTGTTATTACAATTACTCACTTTATGATCTCACAAGGTGAGAAGATTCTGTACAGACCACAGACTGTATATAGAATGGACATCGTGGCTCCGCCTTTTACCACTGTACGGACTTGAACACAATACAGCCTAATAATATCTAAATATCACCACAGCATATTGATGAGAGGAACTTTTCAATGAGGTGTAGTCATTCATTAAAGTTTGACCACAGCCCATCTGGAATGAACTGAGAGACAGAATTTTTGACCTATACTGCAGCCAGTCACCAGGGGGAGTAGTTTTTGACCTATACTGCGGCCAGTCACCAGGGGGAGCAGTTTTTGACCTATACTGCGGCCAGTCACCAGGGGGAGCAGTTTTTGACCTATACTGCGGCCAGTCACCAGGGGGAGCTGTTTTTGACCTGTACTGCGGCCAGTCACCAGGGGGAGCAGTTTTTGACCTATACTGCGGCCAGTCACCAGGGGGAGCTGTTTTTGACCTGTACTGCAGTCAGTCACCAGGGGGAGTAGTTTTTGACCTATACTGTGGCCAGTCACCAGTCTGTGGTACAGACAGTCAGACTGAGTGTTATCAGACAGCGATGGAGCAAAAACAAAGGACTGTTCAGTTTATTTCCAGTGCAGTGGATCAGAGATTACTGCAGACATCCTGAATATGAGCACTGATACTGAAAAAGAGGGTTTCCCTTGAAATCACGAAGCTCATTCCGGTGCCTTTGTTGTACATCACAATACTGCTCTTTGCTTCTGCTGTACTCAACCGTTCAACGACTCATTAATGATGCTCTATTATAGAGTATATCAAATATAACATGGTCAGTGTATGAATTCACAGCCTGTGAAGCTGAAGTCCTGCTTATGCAGCAACAGTTTGTTGAGCTGAGACATGACTGCTCCTGCAGAAGATCCTAATTGCTGATGATTACAGCGCGTATGGGGGGGCTGTGTTGGTGTTAAGGTGTGCAGGTGTTGGAGTGTATACGCCTCTTTTGTTCTGCATGTATCCAAAAAGCCTGTCTAACACTTTATACCTGTGCGTGAGCACTCACCGTGCACAGGATGTGTGCAGCACTATGAGCACATAGTTATTACTGGTATAAATCTAGACCTTTAATTGGTCAGGAGCTATAACCACAGCAGGAGGTCCCGCCTCAGGCTGCTGCTAATTGGCCACCTGCTGCGTTGCTCGACACGCCATTGGTCCAAACTAGGAGTCACCATGGAGCATCAACAGGTGAGAATGTTTGTGCTGCAAAAGGGCCTTTCTTTCTTCCACTCTTCCTGTGCATAGATTTGTATCCTTATTTGCTGGGAGAGCGTTCTGGGTGCACTTGTCTGTGCCTGTGTGTGTTTTAACAGCTTAATTACAGGTTTGTGGCACATTAGCCTCAGTTTTTAGGTCTTTTTCTCCCACAGAGCTGAGACAGACAGCAGGAAATTCACCCTGTTCTGGGTGGAGATGTGCATATGTGTGTTCAAATAAAATCACACATAAAAGATGAATATCTGTTCAAAATGTCACACTTGAAAGAGCTTTTTCAACAGTTGTTTTTTATGTCCTGTTTTTCTGCTGAAGCATGCCTTAAAAGAGACATGAGGCAGATAAGCCTTTAGTCAGTACGGAATTCAGTGACTTACCATTTGAGGTATGTTTTTAAAGCTGCTTCAGGAATGTTCTGTATGGGACAAGGCATGGATTCTGAATCTTCTTCAATGTAAGGAAAAAAAAACATGTTTGCCAGTGATTTCATATTTTTTTCAGGGGTTGTGTGTAAGTCCATCATTGTCTCGGCTTTGAGGGAAAAAAAAAAGAATATATATATATATATATATATATATATATATATATATATATATATATATATATATATATATATACATATATATATATATATATATATATATATATATATATATATATATATATATATATATATATATATATATATATATATGTCTACAGAACCATTATTTCAACCTCTTTCTGAAACACTTCAATTTAGCTGCTGTCTCTTTAAGGCTCCCTGCTCCACAAACCTCCTTACCCTGATTGGGCAGCCCTCTGGAGGCCTGTCAGGCGTCGATGCTAGTTAGGAGATCCTTATGTAATGACAAGCATAGTGAAGATCTGGTGAATAGTGGTGAGCGAATTGATCAGAAATATTGGTATATCGATACCAACGCTGGTATCAGTATTGATCAATACTTGCGTCATAATATTGACACTTAAGTTTCAGTTTCTCTTCTTAATGTGAGTTCCTCTCACTCATTTTACTAATGCACATTCGGCCCCTGACCCTCCTCCCCTGCTCGACTGTCAGAGTAGCTGTTCAGTCACGTCACTCAGATGTGCCCTGCTGGCTGCATAATGGCAGAGAGGATCATCGTTTGGTGTTATTTTACAGCTGAATACCAAAAAAAATGAAAACTGCAAGCTGCGATATTTTTGGAGGACAAAAAAGGTTCTATGGCAACACCACAAACATATTTAAAGTTTTATAAAACACCAGAGAGATAGGAGGAGAATCCACAAACTACAACCAGAGCCCAGGATCAGAGACAGAAGTCACTAACAGAGTCCTTTCAACAATATCCAGGGAGCTCATTCATGGAAATGAAAGTCATATTAAGTCATCTCTAACTTTACTTGGTGTTACTTTTTTTTCAAAGTATAATTGGTCTTAATATTTGTAATTTTAGAAAACAAATTTAATCAATTCTCTTGAGATCCTCATATAACATATTCAGCCAGATAAATAAACCTGTATTAATTATTGTACTGTAATTGAAAATATGTGACTACATGAAGATATAAATCTTTTCCATACAGTGCTTAACAAATTCATTAGACCACCACTCATTGCAAGTTGTTTGCCACCACTGCCCTGAATTATCAGTATATGACTGAATCATTTAATTTTTCATTTACTTTCATTCTTGAACATAAACAACAGTTTTCATAGTTATTTGTTATTCTCAATGAATTTAAACAAGTATTGTATATACTTTGTATCGGATGATACCAAACTTTGCAGCATTGCTCACCAGGTTCTGGTGAAAAGAGTTTATAAATCCTGCATTTTTAACTTTTATCTATGTTTAAAAAGCAGAGTGGAAACTATACACTGGTGTAAGACTGTGTGTGTGTCTTCCATGGGTCGACAGACTGTGGTGGGGAGGTGAGGTAATGTGAGGTGAATGAGTGGTAGTGTAAAGTAGAGCCCCTTCAGGTAATTTATGGTAAGTCTGTGTTTATATATATATTGACTAAACTCAACTCAACTCAACTCAAGGTTGATGGCAAAAAATATTTAAAAAATAAAAATAAATAAATAAAATAGTGTGTAGGCTGTATTTCTGTGGACTTTTTCATAGTTTAAGTCCTGAGCTTTAATTCAGCCTTTCAGTAATCTATGTAAATAATAGATGATTTCGATGGTGTAAAATAAATAAAAGAGGAAGAAAGACCAAAATCTCATAACACAGAGGTGAGAAAAAAAGGGTGTATATTTGATTCAGACCTTTTCTCAGAAACTAGATTTAATCAGTTTTCAATCCTGGCCTGAGGAAGTTGTCTGTAGCCCCTGATCCAGTGACTTATTTACTCCCATCTCATCAGTTAACAAAAGGCCATCCTCACCTTCCCACAGAGCAGCTAATAAGAGCTAATCAATCATTTTCTTTGTCTTCATTAAGCATTAATGAATGTTTAAACTGTGCTGCGTCTCAAGACACCAGTGTGTGTTTTTTCTCATCAGTGTGATTGACTGCAGTGTGAGTGTGTGAGCGTCTGTGTGTGTGAATGTGAAATAGAAAGAGATGCACAAAAGAGAACATCTAGATGTGTCTGAGCATCGACAGTCGAACAGAAACACAAATAGCGCTGTCTGATGTTTTTTCCTGTCCTATGAGGTGTGCACTTCTGTGTGTGTGTGCGTGTGTGTGTGTGTCTGTGTCTGTGTGTGTGTGAAGACCAAATCAATGCCTCCAGTCAATTAGTGGCATAATGATTTAATCAATGTGCTCTCCGTTAGGACCATCATTATTTCTCAGACACTTTATGACACCACATTCTGTGTGCGTGTGTGTGTGCGTGTGTGTGTGCGTGTGTGTGTGTGTGTGTGTGTGTGTGTGTGTGTGTGTGTGTGTGTGTGTGAGTGATGCAGTGGAGAGCAGCAGATCAATGACACTGTTGTGTAATTGAACAGTGAGCAGAGAACATGTTCCTGGTAAACACAGCTCTGTGGTTATGCGGCTGAATGTTCAGGACTGTGAGGCGTTTCTGTGCCGGGACAAAGTACAGAGCTGTGTGTCATAGGAGTGTGTCATGGCTATCAGTACTGAAATATGTGTGTTTGACTCACCAAACTTGTCATTGTCGGGAGTGTTCCTCTTAGTTTTTTTTTCACCCATCCTAAAAGATAATTGTTGCATCTTTATAATAATTTTGTTAGCTTGTAGCGGGGTTGAAGTATTTAAAGAAGTGGGGTGCCAGTAAGAGTCACATCTGACAAATAATAATTTTAACATGGAAAGAAAATAGCTCAATCAACCCATAGAAAACAATAAAGCAAATAGCACATTTAAATGGAATATAAGTTTCCAAATCAGCTTTGCAGAAACAAGCAGACCACAATTTGATTCAGTGTTCAAAAAGGTGTATTCAATGTGTGTGTAAGATTATCCCAAAGTCCCAAAGTTTAAACCAACAGAGTCCAATCCAGTTCATACAGTCTGGGTTTTTCACCCACCAAAACAGTCCAATCCAGTTCTCACAGCCACAAAACAAAGACAACTGGAAACCCTGTTCCAGGGTTTACCTCGGATCCCCACAAACAAAACAAACCAGGAAATCAAAACCAAAGCGTCCGTAGTCACAGTTCAAATACAGGAATTGATTACAATATGTACACTTTGTTTATGTACACCAGGTACTTACGGTACCGCCGGTCAGGCAGTCAGTGGTCAGCAGTCAGTCTGGTTCATAACGTCAAACTTAGCTCTGCTAGGACCGCTAACTTTTGGAAACCCCAATTGGGAAACATACATCCATGGGTAATTAGTTTTGCCGGAATCGGCAACTCTGGGAAAATCTCTGATGTATAACACATCCTCTTGGTAATTCCACCTCCTGACAGGAACTTCAGAGACTATCTGAGGAAGCCTTCCACTGACCACCCAACTAGTGCTCATAGAGGCTCAAAAATATTTTTCCACAGGTTAGTTTTCATTCTGTTCAGGTTTTATGGGTCATTGTGATTGGAAGATTGCCTGATTGTGGGTGTTAACAATGAGAAGCATGAATCAACTCTTTGACAGGGGGGGTGTTGCAATTATTACCGCTGGTCTCTACAGGCTACAGGCTTTTTAGTCTTACCCCCAATTCTCACATACATCGGTGCCGTGGTCCGTCAGAGCAGTGCACTACACTGAACTTAGAATACACTCTGGTCAATCATTGCATTCACACAGCCAGTACTGTGGTCCATCTCAAGCACGTGCCCCCAAAGGCTGCTCATGGCTGTTATGCTGTGAGTCCCTTTTTGCCAGAGTACACTGCAAAAACACATCAATCTCTACATAAGCAGATTGTACCAAACAGGAAAACAGACACAAGAAATGATCAGAGTATCTGGTCTCATTTGTTGGCCAAGAACACCAAACCGGTTACATTTGTAGTGTTGTTTTCTCTATTTTTCATCAGTTTGTGTGTCTGAGATCAAACGTGTAACAATGGTCACATTGATGGCCAAGCTGTCGGCTCTGGACATTTTTTCTCGGTTGCACTTATTGTTCTATTCATATTTTCTCAATGTAAAGTTTTACACTTTGTTTGCTGCTGTAATTCTGTAAATTCCCCCTTTATGGGATGAATAAAGAAGTATCTCATGTTTTTCTTATAGTTTAAGTCCATATGCTGAATTGAAAGGAAAGGTAATTACACACAGATAAAAGTGGAGTTATAGCAGAATGGCTCTGACTCCATGTCAAGTACAAAGAACAAACATTTTCTGTGGACTCCGTGGCCCTGTTTTTATTTCTGCCTTCAGATAAAAGAGCTACGGACACAAAACAAGGACTGTGTTTGACTTTTACAGCAGTCCTTGAGTGCACCCGCAGCGACAGACACGCTGGACAGTTCAACCAAATGTGTCAAACAGACTAAAAATTAAGACAGATGTGCGAAGAAGGGGAGAAGTTGGACCCACAGCACACCTGTCCACAGGTAAATGAACAAGCTAATACTGCTAGCTCAGCTAACTTAGTAAGCCTATTAGAGAGGGTGACCATATTCTGAAAACCCAAAAAGAGGACCCCCTGCTCGGTCTCTTGGAGATACTGCAAAAATATTCCTTTTCTGTTTGAAGTGAGAACTACCAATAAGCCCTGTGCTTGTCGATGGCCATGTGGTTTTGCCAAGTCTCCAGAACCTTTATTTGCAGCTGATGATGCACAGTGCTTCCCACCAGTCAAGACCACAACATAGGGGGTCACTTTTGTTCAGTTAACTTCTTTTCACTTCTACTATTTTGAATTCAACTTTCCCCCATTTTTTTCTTTAATTTCACATATATGATCATTTCAACTTTGTTCAACTGTTTTCAGCAGTTTTACTTCACCTTTTCTCATTATCGACCTTCAGCCATTTCAACACTTTTGCTGCAAGGAAATGCAATGTCTGTGCTTAAAAATGTTAATGGTCTGTAGAACAAGCCAAGCAAAACTCAGATTTTTCAGGGAATTTTTTTGAATTTTCCCCAAGATATTTTCAAGACCAAAAAAGGAAGACATGTCCAGAGAAAAGGGGATGTATTGTTATTATAGGGATATTTTGATGCTGTTTCGACAGACTAGACACAGTGAGATCATCATAGATTTTAAGTGTCTGACAGTCCAGCACCAACATTTTCATCTGGTCAGTCTCTCATAAACAAAAACAACAATGATGAATCTGTCTGTCTTTTTATCGTATGTGCACAGGTTTAGTGGCAGCAAAAGTTGCTCCATCCATTTGTGAATAAATCCTTTAGTAATCTCGGGCCAGACTGAAGATTATGGAAGAGATGGAGCCATCTGAAACCATGATGGAGAGAGTTCAGCTGTCTGAATCACAACAGAAAGGTCAGACCAGGCTGTGCTAAGTTTAAAGACAGTAAACCCTCTGGTGTTTGACACGTTTAGGACTTCAGGGCATCAGTTCTTTGATTTAAAGGTGAATCTGGTGACAAACACAAAAAGTGGATGGGATTATTTCTAAAATCTGCAGAATTTTTTTTCAGATATCTGCCTAAATTGATTGGGGGATTTTGCATAAATTTGTCTAGAGCTTGACATCCCTACACTGCAAAAACTGAAACCAGAGTGTGACTTTAGTGAAAGTGTCTTATTAGACTTGACATGACAAGTCCAGAAAAAAAAGAAAAAAAATGTTTTAACAAACAAAAGTGATGCTTGAATTGTTGAAATGAGTGAGAAGAAATGTCAGTGGTGTTGTCAAAAACAAACAAACACACAACAACAACAACAACAACAACAACAACAACAACCACAACAACAAAATCTGGCGAAAGTTTGTTGAATTAAGAATATTTTTTTAAAATACACTGACACACACACACACACACACACACACACACACACACACACACACACACACACATATATAGATAGATAGATAGATAGATAGATAGATAGATAGATAGATAGATAGATAGATAGATAGATAGATAGATAGATAGATAGATAGATAGATACTCCTTAAAAGCAAATCAAACCTGTTTATATAAATTAAAGCATTCACCTGACTCATATTGAACTTTATAATGTTTTTATTTATTATCCATCATTTTCAGAGGTGATTTCTAATCTTGCACACTGAATCCGATGTGTTTATCTTTCTATTGACTGCGAAAATTTGCAGTATGGAATCATCAAGCAGTGATTTAGCAATTGATCCTGAGCAGAGGCTGTCAGTATGTTTGATTCAGGACCACACACACACTCCAAACACTCACACCCACACATGGACTTGGACAGAAGTCTTCATTCATCATCTGAACAGCCTGAAATGACAAAAAATGTGTCAGGCCATCTTACTGTACATTTTTATCATCGCTAAATTCATCTGACAGCTAAATTAAATATAAATGATGACATTACAAGTGGCCTACGGGGTCAAAGAACCCTCATAATGACCTGGATGGACCTGAAAATAATGCAAAAAAAAAAAAAAAAATCTAACCTATTAAGCTGAAATAAATATGACAGACAGTAGTTTTGGCATCAGTGTGCAAACATGGGATTGAATTTCTTTTTTAATGTGCATTAATTTTGAACGAAAAAAAGAAAAAAACAGATTCAGTGTGCAAAGGCTTTTGGTCTTGAGTTTTGCAGCGCACTTCCTGTAGAAACTGTTTCTGTTCCATTAAACCAGCTGGCAGAGTGCTTTTCTATTCAGCTACTTCATGTTTCCTTTAAAAACAGAGAGCACATCAGGACCTTGATTTTTCTGTCAGCAACCTAATGCAAGTCAAGTGTGTTACCTGCCTGCCTCACTCCAGACAAAAACAGAGAAAATATCCAAACTGCTTGGAAATAAAAACCAGAGAACACACTGGAGTAATGAGCTGCTCCTCTATGCTCTGTCCATCACTCAGAGAGCTGTTTCCACGGTGGATGAGCTTTTTATCTTGTGTATGTTGGTAACTCCCATTAGTTTGAAGAAAACTCAAGGTAAACAAGCTGTGGGAGGAGTCTCTGTGCAGCTTACTGCTGCTTGGCAGCGTTATCCTGCAGTGCCTCAGTATAGACTAGGGACTTTATGACTGGAGAGTCTCTAGTTTGACATGAATTGCCTTTATTCTTCTGTCAATAGTTGTATACAAAAGTTTTTTTGCTTAATTTGTGCATTGTTTGAGGAAAATCACAATTGTTTTGCATTCCAAGTTATGAAAGTGATTTGTTTCGTATGTTTGTGGTTTCCACATTGAAAAAAATCAAACTTTTTCCAACTCAGATTTTGTATCAGTGGTTCGTTGTGTTCACACATTATATCAAAATGAATTAATAGTTGTAAAATCAAACAGGTGAAGTTGTGCTGGGAAAAAAGGATACCAAGCAAGGCAGGGTAAACCATTTTAAAGGTGAGGTATAAAAGTAAAACTGAAAGTGGCCAACATGCTCAGTTGGCGCTCTTTCCTGTCTCCATGCTGTTCATGAACTTTTGGTGAAAACTGCCTTAAAGTTGACAAAATCCTGCAACTATCTGTGGGTGACATGAGGCTAAAGCACTGGTGGGATCCCAATGGGGCTCAACAGGCTCCTGCAGGTAGAGGGGTCCAATGACAAGGCGCCTGGAGACACAGCAGGCCAATGAGAAGCCACCTATGGAGCCTCACAGGGATGGAGTCCTCATGGAGCCTTTGGTTTCACGGCTGGGGGGACATTTGGACACATGAGGCCAAACCAAAAGAGGAAAGCTGCGAAGCAAAGCCACACAAACACCTTTAAGCTGCCGTTAACATGCAGGTTGGAGCAAACAGCTTACACACACTAGCACACTGCCAGCAGAGCTCCTCTTTTACTAAAGACTGCAGCTTTGTGATGAGCACGTACTGCAGAATGCACGAAATATCAAAACTTTCTCACCTCCAGAAGTTTCTTTTCTACGTTCACAAAGATTAGTGCAAAAATTAAGTCGTTCCACATCTATAAAGATGGCAAAATGTGTTAGTTTGAGTGCATACAAACAGGAAGTCCATTAAGTCTCTTTACAATTTAAATATATATAGGAATTGATGAGATATCATCATCATATTTGTTCAGTGTACTCAGTTTTTAATCAGGTTGTATTTGTGTTTCAGGTGTCCTGTTGATAAAAGAGGTAGGGGAGAACAGGGTTAGCTGTCACACTCTTTACTCTTGTGTGAATTTGATCATCATCAAAACATCTGTCAACAATCATTCCTCCATCAATCTGAAGCTTCATGTGTTGTCTTGAAATGTGTTTCCCTCTCATTTTCAGACTCATTGTAACACAGAGGAAATTAACTATCAAAGACACTCTGAGACACTGAGTGACAACCAACCATCACAGGATGGTTGGTTGTCACTCACTGTGGGATTGTTTGTCAGAAAATTTATTTTTAATGGGAAAATCTTAAAAAACAAAACAAAACAAAAAAAGTCAAGAAGGCAGAACTAAATTAAAACCAATAAATAAATAAATAATTACACTGACAAGTCAACAAATACATAACTTCATGAAGAGATCATGAAGAGGAAACACATCTTTAGACCAGCCTACAGTATATAAACACATGCACATATATGTGACAACCAACCCCAAATGGAATGTTTAGCATCAAGGCTAACAACCAAGTAACTCTAGATAGCTAGCTAATAACAATCTAAATTAAAGCTGTCCTTTTGCACTTTTAAAGATAACACTTGTTTTGACATGAACCCAACAAAAATACAGAAAAACTGAATATTTACAATCTGACAAGTTCAGCTGTCTCACTCTAGAGAAGACTCACTCTGCCTTTAAATTACCATAACACAATTTGAGAGACAGCACCCTCTGTGGCGAGATGCAGTGAGTGCGACAACCAAACTGTATACAACAAACCCTGTTCTTCCATACTGTAAAATACTGTAAAACAGGCTCAATGTGTGTCAGGGTTTATTGAAACAAAATCAGATATGCAGACTCAGCGTGATACAAGCCTTTCAGCATCCTCCTACAAAATTAGGTCTCCTATTTAACTGGTTAGAAAATGAGGAGTGGATATTACTTTTTCAAACTATTTTCATATATCTGTCTGTTCATTTGCTTTCAATGCTGCACCAATTCCAACATTCCAGGGGTAAAAAAGCTGGTGCTGTCAGTAAGTTATTCCCACTTCATCGTTCAAGCCATGAACACACAACATCACTTGACGGACGAGCAGCGCCACCTGGCCATAGTGTGCCTTCAGGTTGGTAGCAGGCAGTCAGATGTTGCTTGTGAACTTGGTGTGTCTCAAAGTGTCATCAGCAGACTTGCAGCAACACAGAACTACTAGCAGTGTTGGTGACAGGCCCAGGAGTGGAGCCCCACGAGTGATGGACCACAATGATGACCAGTACCTAAGGACCTATGCACTCAGACACCATTATTCAACTGCCACACAGCTGCAGGCCTGTTTACAAGAAGTGAGGGGTACGAGGGTTACCAGACAAACCATTCACAACCGACTCCACTGACACCAAGACACCGCCGTGACCGTTTGCAGTGGGCACAAGACCATTTGATCTGGACAATGCAGCAGTGGTCTACTGTCCTGTTCAGTGATGAGTGTTGGGTCATCTTGCATTGAAATTATGGTTGTCAGCGTTGCTGAAGAAGGCAAGGTGAGTGATACACCGAGGTCAACATGGTCTCCAGGGTTGGCTTTGGTGGAGGAGGTGCAACAGTCTGAGCAGGCATCACCAGTCAGCTCAAAACAGATTTGATGATGCTAATGTGGGTTAAATAAAAGATAATCTTAATTTATCTTATTTTATTTGATCTTATCTTCTGACTGTTATGAATTAAATTCACCAAGAGATGGTGTCATTTTACCTCCATAAAATAGCCCAAAACTTAAATAATTGATAGCATAGATGAATAGGCTAAAAACTTAAGCCAACATTTGACCACCAACTGGTCAATAAACCACTTTATGACGTTAACAAGATGTTCAAATAGTTGATAATCAGGGCCGCTGGAAAATGTAATCTCCAGTCCACATCTGGACAGATTTATCCTCTCTTCTGACCCATGATTATCAGCTAGCAGCTGGGTGTTTATGCCACAAAGTTTTCATTTTTTATTTCAACAACATACCCACCTTCAAGTAAAGCATGAGCCTCCTCTTGTTTTTTTTTTTCTTTTTTTCTTTTTTCTTCCTTTTGCTCGCTCCGGATTCATACCGTTGCTTCATCACCATTGCATCTGACAACCTGTCGGTTGGTGCATCTGACCACTGATTAGTCAGATGCTGCGAGCTGTCAATCATTGTGACAATGCATGCAGTGTCAGATTACACTTCTCTTCTCTCTCCTGCCTCAGGCTGACTTGTTGCTCTATGTGCATGCTCTGTGTGTAGGGAGGGGCGGCGCTGGTGAGTAGTGTATGCATCTTGCAAAATATGCATTTTGTTTTGTCTGATTGGTCAACATGAGGACTAGAGCCTGGCCAGTATTGGGATGAATACAGTGTATCGCTGATTAATCAACATCGGTCAATAGGTAACTGTTAATTCCCATGTCCATCATTATCTAACATCAGACTATTATACAGTTTAAAGTAGTGTAAGTTGCATCTTTGTAAATCAGTGTTTACAGTTCTTATGTTGACAGTGTTACTGATTAAAGTCACTTATTTTCATTTACAAGTGTTCTTCTTCTTTCTCTTCAGGCATATTTTGAGTATTAGAAGAGTTTATGTTCATATACAGTTTATATCCTGTCTATACCAATGTTCTTATTTGATATATAATTGATATCTTTCCTTTTTTTTTTTTTTTTTTTCTTTTCAGCCCCAATAATCCTGTATCGGTTCAGCTCTAGTTTGGACAGTCTAGTCAGATTGTTTTGTGCTCTCTGAGTTGAATCTATTTAAATGTGAGTAATGACACTAGATTTCCAAATATAGAGGTTAAGGACAAGGAGAATATACAGAGTGGGTGAAGTACAACACTTAAAGCCCAGGAAAAGCACTTTAAATGAGCAGTTCAGGTGCTATAAACCTCAGTAAAGGGGTCTCCATTATGGGAACTATGAACCAGCTCTGTGAGGGGGCACAAAATCTGGATCTAGATCCTGAACCAAACGCTGCCTGCTGTGAGTTCTTCTTGACCCCATCATTATCTGAAACTCTGCACCTGGACCTGCAACAAAGTTGAGGTGTTTGGCATTCATTAGCATATCCCTAAATGTTGCCATAAAAGTAAAAGCCTCCAGTTATGTGCCCCGGTATGAAAACACCTATCACTGCTCCACACAGCTCTCCATAAACCAACGCTGCAGCTTTGAGCTCATAAATCTCTCTCCTACGGGGGATGAACTTAGTGCCAGTTCCCTCCAACAGGTGTGCCAAGCTGTTTACTGCATGCTGTCAGAGATAGTGATGATAACTGTTCAAACAGCTTGTGGGAGAGATTATTAGTTCACACTTTCCAAAATGTAATGTTTTCTTCAGTTTCTCCATTTCTTTGTAGCTGCGGTTCGACTGAGGAGACACATCTGAGAAGTCTTTATGGCAAGAGACGAAGATGCCAATTAAAAGAGAGAAAACATCAAGACAGACGTGCATAATAATAATAATAATAATAATAATAATAATAATAATAATAATAATAATAATAATAATAATAATAATTTCTTAAGGGATGACACCAAAACCCAAAGTGTGGTCAGATGGTCGATGTAAATGAGCCTTTGGTCAAGTATCAGATTTTTAACTCTTTTGAAGCAGATTTGACACATTTATAATCCTTTGCTCATTTAGAATGGGTTGAACATATTGAGGGTCACCAGTCAATCAATGACAGAAGCCTTTAATAAAAAAAATCACTTTTTTTTTTTTCCACCCAAGCTTCTGATTCGTGTTCTGCAGACAGTTCAAAGATCAAGATGCCTGTCACTCCATCCCTCTTCTGAATGCACTAATTCAGAAGCAATATCTCTCTTTTATATATTAGCCTAACTTTTATATATTTTCCTGTTCATAATCTAAGATTTAAAATGAGATTATCAGCACCAAATCTGTTTCTAAATGATACATCTTAGTATCTGTGGTCAGGTCAGATTTTCTGACCTAAAGCAGTTTTGCTGACACTACCTCGAATAAAAACATCAAAATATCCAACAACCAGCAAAAGAGGATATAGAGATTAAATAATGGGATAACATTATGGGTAACCACAGCTTCACTCCGTGGGAGATCATTACTCATCAAAATATCTTCTCAGGCTTCATGAAAGCCTCATTGACCTGAAACAAGGTGTGATTTTTATGAGAAGAACTTTCTGGATTAACAGATATTTTGAGTCGGTAGATTATTTTGGTTTGTTTGTGAAGTTAGATGTTATTCCTGGATGCATCAGGCTGATGTGACTTTAATCAGCTGTGAGGATATTTGACAAGAGATCCCTCCATGATAGCCGAGTCTGAAACTGTTCGACTGTTTTAAATCATCAGAGGAAGTTAGCACCTCTGTGTGAGCGTTGGCACACAGAACACACCGCCTGAATGAAAAGTAAAGGGAAATAAACTAAAGCCATTCCTTTTCACTGGAGAGTCTGAACTCAGACTGAAATGTCACCACCACTCAGCACCAAACCAGGAGAGCACAGATGGCTGATAATCAAACAGTGAAAGATATTCAAAGTGATATTTGATTTGACAACAATGAACAAACGTTTTATCATTTCTGACACGCAACATTTATCAGAGTGGACAGTCTCTGCGGTTGGGTTCATGCTGAACACCACCAACTCTCACTGATGGGATATTATTCTTTCCATTTTGGAAAATTTCTGTTTTCTTCTGACATCTGGGGATTTTTGATTTAGCTGCAGAAACAAGTAAACAAGTTCACAAGGTGTTTAAAGACTCCTATCATTCATCGTACTATGAGAACAATCAGAGAGTTGTTTTGGTTCCTGCTTGAGCTGAAATGTTTGGGATTTGTCTCTCTTCACCTGGACTGGCTCCTGGGATTTTGCAAAAAAAAAAAAGAAAAAAAGTTTCCACAGTGGATAAATCCTAGCAACATGCAGAGGAGAAAAGCTGTGCTGGCATGCATCCCACTATGTTGCCACATGAATGCGGTGTGAATGTGAATGTGTAGCTGATGGCTATATTAGTGTCACTCGGCCACTGTGTGAATGTGGTGTGATTGTTTTAGTAACTTGCCTAACACTATTAGCTTTCATTTGGTAGCTAAAGTAAAAGTATTGTCAGAGTTAGTTGTTTTTATCTTGAGCCTGCTAGCTTAACTGTCAGACTCAACAGAAGCAGGACAGACTGAGCTGTTCCAGACTATATTAGCTTCTGTAGGCTATTAGCTGCGCTGTGTGCCCACGCACCGCTACCTGCTAACAGCAAGAGGTGAGGTTGTGAGGATCTGTGTAGAGCCGACGCAGTCATTGCAAACTCTCCTCATTTTCACTGCTCCGTAGTGAATCAAAGTTGGTCAACTCTCAGGGGCCCCCTTCTGGCTCAGGGCCTTAAGCGCATGCAGCGCCTCTGTGATCATATTAACAAAGACAGAAATGCAGACTAGCTATAAATGGAAAACCTGAGTTTAACCTGAGTTTGTCTAATCAAACAAAGCTTCCTCTCTCTCTGAATTAACACCACTTAATAGACAAGTTCACTAAAAAGTGACATATGCCTCGTCTGCAGGGGGCGCTGGACTTTATTCTGAATCCATTTAGTAATATTTCCAAGGATCCACTGGCCGACAATAGTTAACCACAGTATCTTTAAGGTTGGCCATTTCCTCTTATCATCACAAGGAGTTCTCCCAAAGGTATAAACAAGTTTAATTCAAGCAAACCCAAACAGTAAAGAGCCCCGGACACAACAACAGAGCTGATGGAACCAAACATCAGTGAGACAAAATCACAAATATATCAGATAAAAACCCTCAAGTCTTCTCAGAGGAGCATCAGACTCAGACTCCTTCAGAACAATTAACCAGAAACTGCCTCAAATTGAAACTGACACCAGTTAGCCTTGAAGCAGAGAAACAGATGTTAAAAAAAATGCAAATTTTGGCAACTGTCAGTTTATTTTCCTTGATTTTTTTTTTCTGTTTTTCTTCTTGGAACGTCATTTGAAACACATCAATAACCTGCATACTTGACAAACATTTGGTGCACCTGTGCCTGTCTGCAGAGAAACACCTCCTCCTTGAGTCTCCTTGTTAGTCAGCTCCATAGTTTTGTAAGGTTTTCATCTCAACTATTTGGTTCTCTTTTTTTCTGCCTATCAGGTAAGAAATGTGCAGTGTGCAGCTGGTCCAAAAGTAAAAATATGTGAAATTTTTGTTTTCTGTTCCAGAGGGTGCAGAGCAGTGACTGTTGGACTTCAGTTGTAAGCTCTTTGTACTTAAAGCTCCTTTGAGGAGATTTTAATGAATGATGATGTTAATAAAGCAGAAAATGACACTGACTTCATGTGAGTCACAGAAGTGAACAAGGTTAATACCATACAGTTACCTTTAAAGCATGAAACCGCTGCAGTCCCTGCAGTGATGCACTTCAAAGTTTTAGGTTCACGTTTGGTATAAAATCAGGAATGTAAGCCTGAAGAAAATGCTGTTGCTCCTTTCTGTCCATCTTTACAGCCATTTCCATCATGGCTCCATTTTGCCTGCTCTTAACTGAAGTCCACAGGCACCGTGAGTTGAACACAACACAGCTGGTTGTCTGGGTTGAAAATTGAGCCACACTTGAAAGCAGATTGTGAGCGGTACCTTCAGAATGTCCGAGTTATTTCAGGCGTGGTAGATGGATGGAAGTCGCTAACCTGGTCTTTCCACATGGGGCCGGATTATTTGCTTGAACAATAATTACCATTAGTCGACCTCCTGATGGCATCTGGAGAGAGCTTTGTCCTCTAGAAGGATAATCATGCTAAAACATGAACACGGCAATACATAATGGTGCATAATGGATGCACTTTCACCACGTGTCTGATGTGGAGCTATTCTTGTGCTATGAATAAAAAAAATTAAAAAAAAAAGTATTCACTGAAGTAAACACACCAAAACAACAACAGGCCTGATGGATGCAAACCCTGAACTCATGTATTCAGAGAGTCTCCTTGGTATCAGTGTTCTAATAACGCTCCACGTCTCTAATCTGATTGTTTATGCTCTCCAAAATGATAAACTCTACAAAAACTACAGATGCAAAGAAAACACTCAACTGAACATACGCTGGGTTCACTAAAGGGCTCCTTAGAACGTTTCAAAGTTTGTTTCATCTTAGTTTACTTTACACGTTTGGCACTTGCATTTCACCAACATAATAGTAATCAAAATCCTGCAGTGCCAATATAACCAAGAAAAACATACATTTTCATAAATAAAACTAAAAATCTAAAAATTCTAACACAAATGTTCCTTAAAAATGCATCTCAATGCACACACCCAACTCAATGAATAACACACCCACATAACTCTCCTCTGCTCCTCTGACAGACACTCAATGGAAGACAGAGTGGAGACAGAGTCTTCCATTGAGTGTCTGGCAGAGGAGCCTGTGGCTACGAGAGAGAAAGGTAGGGCAAATGTAGAGCTAACAAGGAGCTAACCTAACCTCACTCTTCATTTTATTGACAGACTCTCAAGTTTGATCAGATCACTGCAGAATAACTGCTCCATGTGGGTTGGAATGAACATTATCACAAACAGATTAGTTGGTGGTTTAGCTTTAAGCTTGTGTTTTAGCCTTTAGCTTGTGATTTAGCCTTTAGCCCACGTTTTAGCCTTTAGCTCGTGGTTTAACCTTTATGCTATGTTTCAGACAACTTGGAGGTTAGGTTTTTCCAAGTTTAAAACTTCAACCTCTGACTTCAGATTGTTCTAGACATATGTCGAATGTAAAAAAAAAAAAAAAAAAAAAAAAAAAAAAAAAGGAAAAAAAAGCGTTGTCACTGACAAGGTAAGTGGAAAGGAAATTAAACAGTTAATCTTCAGCCTTCAGACATATTTAAATTAAGTAGGTCAAATGCTCTGAGCGAGAGCTTTTGTGACAGCTTTAATTGACAAATTTAATTTCAGATATTTATTGCCATAACTTGCTGCAAATCATTATCTAGATATTAGTTACTCAAATGAGTTAAATTTATGAATTCTACTTACACACAGAACTGGTTTTATTGTATAAATGAATGGGAAACTGGACAGCATTTCGCAATTAGCCCATGGTTTAGCCTTTAGCATGTGTTTTAGACTTTAGCTTGTGATTTAGCCTTAAGGCCATGGTTTAGCCTTTAGGCCATGGTTTAGCCTTTAGCTTGTGTTTTAGACTTAAGCTTGTGATTTAGCCTTAAGGCCATGGTTTAGCCTTTAGGCCATGGTTTAGCCTTTAGCTTGTGTTTTATACTTCAGCTTGTGATTTAGCCTTAAGGCCATGGTTTAGCCTTTAGCTTGTGTTTTAGCCTTTAGTTCATGGTTTAGCCTTTAGATTGTGTTTTAGCCTTTAGTTCATTGTTTAGCCTTTAGCTTGTGTTTTAGCCTTCAGCTTGTGTATCAGCCTTTAGCCTGTGCTCTGTCACTCTCTTGTCAATCTCTCATCTTCTCTTCTGTCCTTTTTCTGTCAGCTCAGCTCCAGTCTCCACCATCACTATTAATTTAATCACAGAAATAATTTCCAGCAGAGAAAAACACAGATCTCTATGCTCACTACTAAACTTCATCAGCCGGCGTGGTGTTGTCATAGAGACTTTAACGTAAATCAGTACGCAAATCAATATTTTTTCTGTAATTCTCCAGTGTACTTGGATCCCTCTTGGTTATGCACATTGAATCAGGGCTAGTGCTGACCAGTAAAATGTACGTGCAGGAGGCAGGCAGAACGGTAGGATGGGATTTGATTGGTTTAATAAATTAGCTGCCAACTGCTAGGACTGGTTGGTGTTTTCCCAGGTTTACTCCTGCTGTAGACAGTGGATATTTTCCACTATATTTTAAGAACTCAAACATCAGGACATAAAGATAATTTTAACCAGAGTAACAAAAAGTCTAAATTTGATTACCAACACTGACTTTAACTGTCTCCAGGACTTTTTTTTTCATCATATTCCATGTGTTTACCATGACTGGAAAATTGGTCAGTCATTTTCAAGGTTTCCCAGGATGTGTGGGAACCCTGAGAAAAATGAATTAACAGTAGTATGTATTGGTTATGTCTCATAAAGAGACATAGGAGCTTTAACATTGTCTGTCAGAGTATGTGGTGACATGAGGAGGTCGTTGCTGAACTAAACAAGGTGACACAGGGTGAGGATGTGTTCTGGGTCAGGTCAGCAGTAAGGCCTCTGCATGTGTAAAACTGGTCCCAGTCCTGAGGAGCTGGAAGTAGTAGCAGGGTTAGGGTTGGCTCTGCACTGACACTGAGCTGTTAAACTGCTTTTCTACATGAAAGGTCTTTTCTTATAGGGGTCACTGTCAGTCTGACAGCAGTTAAAAAAAGCTTTTCCTGATTCTAGCTTAAGTTGTACAGCAGAAAGCAGTCGTTTAATTAAGCCTGTCTGTCCAAACAGCAAACATGTCTTTAAACCAAACAGATCATAAGGACAGATGACTCATTCAAACATCAAATTAATAACTTTCCTTTCATTCCTCTGTATCTCGTCCCTGATGCTGCAAAAGCAGCATTGCTCAGACATGAAATAAAACAGGTCTTTGAAGAGGAGAGTAATGCCTTGTTGATCTCATCGACTCTCTACTTCCACGGTGTAAAACAGAGAGCATGAAAGTCCATGCCGATCTGACTGCATGACAGATAAATGACATAAAAAAAAATCCCTGGCACAGCATCAGAAATCTCCGGCTTCAGGCTGCAAATGTCAAGTGGACGTCCAGTCCGCTGTGCCATTTCTCATTTATTCCCAAGTCATAAACTGAAATGCCAGATTGTAACATACATGAGTGTGTAAATGTGTGCAAGTCATCAGTCTTAAGACTGACGGACTCCTTGTCCCTATCATTCACCCTCATCATGTCAGGTGCTGTTTTCCACCTCACTGGACTGACCTGAACTTTAAAGAGGGATCAAAGGATGTTCTCATCGACGAGACACGCCTGAGGATGACCAGGATTAGCTCCAGAGCTGGCAGCTCCTCATTTCACCCAACAAATGATCTTTGAAATGAAGTGTGAAAAGTTCTAACACACCTCCTTCATATATGTTCTCACTACACATATCACATACACATAAAAGCTCCTGGTTAATCAGGATTTGACAGTTTGTCCGATATGACACACTTTAGGCTTTCTTTCAGTTTTTATCCTGAAGCTGCTGGTGTGACTTTCTGTCTATTTTGCTCTGCTTTCTGCTTAAAGAAGCATGTCCAGGAGACGAGAGGGTTGATGAAGAGTTCACAAGTTTAGTCTGTCACATGCGACATGGGACATAAAACAACAAGTAGCTCAGCTTCTTAGTAGGCTGGTCAATAGACCCCTTACTGTTTGTGAACAGTACAATGGCTGGTCGAGTGACGTGAGGACATTTACCATCAAAAAACTTTTCCCCCCCCTAAATAACACCAATTTGACGGATGGTAAACAACTCCCGGGTTCATGAGAAATCAATGAACAGATGGAAGACATCAACAAGTGGACAGACATTCAGTGGACAGACATTTTTTAGAGGAGAAATTCCCAGAGAGGAGTTTAAACACACAGTCATTGAATGCTCAAGACTGCATTATCTTTGGACTCTGAGCAGACTGTGAAAAAAAAAAGACATGAACTGTGCCAAAAAGAGCTCACAGAAAGCTGAGTCTGAGACCTGGGTCAGAATAAAGGATCTGGAAAACCAGGTCCAGACAGAGAACTGCTCCAAATCTATCAGAATATGAATGCTTTGATATTTTCAGATAACTAATCAGACTGATTAACAGTTTGATAATATACCGTAGTTTAACCTCGAACTTCAAATCTGTTTCTGTTCATCATCATTTATAGCTTCACTTATTATTACGGCGCTGGTGTTTCAGTGTAAAGTGTGACCCTTTATGACCCATGTCATAAAGCTGGAATCATCTCAGACGGGTTTCTTCAACATGACGATGAGTTCACTGTACTCAAATGGCCTCCACAGTCACCAGATCTCAATCCAATAGAGCACCTTTGGGATGTGGTGGAATGGGAGATTCTCATCAGGGATGCTTAGACCACAAATCTGCAGCAACTGCTTGATGCTGTCATGTCAATATGGACCAAACTCTCTGAGGAATGTTTCCAGTACCTTGTTGAATCTATGCCACAAAGGATTAAGGCAGTTCTGAAGGCAAGAGGGGGTCCAACCCAGGACTAGCAAGATTTACCTAATAAAGTGGCAGGTGAGTGTATATATACAGTATATATGTAGCAGAGGGGCACTGGTACTGTGTGTATGTGAGAGAGGCCAATCAGAGGCAAGCAGGAACTAATCAGGGACCAAGAGACAGCAGGTGAGACTGCAGCTCCTCACAAGCGGTCCCTCCACGTGGCAGTACCTCTCCAGACTCTCAATGGCAGGGTGAGCCAGCTCTTTGGTTTTTATTGTCATTTTTGTATATTAGTTAATTGTTTATACACCCTGAGGTAACTGTATTTTAATCCTTTGTAAACCTGTGGGTGTATTTTAATCATTTATGGGCCTTTCTGAAGATACAAATCTCAGTGGTGTCTGTATCAGAGATGGTGTGTGTGCAAAGGTAAAGAATCAGCACTTCTGTGTATTTGTGTATTGTGTTTATATGTGATAAGTAAAGTTAATCTGTCTTAGTATCCAATAACACAGCACCTCATTTATACGGTATATAAGTCGCACCTGACTATAAGTCGCAAATTATTTAAGCTTGTTGTCGTCCTTTTCTGTAACAGGAAAATGGTTGGTTGATGAACTTTCATCATCTTAATTTTGGACAATGACATTACACTGTCTGGATGGTTTCTCAACAGAGAGGCTTGGCTCACCGGGATCATCTCTAGTTGATACATTGACTATTTACTGGTACCCCAAACTGACCCACTTTGTAAAAACCAACCACTCTCTTTCAAAGTCTATCTTTGAAGTCACCTATCCCACATTTTCCAATACGACAGAGAACGGTCTGAGCCTGACAGTCAGATAATCTTGCGCTTTATGGGTCAAACTTTGGCTCATTTCCACCCTGGCTGAGGCAAACTATCAGAGCAACTCCAAAACTGTTTGTACCTAAAAGGTTTTTGGGTACGTAAAAAAACGAGCAGGTTCACACAGACAGGCTTCAATTTTGGGTCATACTTTGTTCAAGGTCTTTCAGACTTTGTCCCATCAATCCCTTTACCTCTCACTGGCTTCCTCAGATTGACTGTCCATCTATTCTCTCCTCCATCCATTCCGCTCTGACCACATTTTTCTCTGCCCCTCTGGTTTGCCCTCTTCTTCCTTACCCTCCTCTCCCCACGTCCAGCTTAGGTGGATTAAGCCACCAAGGCCTGGGTGGTTTAATTCCTTTCTCCATTCAATTCTTCTTCTTTTTCTCTTAATCTTTCCTGTTTCTTTCACTCTGTGACTCAGACTCATCTTCAACCCTTTGGCTGGTAAAGACGAATTACCAATCTTCCTCTCTTCCTATTCATCCTCCTGGGACAACACAGGATTACACCAGTCATTCATATGGACATTAAGGCCTTTGCATATTTCAAAGCCACAACATACAATGCTCCTTGAAAATATGACACGATTGTAACCGTCCACTCCTGATGGACTAATCCCTACTTTCTCTCTCAGTTCCTGCCTGGCCTCTTGTCTTCTCCTCTGTCCAGGTTCAGCCAGGTGATCCTCAGTCATCTTACAGACCTTTGCTTCATTACACAGAAAAAGGAAGTATAGTCTGGACAAATTTCAGGAAAAAAGTTGAACACAATGAAAGAGGAGTGCTAAAAGACAGTTTAAGAAAACTACCCCACCTGTTGGTTGGTATACTTCTCACTTTTTAGTGACTCTCTTTTCAACTTTTTCTAATTAATTTATTTTTCATCAGTTTGAAGGCTGAAGGATGCATATGCTGAACTTCATTTAGCTGAGCTGAATGTTGAGATCAAAGCCCGAGTCAAAGTGGCAAGGTCCCAAATGATTGCAGAGCTTCATATATCAGGCTCTAAACCAGTATAGTGAACATGCTCACATGGTTCCCTGTGTAGATTTGTGACGCTGTCATCGTACATTTTTGATTTTTTGGACTTACCTTTTGTGGATTTATTGCGGCATTTTCTTCGTTTCCTTTCGGATTAAGGACAATCTGGGTTACGTGCCTCAAGAGCTTTAAAACTCTGGAAAGACACTTAAAAGTGTCCGGAACAGGATTCCTCTGAGTTTTTCGTTAGATTGGGACTTTTGGTTTATTTAGAGAATATAAAGAATTGAATATAGTCATTATTTTCATTGGGACCCAGTTTTGATTTAACCTTACGCATGTTGCACGCATTGAGTTGTGTTTGATTAAAAGATATGCTGGTTTTGAGAGTTCTTTTTGGTTTTCTTTGTGCAAGGTTTGTTGATTATTTACTTCTCAGATATTTTTTATCGAAAAGGGTTTTCTATCTATCCCGTAAAAGTTCCCCCTTATGTGAGGTTAATGCTGACTTGATAAAAGTGAAGCGTCACAGATTTATGGTAAAATGCATGAAATATAGATTTAGTTTGGTGACGTCACCCATTGGGTTCCTGAAGATCTGTTATGTGGCAAGAGATGGATGGTGGTAGAGTCAGAGTCTGAGTTTGAGTTCCTGTGAAGAGAAGACTTTGAGATGCAGCTTTGAAGGTCAGACTACAGAAAGAAAGACCTCCATCACTAAGACAGAGTCAGAAGAAGAAGAAGAGGCTGGACTGGACCATCAGACACCACCAATGGACTACTGAAGACCCCAAGATGGAGCTATGGACTCATCAACCAAAGTCTGAACTCTTTGCTTCATCATCAGGATTATTGTCCATTAGTCAAAGGAAAGGACGGTTCCTCAGTGTGAGACATCACATGGACACATGGAGGAGGAACCATGCTGGTCTGGGCCTATTTTAAAACTTTTAATTAGTGACGGATGATAACTAAATCTGTCTGGTCCACCAGTGGTTATATTTCATGAAGTTGTGCAACGGTTAACTTTGATTCTCTCTATTGTGACAGCAGGACTTCTGAACACCCCTCAGGGTTACCAAAGCAGTGAAGCTCCTGGCTCTTCTTCCCTGCTCACTGCTGTGATAATCCACTTTCTTTCTTGCAGAGGAACTATGACACATATGACAAAGACCGAGACATTTTGTGTGGGACCGACAGCTGAGGATGACAGTCACTGCCAACTGCTGAAGACCTGCTCTCCATCATTTCATCCCAGAGTGGTCTGTTACTCCATCACACAGCAGACAGCTGCTCAAACATCAATCCATGCTTCATGTGTGTGCTTTCACAGGCCACCAACAGTTATCATATGAACAAAAACAGAGGGGCAAAAAGCTCCACACCTGGAGATCACGCTTCTCCTGTGATGTGCATTTGAGTGTTTGGTGTTTGTGTGAAAGCACAGAGAGCAACACAGAGCACAAAGGTGAGAGAAACAAAGAGGGCGAGAGAAGAAGAGATCACAGGTATTGATTTTCTTACCTTTAGTGGAGGTGAGAAGGCAGGCAGGGATTTACCTGGTGGGGAGAGAGTGAAAGAAAATGCTGTTAGAAAACAATCAACACACGCGTCCAGCGCTGGGTCTGACTGTGGGGTACAGCAGTGACAGCTGAATTATGGATTTGTGTCATGTGGAGGACAGGAAGACCGAGAGAGCTGAGAGTCAGTGGGGCTTAAGTTCTAAAACCACATAATCAGACCAACATCACACACAGACGTGAACATAAACACACACACACAAACACACACACAAACACACACACACACAGGCCCCACAGGTCCCAGATTAAAAACTGGTCACCCTTTACTTGAAATTATTTTCCAGGACTTTTCCAGGATGTATTTCTAGCTGCTAAAACCTCCCACTCCAAAACTAGCACTAACTTTTCAACGTACAGTCTCTAGGTTTGTCTCTAAGTCCTAAACAGGGTCTGAAAAGTCTCTAAATCTAGTAACAAAGTCAGTTGGAAGCACTGGGTTGCAGAACTGCACTAAGCAGAAATACTGATTTGATTGGCTGGTAGCATCATGATGGGTGCTGTGCCTTAATGTTGAAGATAAGGTGACAACAAACATGCATGAATAAAACTTTAACTTGTTTGGGGAGGATAAATCATTTTCCAGGACAGCTTCACTGTTTCCAGGACATTTAGCTTTTTTTATTTTCTGTATGATGTCTATGACTGGAAATTCAGACAACAATTTCCCAGCTTCCCAGTCCTGACTAGAAATGCTATGATGATATAAGGGTTGCAAAGGGGTGGAAAATGTCTGGTAAAATTTCAGGTTCAACTTATTTATTCATTTTTTTTTCTTGTAATCAACCTGATTTGAAAATATTGAATTAGACATGTTTCTAACAAACTAATGATATTGTATGTTTTTAATCCCCTTCATACTGAAATATTGAACTTGTGGGTTGCAATTTTGGATTTCTATTTCTTTCATCATTTCTACTCTCTCTCTCTCAGGAAGCTAATGTCTGTGGTTTACTTTACTGTCTTGATCAATGGGGCCCTTATGTCATGATGAGAAGATGGCTGCAGGCACTGAAAAAAAATGTGATACTTTGGACCAACCTAAAAAAATTACTCTAATTTGTTAGATCTAAAATTATTGGGTTTTTTTTTCTGAAATTATATTTCTGATTTGGTTGAACATTAAAATTTGATCCAGTATCAATCAAAATGATCTTTTTATCACAGCCAAAAATGTACATTCATACAAAGTGAAAAGATAATTCATCATGAAGAGCACATGTTCTAATTTGTTTCAGCTAACTTTTCATTTTGAACAAACCTAATATTCGTACTTCCATCTCAGTTAAACTCCTACTTTAGAGAAAACTGATTAAATTACTCTAATTTTGATACAAGCAATATTTTTAGGTTTCCTGAAGTCAACTTTTCAAGTTTGTACAAAGTTAGACCTTCAAAGTCAATGTACAGTATCTCCTCTTATCACAATAACAAAACCTTTTGAATGTACTTTCCACACTGGGCAAAGTGCTTCTGTTGTTCCATTATCATTAGTGTTAAATCAAACTTTATCAATCTGTCAGAAATGTAAAGCAATGAAACCATTGTAAAGTCAACTTGTGACTAGTGGGGTCCCTTATCAACTGCATACCCTTCTTACTTGTGGTCACAATAAATACAAAGTAAAATAATGAATATTCTTACCAAGTGTTAATTTAAAGTGAGCCAGTCAGTGGCTCACAAGCAAGTGTTAGACAGACTATTTGTAATGTAAAATACAATATGAACTGACATGGCTGAAATGCATTGTGGGAATAACCTAGATAGGCCAAACCGCAGTCCGATGACATGGAAACCTCTGACCTGAAGTGAAAATGCTATTTCAGTAAAATGATTATTTCAATTTAATCCAAGATGTTTGCTTTTTTGGGCTGCATGGTAGTGCAGTTGTTAGTGCTGTTTCCTCACAGCAAGATGGTCGCAGGTTCTAATCCTGGTTCGGGCACAGTGTTCCTTTCTGTGTGGAGTCTGCATGTTCTCCCTGTGCATGCGTGGGTTCTCCCCGGATGCTCCAGCTTCCTCCCACAGTCCAAAAACATGCTCATCAGGTTAAATGGTGATTCTAAATTGCCTGTAGGTGTGAGTGTGTCTCTATGTTTCAGCCCTGGGATTTGCTGCCGACCAGTCCAGGGTGAACTCCACCTCTCGGCCTAAGCCAGCTGGGATAGACTCCAGACACCGGCGACCCAGAACAGGAGAAGCGTTATAGAAGATGAATGTTTGCTTTTTGCGTTCAGGCAAACTGAACCGAACAGGTTTGAAACAAAAACCAGGATTTTAAGTTAGACCAACTAAAAAATGCAATTTGACTTAATGACACAGTCGTTTCACTTTTTTCAGTGGGTATGAGGCCTTGTCCTATTTAACATGTCCTGGCCTTTTGAACAAACTTTTTGCCTGACAAAGGTCTTAGTACTGAAACGTTGCCAGTATTTTTTATTTTTTAATTTTTTTTGCAAGTTGGACAGTGAATGGGTGCTTATCTTTGAACTGCTTCTGACAAACCAAAATGTTTAATATTTATATATGTTTTTATATATGAGCAGGTACATGCAGTTAATATAAATTCCTGAAAAATTACCATTAATTTCTGAAAATTCCCAGTTTTGAAAATTTTAAACAGGATTTTGCAACCCTAAATAATACCCATTTAAATCCTGAGCCAACACTGGTGAATAGTGTTGAATGGTACAAACCCTGTCTGGATAAGATGTGGCTGCTGTTATTGTACGGTCTGTTCTCAGAGCAGGCTCCATGTAAGATGGCATGTTAGACCAGCACACAACAGACATGCCTCCAGAACTGCACACCTCTGTCCACTAAATGAACAGCTTGGGGAGCTTTCTGACACCAGGCTTTTTAAAAAGCAGCCTGTGAACAAATGTGTAACATCTCGGTCCCTCTATCCATTAATCATCACGTGCATGTTTCTATAATTAATCACCAATAAAACAGAAACCCAGTCAGGTCCCCTACAGGCCATGTTTCCTCTTTGCCAGCTGAGGTCTGAGTACTTGCTGGTGCTTCTTGTGGAGTTGTTAACCTTCAGGTGAGCTGATGGATGTCAGCCCGGAGTTTTAACAGGTGATCAAAGAGTTATTATTTATTTGGAGGGTTCCCACCTGAGCGAACTGACCTGCAAAGAGCGAAAGGAGCAGCCGTGATGCTAGCTGATGGGATCATCTCAATGCAAAGAAAACAAACAAACAAACAAAAAAAAAGCTTCATCCATGATTCTTTGGGTTACATGCAGCAGGAGCCAATCCCAGCATGCTCTCTGAGAGAGAGGCAGAGAAGCAGACCCAGTACCTCCACTCTTGTATTCACACCTAAAGGCATTTTGGAATTTCCAATTCAGTAGCGAGTCTTTGGAGGACGCTCAAACCTGCTTACAGGACGCAGAGGACCAGCGAGCCCTCTCTGTCCACTTTCTAAGATGGAAAGGAGTTTCTCACAGGCTTCTGCTCTGTACCTGGCAGCCCCGTGGTTAAGATGCACACCATTTTTACAGGCCAGAGGTGTTAGCTGAGTGCAAAGCCATCCCTTGCTATAAACGAGCTACGCCAATGCACAGGGCCCCCAAAACCACTAAGGGGCCCCAAAGCTACACATTCAGCCATGTTTGAAGAGCCAACAATTAAAATGACTATCATCATAAATGACTATCAAATGATTATCATTTGCAGCAATCTCAGTCATGGTCTCTGATGATTGTCTTTATGTGCTTAAAAAATAAATATAGGATAGAAATTAACTCATCTGATCACTCATCATTTTGTGGCATAAATTAAGTCACCACCGTTGGACTGCACTGTCGTCACAGTGAGTGACCGAGGGGCAACTGACAGGTACGATGGGAATGATTGATAACTACCCATCATTCCCATTGATGATAAAATTAATGACAGTATGTTATCTAAACGGGTTTATCCCAGCAGAGCAGAAAAAAAGACAGAAGAAGAAAAAGGATGAAGAAAAACATCCAAGGATAAAGGTAAGTTATTTGTTCATCATGTGGGGTGAATGGGGGGGAAGTGATTTTAGCAAGTTTGTTTGTCTAACTAGCTAGCTCAACTAGCCTTGAAAGTTTGCAGACTATTGTATGCTCATAAGGCTTTAGTGTTTGCTTCATGAATGCTGGCTGAAATATAATAAACATGTAAAAGGACTGTGCTGTCCTGACTGACTGACTAACTGACTGACTGACTGACTGACTGACTGACTGACTGACTCAGGCTGACTGACTGGCTGGCTGACTGACTGTCTAAAGTCTTGTCAGATAACAGCAGAGAGGGAGGGTGATTTTGTTATGCAGATCCTCGCCATGTCATTGTCCAGTGAAAGTTGCCTCTCAGATATTTCCCCCTAATAGAGGAATAGAATAACAAAATTTACTTCATTAATCCCTGAAGGGAAATTAGGTTGCCTGACAGATAAAATTATAAAAAAAGAAAAAAAAGAAAAAATCACATAAATCAAGATTCTCAGCTCATCTCCCATTGGCTTGAGCGTTATGTAGCCTATGTGGCTGCAGGGATGAATGATTTCCTGTATTTCTCAGTCCTGCAGCGCAGAGAGATGTGCCGTCCACTTCCGCTGTTTCTCTGGTCCACAAAGATGTTGTGAAGCGGATGGTCTGTATGATTATTAATGGCCACTTTTACTTGGGATATATAAGGTTCCCCAACCGCATCATGCTACAGTATTACAGCTAGCCAATACTCATTTGCTGTCCGGAATGCCAAATCACAGCCCCAAAACCTCCTTACGGGAACCCATTGGTCCTTTTGCCAATTATAGAAACCCCTTTTGAAAGGACAGGGATGGATGTGGTAGGCTTCATACCCAAGAGTGTTTGTGGGCACCAGTATATATTAGTCAAGGTAGATTATGCCACCCGGTATCCAGAAGCTGTTCTCCTTAGAAAGGCCAATGCTAAACAAATAGCAAAAGAACTGTTTCTCTTCAGCAGCTGGGTTGGATTGCAAAAAGAAATCCTGACCAACCAAGGGACCCCTTTTATGGCTAGGGTAATCAGAGACCCTCTAAGACCCTCAAATCAATGCTGAAAAAGGTCATCGACAAGGATGGCCTAAACTGGGACCAGCTTCTCCCATATCTTGTTATCGGTAAGAGAAGTACCACAAGCATCCACTGATTTCTCACCTTTTAAAGTTTTGTGCCCACAAGCCCAAAGGCTTGCTAGATAAAGGGAAGGAGACTTGGGAGGAGCAGCCCTGCCCTCATCGGCTGATGATTGAACATGTAGCAGCAATGTGGGACCGGATAATGGCAGTAGTTCGCATTGTGAAGGAGCACATGGAGAAGGCCCAGCGGGACCAGAGTGCGGTCTATAACAGAGCCTGCCAGCCCCGGGATTTCAAAGTCGGAGACAGAGTACTAGTGCGGTAGGGCGAAACTGGAGGCCATCCATAGCTGGCCGAAACCACTAACTTACAAGCAGGTGAGATCATTTTTGGGCCTGGCTAACTATTACCAGCGTTTCATTCCTAATTTTGCTATGGTAACTGCCCCTCTCACAGAGTTAACGACAAAGAAACACTAATGAAAGGTGAAATGAAATGAGGCAGCTGAAGAGGTGTTCTGCAACCTGAAAGCTGCCTTGTGTTCTAAACCCATCCTAATGGCCCCTGACTTCAGCAAAGAATTTGTGGTCCAGGTGGATGCCTCAGAGGTGAGTCTGGGGGTGGTGCTGGCCCAGGTCACAGAAGGTGAGGAACATTCAGTCCTTTATTTGAGTCGCAAATTGTTGCCAAGAGAAAAGAACTATGCCACAGTAGAGAAGGAATGCCTGGCCATAAAATGGGCGCTGGAGACTCAAATATTACCTACTGGAGAGGAGATTTACCCTAGTGACTGATCATCCCCCCTTACAGTGGATGGCAAAAAACAAAGAGACAAACAGCAGGATTACCAGGTGGTTTTTGCGTCTCCAGCCTTTTAATTTCTCTGTGGTTCACAGGCGCAATGGCAATGTGGAGGAAGTGTCCCACTGTGATGCCTTCTGGACCTCAGATAGCCTGCTGAGGACGTCAGGTCCGGGGTGAGGGATGTGTGGCATCACAAGGTGGCAGGTCTAGGATGGGTGCTATATAACCTGGGATCACCAGCAACTAGACAAACTGGCCGCTGGGGTATGGACTGCAACTCCCAGCATGCACCAGTCCCAGGAGCGCTGCAGTTGCTTCAGACTGCTGATTGAGGCAGGACAAAAAGGCAGCTGGAAACTGGAGGTAGAGAGGGGACCACATGCTTGGAGGAGAGACCAAAGGACTGGGAAACGGAAGTAAGGGAAGTGATGAACTGAAACCCTTTTTGAGAAATAGACATTTTCTGTTACATTTGGGTGGACTTTTTTAATGACTTTGAAAAGAGACTGTTTTGCTCCTATGGGAAGTTTTAAGTTGAACCTTTTGATTTACCTGTGAAGAAAGCAGTTGCCCTGTTATTTTGATGAATATGTGGAGAAATAAAACCCACCCTTCTGTTCGAACTTTGACCTCAGATAACTTAGAATTATTTCAACACTGTCCCACATCTTACCTGCTCTGAAAAACCTCTCACGACATTACACTGCTTAATTAAGCACCCAAATGTGTTTAGCCTGAGTCCTTTATATATATATGTATATATATATATATATATATATATATATATATATATATATATATATATATATATATATATATATATATATTTATTTATTTATATTTATATATGTATTTATATGTATGTATTTACAAAAACTAGTGATGATAGAATAAAAAAAAAATCATGGCAAAACAACAGAAACCTCTAAACTGTTCAAGGGGTTCACAAACTTTCAAGCAGCAATGTACACACACACACACACACACACACACACACACACATATATGTGTGTACATATACATATATACATGTATATATATATATGTACACACACACACACACACATATATATATATATATATATATATATATATATATATATATATATATATATATATATATATATATATATATATATATATAATTTTTTATCATTATAAATATAATTATAATTATTTATTTGAGCACTTGTTTATTTTTTGACACATACAGCATTTTTTGCCTACTTTTAGTAAATATTCATCCTATACATGCAAAAAAAGAAAGAAAGAAAGAAAGAAAGAAAGAAAGAAAGAAAAATACTTTTTAGAAATGACTAACAATTTAGATTTTCACCAGTAAAACGATAATCCTTAAGGGGGCAGAACGCAATCTTAAACAGATTTTTAATGAGAAATAATTATTACGTTGATGAGATAGACGTCTTTGGTACTCAAATATTATACATTTTTCAATAAAGTACCTTTTGGTCTATTCTTAAACAGAATTTAAAATTAATTTGCTTTTATTTAATTACTGATTAATTGTACTGTCATACTCAGGCTAAAATAGAGCTCATTTTCTGAATTCTCAGGGTGTCTATGCATACTTTAACAGTCTAAAATTCATGTATCTAAAATTAGTGTCTCAAAATATCTTAAACCCATTTAAAATTGTATATGTTGGTCTTAAATCCATGACTCTGAGGTCTTAAATTTGTTGGAGCAGGACTGGTTACTAAAATTATTTCTTTTTTTTTTCTTCTTGTCGCCAGACTTTTCAAAAAGGAGATGTAAAGAAGTTTTGTAATTTTGTAAATTATTTTTTAGCAGTTAAATTGTACTTGTACATACAGCTATTGAACCAGAGATTACTGAGTATCACTTCATGTTTAATAAACAGACAAAAAGTCAACTGGAATGAATCTCAATGAGCGACACACAAGCCATGCTTCGGCTGTAATGGATGTCATAACCATTGTCTTAAATTTCATTCAGGGTGGCATTAAAAAGGTCTTTTAAAGACTTAAATTTGACTTGCTGAGACCTGCAGATACCCTGATTCCCAAACATGTGCAAAAACTTTCATGATGAGCTATATGTACTTTTTTTCCCTGTATTTTTTTTTCCTGTCACCTCTCAGCTCCTGACACAATGAGCCGAGAGGGTTGATGTGAAGAAACGAAGCTGCTTTCACAAATGTCCTCTCACATGAATTGTTTCTCCTCTACTGTTGATAGTCTGAAAACATCCTGTCACAAAGCACAGATATGACGGCACAAACTGTCAACATGGCGCCAGACTCTGCTTCATGTCTTGAGCATCTCGAAAGTGTTACACAATGACTGCCGCATGCAGCGTCTTTTGAAGTAATTAGACCACCTCCAACCTTCCCCTACATCCTCCCCCACTTATCCTCCCCCACCCCCATCTGACAGGGAACCTCAGCAGCTCTGGAAAATTCTGCAGAAGAGTTTCTTAAAATTTTCTGGAAATGTGTCAGATACCCATGAATGCTGTTCTTTGAATACCACAACACTCTGGTCATAGACTGACTGAAGCGTGATGAAGACTGCAGCCTTTAGGTTTTACCACACATCACTTCTAAAGCTGAAACCATGGGCTGTAACCTGATGACAGTTAAAGCAGATCAGCTGAGTGTGTGTGCTAGTTCACCTCCTCCTCTCTCAGTCTCCTCCTTTGAAAATGAAAATTTCTGAAAGCCCTGATATTTGTGCACTGATAAATCAGAGAGTGTATATGTAGTGTGTATATGTGTACACCTGCGAGAGTGTGTGTCTGTGTGTGTGTGTGCACTTTTGAATGAGGAGAGCAGCAGGATAGCACTCAAAGTAGCCTTGGGACAAAGTGTGTGAGAGCAGATAAGCATAACACACAAACAGCTGATGGATAAAAAACTGTATTCTGTTACCTTTAAACAAAGTCACACACACACAGACACACACACAGACACACACACACACACACACACAAACGGCTCTGTGGAGCTTCAAGCTGTGTGTTGGGTATCGCAGATTACGCTGCATGTTTCTGCTTGAGCAACTGTTTGAAGGTAATTGATTGGAGAGTTTAAAAGTGTTTTTTTTTTTTTTTTTTTTTTTCTATTTTTGAGCTTAATTCCATGGTGTGCAGAAGCTCTCTGTACTTGTGTGTTAAGTGTGTGTGTGTGTGTGCGTGCTTGCGTGTGTGTGTGTGAATGGATCCACATGAATACTGTGAGTGAACACTATGGGTTATGGGTATTATCTGGGATGCAGGTACTGAGGGTTTGCATCGATGCACAGTATGTGTTAGCGTCACTGCTCTGGGGTTTAATAATGGAGACGGAAACACTGGATTCACCAAACTGTTACTGGGGAAACTGGGAAAAGAGTGTTTTTTATGACATACATACATTTTTACTTTTTTTTCCCTCCCTGTGATGGTACCACGATAATGACCCAATGATTGGTTACTTCATGCCTACAGTAAACTGGGTCACCCTGGTCGGTTTGAGGACCGGGCTTTTTTTTTTTTTTTTTTTTTTTTTTTTCTAGGAGCTAATCGGATTGGATAGTTCCACTGTGATGTTGCTGAGATGTGTGCTCTGATTGGACAGTTGACTATCAGCTAAACTCTATGATTGGCTGGTTGGTGATGAGGCGCCTTCAATGTTTGACCAATTGTGTGGTGTCACCAGCCAGGAGAAGTTGGAGAAGTTTTAGGTTGCAGACACGTCTGAGTGTCTCTCTGTAATATAAACTATGTGTATTTATGATTGTTGAATAACTCAACCACTAGGTCATTAAAGCACCAGCCTAGCAGTAGTTAAATGGACCCAGAGAGATGGGTTGGTCCATTTTAACCCAACAGATGGGTTAAATATACTATACAAATGCTGGGTCAAATTGGTAACAATTCTGTGTTGTTTCAGCCACACTTGATCAGTAATTTATTCAAATGCTTGGTCAAATTCATCAAAACACTTAAAAAACACAAAACAACAACAGTTGTTCTAACTTAATTTTAGAAATATTAAAATTTTGTAGTCGTATAAAGCTGTGGTGCACACGGCTGGAAAGCACAAACAACCCAGGTGCTGAGTCAACCGATGTATGTTGGGTTGATGGATTTTAACTCAGCAGGAGTTGCACAAAAATAACCAAAATCCCATAAATAAAACCCAAAATGAGTCAAATGTTTCAGAACCCGGCAGTTGAGTAGGTGAAATAACCCATCTGTTTTTCGTGTGTACCAGTTATCAGTCAACCTGATGGTGACCCTTGACCTACACATGTTTAATGTCTCTGTTGTCTCCATACCTGGTGTTACTGCAGTGATATCTTTGAATGGAAACCTCAGGGCGGATACAGACCTTGAGTGAGCTGGACTTTAACGACAGTGTGAAATGCTGCACTTTGTGTCAAAAGCTGTGTGGAGAAAGAGAAAAGCCGGAAAGACTTCAGAGGGAAAAAAAAAAAAAAAAACTGACACCAATCCTGCACTTTGGCACAACATTTTTCCAACTCAAGGTCAGATTTCCTGATGAGATGGAGAAAAAAATGGTCACGAGTTTGGGTCTGAAGCCCACCAGTGGCCCCTAGAGGTTGTAGAGCCAACTACACCTCAATGGGTGCACGTTTCAGAGGAAATGCGGTCACATACTGTTGATTATAATCTCTTCACAGATGCTTTTACAATAAAACCACAGTAACAAAAGACCACCATGTTTTCATGCTCCAAAGCAGTCAAAGATAATTTCTCTAGATTTGATTTAGCTAAAAGCGGGCCCAGGGCTGGACGATCATCATGTATGCTCCTCTCAAGGCAACGGATCATCTAAACGTGACACCTGACAGAGGATCCTCAGCTGTAGACAAACCACGGTACAAAACTCAACCAACAAACTCAATCCTTTTTGCATTAAGGCCTAATCTTTATCTGAGAGTAGGGTGACGACCAACAAATCTGGACCTTCCCCCAGTGCTCGCCTCTCTAAAGCGCTTACTCTGGACTGAGTCATGGGGGGCTGGAGCCGATCCCTGCTCACACTGTTAAAAGAGGCGGGGCTCGCTGCGGACATGGTGACACACTCGAATAGAGGTGAACACATGAACAAGAAGAAATCATACATTGTAAACTGCGTGGAGACATTAAAACTTCACTGCCAGACAAATAAAGGTTGAAACCATGATTCTTCCCGCTGCACCAACCGCTGAGCCGCCATGCTTGCAGCGAGAATATCCGTAAGTAGAATGTGTGTTTACTGAGTTTGGACTGGTTTATGAAGAGGTAGATTACCCAGCATGGCAGAGACCCTGAGGACAGACTCATAAAAAGGCCCTAGGTGAGACGAAGTGACCTTTAAAGCCTTTCATTCGACCTCTGATGCAGTGTGGTTCTTCAACACACGGTGAAGGTTTTCCTCTAAAGCGCGATGCTTTAAATGCCCCTGTGGTATACACTGTAATTAATAGTTTCTATGAGTTATAACAAAATAGAGGTGACTGAGAATTGGGCCGTCATTGGAGGACAGGAAGCAGTGTCTAATTTTTTTTAGGACGTTTCATTTTCGCTGCTGCAGGCGGAGTGAAGCAGGAGTTCATCCGTGTCTACGAAACCAAAGAAGCATACATGTATATAATTAATTGTAGCAGCATATATCACCTTTTTGACCCTCCAGTAAAGCTGGAGCGAAAAGGTGACAGTCCTGACACCTTTATGAGCTCCTTCAACACGACACTGTACAGACTCACACAGACAGCTGCAGATAAGCACGTTAAGTTTGGCGCACAGTGCAGATTAAAATCGTCACGTTTCGCTCTGCACATTTCGTGTTTGTATGTTTGTGTGTGTGTGTGTGTGTGTGTGTGTGTGTGTATGTGGATCAGACAGAGACATCTCTCCATTGGCTAATTGTTTTGTGTGTGACAGCACCTTTTGTGGCGTTTGGCGTCGGACGCTACTCGCTCTACAAAAGGGTCAGGCAGGGAGCGGGGAGGAGAAAGATTAGGGTCAGAATAATTTCCACAGGCCTGGAGAAAAGAGAAGATGAAGACAATAAAGGCTGTGTGTGTGGAGAGGGGTAAACACACACACACACACACACACACACACACACACACAGAAGATAATCAGTATGATGCCTTCTCTGGATGAAGAATAGAGAGAGAGAGATGTTTATGTGAACAGACAGTAATAAAATCAGCGTATTATTTACTGACAGGGGTTTTTAATCTCGACAAGTTGTGAAAGTCAGCCAGCAGAGCTGCAAAACACATCACCACAAAATGTGTCTCCACCTGCTTTACAGAAGATGACGGACACTTTTATTCTCATGTTGGGTTATTTGACGTCTCTCCAGATAGCAGCCGGATGTAGCTGTCCATTAAAAACACGATGAACCTTCTGATTGAAATCTGTTTATCAGATTGGTTCAAATTCTGAAAATGGAAAGAAGGAATCTGAAATCAGATTAGATCACCTAATCTAATCCAAGATTTAATCTGGATCAAACCTTCAGAGTGTCTCGTTCAGAACATTTCAGCAGGATTTTCCAAATAATCCTGTTTTTGGATATAATATTTGGTACTTGACTTGTTAAACCGTTACAGTGACAAAGTAGATAACACAGACATAGGGTACCGCCTTACAGTAAAGATTAAATAAAATCATCTGAAATCATCTCCCAAACAGATTTCATAAACAAAAAAGAATAATATATTCAGTTTTTCTCTCATTCATCACTGTGTGTGTTAATTAGACACAAAGAAACATTCATCAGAAAAGATTCAGTCAGTGACATTCAGCCTTTTTTATTTATTTATTTACTTTTAATTTCAGACATTTCTGAAATATTCACGGTGTATTCATTCACGTTTGTTTGTTTTTTATTTGTTGTGGCTCAGATGTGGGGTCATAAAAATGTATAAATGAATGTGTATGTTTATGTTGTTTTTGTGTTTTGTCTCTGACCCCATGTTGGCTCCTCTACCTGTTGTTCTTGACACAGCTGATCACCCACACTGTGATATGCTGTCACATTTAGAGCGCTGGTTATCCAGATATGGCAATCTTGAAAATTGTGTCTCTGGATCAGGGTGATCAGTCCAGAGTCGCTTTGAAAAATCATCACAAAACTAAAATGGATTACCTGATCCTGAATTTCCAAAATCAAGATTTCCATTTTTTTTTTTTTTTTTTTTTTTTGTAAAGACTGACCCAATAGCTTCATAAATTATCCTGTGTCATGAAACTCCAGATTTTTCAAACTTGATCATTTTGTATCATTTTTATAGACTGATAAACCCAAACACATATATACAATTTCTTTTCATCACAGACACGAGGATCACAAATGAAGAGAGAATGAATGTTATACTTTTCATTGAATATTTTAGCTTGAGATACCAAACATCACATGCCAACGTCATTTACAGAAAAAAAAGAAACAGAAATTGGTTTTCTTAGATTTTCTAATTTTAGAATTTGTAAAAATAAGGAATTTCTGTATAAGAACACATTTTCAGGTACCCTCAAGCCTAAAAAACAGGAAAAAAAAAGTTGGTGGCAACATCCAAAGAATTTACAAATTTTGATGTTTGGGTTTCGTTAGGTTATTTCTCTCTGCAATAAAAAAAGTGCTACAATACTAAAGGTTCAGGCAAAATTCAAAACGTTTTTTAAGAGTTAATGCAGGGTGTGTGTCCATCATTCAGGGCTTGCTGAAAGCAGTAAGAGGCGTAAAATTGATTTTTTGTAAATTTTCTGTAATTTTTTTTAAAAAAGACACAAGAATCAAAGAGATGTCGATTCAGTTGTCCCATCTTCTTCTGTCTGTTTACACATGTTCATTCATTCATTCATCTTCTATACCGCTTCTTCTGTTCAGGGTGGCGGGTGGCTGGAGCCTATCCCAGCTGGCTAAGAGGTAGGCGAGAGGCAGGGTTCATCCTGGACTGGTCGCCAGTCAATCGCAGGGCTGACACACAGAGACAGACAACCTTTCACACACACACTCACTCCTACGGGCAATTTAGAATCACCAATCGACCTGATGAGCATGTTTTTGGACTGGGAGGAAGCTGGACCTGGAGAGAACCCACACATGAACAGGGAGAACATGCAAACTCCACACAGAAAGGAACACCCGAACCGGGATCCGAACCGGTGACCTTCTTGCTGTGGAGCAACATCACCAACAGCTGCGCTACCATGAAGCCCTTTTTACACATGTTGATGACATTATTTGTGACACATTCAGGTACGATTATGCTGGTTTTTCCCTGTTTTATGATTGGACAACTGGTTTGTAAATGCCAGATGTCTGGTTTGGGATCCGTATAATTTCACATAATTGGTATTGATGTAAATGAAAAAAATAAAAAAATCAGGAGAAATTATGACTATGCCTATGCCTAAGTCCAGTCAGTGTATGGCTGCTGCCACTTGTCAATGAAAACCAGCTACAATTAGGACAAAGGAAGTTCAACCCCTCTTTGACCAGAGTGAGTGCAGTTTGTTGATGTTTCTGCACACTAGCCATACATGTAAGCTAGCAGAAGATTAAACAGCTAATGTTAAATTTATAATCCTAATAACCCAAAACCTACTGATACCCTCATCATAAGGTGCCAGGGAGGCAAAATTGATGACTGAAACTTATTAGAAGAAAGTAAAGAAAGCTATATGGAGAGAGGGATATTTGACTGTCCAGTTTCACTGACACAACTTTCTCTCCTCTGAAATCAAAAAGAGATGCCCATTTAGCTGCGTAGGCAAAGTTCAAGTCCTGGCATTGCTTCATTCAGCTCTAAATGTCAGTCTCATGCCTGAGCCTCCCACATGTTTACTTCAACTCTGCATCTGGAGGAAAGGTGAAGTACGGACATGATGGCCGAGGTTCTGTGTGGGACGGGCAGCTTTTGTTGTTTACTAAATAACTTTTAATAACAGTTATTACACACACACAGAGGAAAGTCTTTTCTTTTTCTGAAATAGCAGAGCAGCCTGTGCTGCATGCAGGGGTTTGTGGACTATTTGGATGAAGCTTCGCCATAAAAAGCCTGACCTGTGGCAGTGATGAGAGGCATCAATAACAGAGAATAGAAAAGCAGTGCATCTCTGAATTGTTAAAGTTCCTTTTAAGGACTTTCATCCACTGATTTGACCACAACTCTGAGAAATGGAGTAGAAAAATAAAAGGTTTTCTGATGAAAAGAAAGAAAAACACTTTGGGAAATTTAGCTCAAGCAGTTCCTGAAAACAAAGAATGATTCAGGAGTTCACCGGTGAAAGAAGCTCAAAGCTGTTTACTTGCACTCTTCCCTCACTGCCTAAAATCCTCTCTGCTGGAGGGGGGACCAAACGGGTCTTGGTAGGCAGGACAGGGAACACAAAGTGCCGAGGCCACAGTTTTCTGCTGAAGATTACAGAGGACGGGGAACTCAAGTGTGATGACAGTTTTTACTTTAGATCAACGCTGCATGTCAACAGACCAATGGCTTCACTGTTCTGTCCTGACAAAAGGTGCTCTCTAACCAGAAGGTTCAGGAACTTTAAGTTCCTGGTAAATCATTCCAACTACCTGAATGGTTCCTGTGGTACATTGTTTGTCTGCTTTTCCACCACAGCTGACGACCCAGCTGGATTATCTAAGTCAGGCCTCCAAGCACTGGATAAACCAACGTCTTCCTTCATGTTTGCTTGCTCCATGAAACCTTTCTACTCTAGTCTTACAACAACGCCTCTGACTTCAGACTGAAACTTCACAGGGGGCTGAATCGTCACCACGACAAAATCCTGGTAACATTATGGCTAAAACACACCAGATGCATCTCTAGTCTGTCTCCGCTCCATCACAGCTCTGGATCAAATAGGTTTCCATTCAAGTCAGTGTGTGAACTCACACTGGACCTGTTCCATTGCGTTCCAGCTGTGTGGCTGGTCTGCATGTTGCAGCTAATACACAGCCATCCATTTTATTTTTTTTTTTGCTGGATACTGAAGCTGTGACAAGTCAATTCAAAGTAGAGAAGATTGAGTGAGACAGGAAGTAGTACTGAAACTAAATCTCACAGCTCCAGCTGTCTGTCAGTGCTGCAGCTTGTCGGACTGAACACACAGCCGGTGTGAGTTGACAAACCCAGTCAACATGCAGCGGAGTGGAGCTGGACTGCAGACGCAGTCGGTATATTTGAGGCATTAGGGGGAAAAAGTCTTGAAACCTTTCCCCTTAAAATACCAACCTGATAAATAATAAACTGATCCAACTGATTTATTGTTCCGCACCTTCATCACACTCCTTTGCCAATGCAGGACTCTTCCCAGGTACAGGTATAGAGTAACTTAGCTTTGCAGGTGCAGACATGCCAAAGTAGCAGGAAAGCTGTCATCAAATGAGTGAACAGTCAGGCGGTGAGAAAGTTATTTATCAAGTCATCTCTCTGAAGCAAACATGAGAAGGAGCTCCTAATATCCCTCAAAGAGACACAGCAAAGGAGAGTCATTTGACTGCAACACTGTGTGTGTGTGTGTGTGTGTGTGTGTGTGTGTGTGTGTGTGTGTGTGTGTGTGTGTGTGTGTGTGTGGGTGTGTGTGTGTGTGGGAGAGATGTCCTTGAATGGCTGGATGGCGAGATAGAGGGCATTTGTTTGAACAGCCAAGAAACCAGGGAGGTGGATCAGAGGGGGGTGGGACACACTGGGGCCAGTAATGGGGAGGTTTGTGTTTGTGTTTGTGTGTTCGTGTGTGTGTTTGTGTGTGTGTTTGTGTGCGTGTGTGTGCGTTTGTGTATGTTTGTGTGTGTGTGTGTTTAGACTCTATATGATGCTGCGTGATGTGTATATTACAGACAGTAAGGGATCGAGAGGGTGAGAGGAGAGAGCTAAAAGAGGCTGAGAGGGTAAAAAGTGGGATGGGGGGGGGGGGGGGTTAAACATGGGGAGGGGGTGAGAGAGACAAAGAGGAAGATGAAATCAAAGATGGAGAGCAAATGATGATGAGGCCCCTTCGATGAAGATGCTGATCCCGAACAGATGCCAGCTGTTTCAGTGAGTGTGTGTGTGTGTGTGTGTGTGTGTGTGTGTGTGTGTGTGTGTGTGTGTGTGTGTGTGTGTGTGTGTGCTAGAGAGAGAGAGAGAGAGAGAGAGAGAGACTGTATCTAATCATCCTCACGCTGCTCTGAGCTCATTACAGGAACAGATCAGAAAAGATTGGTGATGATGATGGAGATGATGGTAATGATATGATGATGATGATGATGATGATGATGATGATGATGATAATGATGACGACGACGATGGTGATGATGATGATGATGATGATGATGATATCTGCCAATCTCAGGCTGAATCCTCTCTGCTGCACCTGTCTCAGGTCAGGTTAGTGTAAATGAACACTGCTGATGTGTTCATGTCCTCAAACATGTCAGGGATCAGCCATGTGGGCCTAATTTATGCTTAAATATAAGCTAGGAAGCTAGGTCCAATACCCACTGTCCCATCCGTGGAGTCCCCCAGGGATCAGTTCCCAGATTTCACAATATTAAGATCATGAGTTCATCCAATCAGAGGCACAGCTCAGATCACTTGACTGTGGAGTGCCCTTTGGCTGTTACTGTGGAGACTCACAGCCGGCCTCATTTCCAATATGGCCGCACCGGCCGTTTTGCTTCAAAAGTCTGTTTAAGAAAAACAGATGGGTGACGTCAGGGAGACTACGTCCATTAATTATACAGTCTATGATTTGACCCCATCTCACCTTTGATTCCCACATGACACAACTCTGCAAGAGCTCCTACTTCCACCTCAGAAATATCACAAACTCTGGCAATCTCTCTCTCTCCAAGACGCAGAGAAACTTGTCCAGATCTTTGTCTCCTCCAGGTTGGATTAGTGTAACGCACCTTTCGTTAGGATCCCAAGCAAGAGCCTTTAAAAGCTCCAATACGTCCAAAACAGTGCAGCTAGGATCCTGATGAGAGTGCGTAAACACAAACACATTGCACCAATCCTGCAATCCCTACACTGGCTCCTCATCCATTTCAGAACTGTAAACCTCCAAAACCACCACCAGACACCTCTGATCCAGCAGCTCAAACTGCCTCCTCACATCTAAATCCAAGCTCTGCACAATGGGGGGCTGTGCTTTCAGCTCCACCCCACCCCGCCTCTGGAACACCCTCCCTGAACACACTGACCGCTCTGACTCAAGCTGTCTCCCTCTTAGATCTGGGATCTAGCAGACCTCTGCTGATTTTAACCTGTTTTATTGGTACTTTGTACTCTCCTGTTCTTCTTCTGATTTCACTCTTGACTGGAAGGACAAATGCAGACAAGGGGAAAAAATAAAGAACAAAATCAGTTGAGCATTGTGTCTGATGTCAACAGTGAAAGACCAGTGCATTTTATTTATTTATTTATTTTTTTATTGCAGTAAACCATAAGTTGGTATAATTTATTGACTGATTTTATTCCTGTCATGTTTCCTTTTTGTCTCCTATTCATAGCAATTTGAGATTTGTTTTAAATGTAAAGTGTCCTATAAATAAAATACATTATTATTATTATTATTATTATTATTATTATTATTATTATTATTATTATTATTATTATTATTATGGGCTGCTGAGGACCCAATTGGAACCCAAGTGACAAAAAATAAAAACCCAAACAATAAAAGCCAAGCCAGAGACCAAATATCCCTGAAACCTTAGTAACAATAATAATAATAATAATAATAATAATAATAATAATAATAATAATAATAATAATAATAATAATAATAATAATAATAATAATATTTGCTTCCACGCCATAACCCCAAATTGTGTGCCCTTAACGTACTCAAAGTCAAAACAACATTATAGAAAATTCGGTCTTGGTGAAAAATTTATAATTTCAGTATTTTAGTGAAAATACATGCTCCACATCACCCCCTAGGGTTCTTTCAGATACATGCCTAAAATCTGGTGTGCTTAACTATCATACCAAGTCCTACAAAAAAGTATCTTATGACCATGGTCATTTCTGAACAGGAAGTTCAGAAATTAGACTTAAACTTCAGATTTTGGCGATTTTTAGGGTATGTATTTAATCAAACAGTTTTTTACAATCATCTTGTATTTTTTGTTTTGTACAAACTAGACACATTGATGATGAAAAGTTATTAAAGGATCTTTATAGGTCGCCAAAGTTGACGATTTTTTCCAAAACATTAAAACCTTAATAGTTCTCTTGGATCTGGACCAGCATGCACATGTTCAGTTACACTGTGATTATTATTTTTTTTTTCTACATTTTCTTTTCAATTGTGCTCAGAAATGTCTTTCAGGCCTTCATTACCCATCACTGACCAGGTCATGTCCTCCACCTAAACAGTGTGTCCATGGCAATGCATCAAGTTGATGTCTCACCATTAACCACCAACTCATTGTAGCTCCTTTATTTAATCTCCAGTCTGATTCAAATTCCACACACATGACCAAGTTCACCTCCCAACAAATCCATATGCTCTATTATCTGCCGCTGCAATATCACCCTCTGGAAATGCATGGTAGTATCAGGTATGACACAAATGATCACTAACCCTCTCTGGACTCATACACATGAGCATGTACAGATCTTGCTGCACATGCAGCAGTGTAACACGCCACGCCTGGCGTCTGTTTCAAGAGGGATATTGTCTTTGGACAAAGCTGACTCTTCCAATCACCTCCTCACCTGTACCTGTTCCTGAGACCACATCACCCCAATTCTTCAAAACCTTCACTGGATCTCCATCCCATATCTCAAAATCCATCAAAATCCTCCTACTCATCCATAAAGCACTCGATTACCAGGCTCCCTCTTACCTTAAAGATTTGCTCCACCCCTACACACTTCCTGTTCCCTCCCGTCCATCCCTAGGACAAAGAATGGAACCTAGGAGGACAGAGCCGTCTGTCTGCCCCTCCCTTTGGAACTTCCCTGTCAAATCTGTGACACCCCTGACCCTACCACCCTCAGGACTCAATTAAAAGCACACCTGTCCCACACTGCTCTTAACTCATAATGTCTCTTAAATTAACATGTTTAGTCACAACCTTTTGAATCGTGCTTTCTATTTGCACTTTCAACTTTTTTTCTGTTTTCTTTAATGTTTGCTGGGTTGTACTTCCTTTACTATTTGCAAATCTGTGTTTGATATCCTTCACTTGGTAAAGCATCTTTGAGTTTCTGAAAAGTGCTCTAAAATGTATTATTATAATTTATTATTTTTCTGTCTTTAATCTGTTTGTCTTCCTCTCACCCTTCAGGTAGTCTGAGCCGACGGCCTTCTCTCTCTCTCTCTCTCTCTCTCTCTCTCTCTCTCTCTCTCTGACAGTCACTCCTCATGTTTTACTTGATTCATTTTCTTTTCAGGAAGTTTATTGGCTAATTCAGTTTAATCTGGTTGATCAGTAAATCTTCTTTTGTTCACTTTTTTTCATGGCGTGGTCTTCCTTTTGTTTTGACTTAGAGCCAGGTCATGACAACCTATTTTTTCTATATCCTGAAACATGCAGATGGTGCTCTGAGCTCAACAAATCTCAGATGAAGTGAGTCCTTCTGTTTTTATCTCCTTTGAACTTAAATATTTGGTTTGTTGTCCTTTAGCCTTTAGCAGCAGTCACAGCAGCTCATGTCTCTGACAGAGTGTCGGTGTATTTACTGAGAGCGTCAACATGAATGTTATCACATGACTTCTGCAGCTCAAGACAAAGACTTTCCTTTCAATGTTGAACAGATCTGTTCACTTTATTTTACAACTCCACCAGATCTGCTGGACTGGGCTGAGGTCTGGGTTTGTCCAGTCCACCCCTACCTGGTAGCTCCTCACTGTGCACAGAGCTCTGACGGATCTGGGTAAACTGCCTTGGGTGACAAATGAATGTCAGCCTTTAACACAGTAAAGAATCAGAATCAGGTCTGTCTGATGTATAGTAAAAGTTGTTATGATATATGTATCTGTGTCACTTACTTTCTGTCTAAAGGTCTCCCTCACATTGTTCATGTCCCCTTGTTTCTACTCCCCATCTGTGTAAAATCGGGGTCCTTCATTGCCCAGACCAGATCTGTAAAGCACTGGACTGAACTTGCTGCAACTTGCCAAGGTGGTGAAGCTAACAGGTGAGCCTATTGACCTGAGAAAAGCTGCGAGTCGATACCAACAAACACCAGAGGCTCACAGGCTGGAGGGCTGAGATTAGATGGGAACCTAACAAGTGACTTTCTTGTCGCTGACATGTCTGGCTCTGGCCGTACAGTGGATTGAGACAAAGGAGAAAGTAAGGATGAGAGACATAAGACAGGAGAGATAATGACAGTCAGTCAAGCTCAGATATCTCCACAGACACAGAGGAACAAACAGGAAGATAAGCAGACTGATGAGAGAGAGTAACAACCTCCCTGACCTGCCAACCCTCTGCTCCTCTTCTCTCTCAGGGTTTCGATCTAAACAGAGATAGACGGAGACACAGAGAGGCAGAGGGATGGGCCGTGTGTGCCCTGAAGACAGACTCATCAAGTCTGTTGGTGCATTACGACACTGCATCATCAGCTCCTGGTACACAAGCTGACAACAAGACAGGAAGAGCTGCAGGTGAAACCAAAATACACCTTGAAGGCCTCTTTTTTATCCTTGATGTCTTTAAAAAAATGTACATCAACTCATTTTCAACTCTTTCTCCTCATTAGAAGAAAGAGGCTGAAAGTGTTCAGACAATGCAACATGTGCATGAGCTTGATGGATGTGCAATGAGAAAGATGAAACATCACAAGCATAGCTGCATCTTTCTCAGGATGGATTACAGTCACTCATAGCAGCAAGAATCACATCACTCGCTGCCACGATCTGCTGCCTGCCAGGGTCTGATTCATGAAGCATATTGGGCTGATGATGTTCAAAGTCCACAAAGTCCTGCAGACTAGGGACGGTTACTACAGGCAATGTGGGCAACCACCCAGGGTGTAATCCATGAGCAGCCTCCAGAACAAACAAAAGAATGAAAAAAAACTTGTTCATTCCCACATCAAGTTGGTGGAGTGGGCAGTGGGGATGCATCACAACATCAACAACACCGTATGATAAACAACAGCTATCATATAAAAAAAAAGGGGGAAAAAGTCTTCAGGAGAGGAGAAAGGTCAAAAAGACAGAGGAACTGACAAGTTGTTTGACTTCTACCTGGAGGAAAAAGTTGAGTCTTTATCTATTCTATTAGCTGGGCCCTCCTTTCAGCAGAGCGAATGTCATGTTAGAGGGTGTCAGAGTATTTTATTTGACATTACTACAATTTTGAACCAGTTAAAGAATCAGTCCCATTTAACTGTACATCAATATTTTCTCTCTATTTTTGGCTCAGCTGGTTTAAAATTATGTTATATTTCATTTTTTACAGTGTAGTTGACTGATGAAATCACATTCAGAGGAACTTTTTTTTTTCCTCTTAACAAGCAGCATTGGTTACACCAACTGACCATGTCTTTCACCCTAAAACAGGGTAAAACATCAGTCCAGCAGTAAGGTCATGCTGTAGACTACAATATTCCCTCAAGTCCAAACTTGCCATCACAGACATCACATCTCCATGTGCCTGTGAGTACAGAGAAGTTTGTACACAAGTTCTCCCTGTAGAGTCAGCTGTAGCTTCAGCTTACATCAGTCTCCTGCAGTTCACACTGAGACCTCAGCTGAGTCCTTTAAACCCAGTCAAACACCTGAAACCAGCTCACTCTACTTTGACTCCTGCCGTCTATCTTTGCGTCTGTGCATCATTAAGCTCGTTTCCATGAAAATAATAAAAAAAGATGTCAAATCAAAGGATTTCTTGTTTACACCCGTCTGAAACACACCATGAACCAAAGACTTCTGAACATCAGAGGAGCTTGTGGTGTCAACCCATGTGTCTGTCATTATTCAATGCATTAGAAATACAGCTGCTGCTGCTTCTTTTGATTAGTTTGGAGCCACATATCAATAATCCCTTCATGCTATATGTTTAGGCGGGTTCTGAGGAACAACACTGATAACACTTTTCATTCCACACCACCAGCTGAGGCTACACTTTTAAAAACAAACCTGCAGGACTTTTAAAACAGGAACACTTGTGCTTGTTGTAAAGTTTTACTTCTGCACATTAGTCATAGACTTATAAACCTCTGAGACTGGGCATTAGCCCCAGTGATCCTCTCACTCTTTGGGATACAAAGTCAGCTGGGCTGTCCCCTACAGGTCTGGAGGCCGGGCAGTTTCTTGCTATATGTGGACTATGCAAATGCACAGAGCCCCCGAGCCAATAGGAGATGTTCTGCCCCACCTGAAGAGCCACCAAATAATATGACCTGTCTTTATCAGCAGTTATGTCACATGTTAATTATTTCCTTTAAATGCTTAAAAAAGTTAATGTAGGATACAAATACAATAATCTGCAGAAAAACAGGAGAAAAAGAAACAGAGGACGACGAATGGTCTAAGGATGAATGGAAGGCACTTGTTCATGATGTGGGGTGAGTGGGGGGGGGGGTGATTTTACTTTCAATCATTTGTATTTTAAATGTCCATCTTTCTATTTCTCCAGAAGGAGATAATCAAAGGGTTAAGTAATTAAAGAAGGGATATCATGCTGTTTTTTAGGTTCACCCTCTGGAGCTCTTTACATGCTCTTTCCCTGCTCCACAAACCCCCTTCACTCTGATTGGGCAGAACTGGTGGCCCGTTGGGGATGGGGTTATAGGCAAACCTTGGTGTTTGAGGCCCATTCCATGGGGATCCTTATTTTTGTGATCGGTTTACAGACCAATTCACAGATCTCTTTGACATATAAATATGCAGAGTACTTTAAATCTGTGTTGTTAATATGACAAAGCAAAAGAAACACTCTTTAAAGATCATTTATGGGCATTTGCACGTGTTGGTCTCTGTGAAAGAAAGTGATGTGAAGCAAATTTCTTGTTCGGCTGATCGGCGGCAGAGAATTGAGTAATTTCAGTTTTTTTTTTCTTCTTTCTGGGACTGAGGATTACTGGACATGAGATCAACAGAGTGCCTTCGGGCAGCGGACTAAAAATCAAACGGGGACATTTAAAGGATGAAAAAGACTGTCGGATATTAAGGATGAAAGCATCTATCTTCTTATATCATTTGGGAATAGTTTTCTGTTAATTTTGGGTTGATCAATGTTAAAGTTAACGGGGTATTTTGTTGGCAATTAAATTTTGTTTGTTGTAATGAGCTGAATATTTTGTCAAGCTAGTTGCTTCATGTTCCTCTAAATCCTGTCTCTGAACACATGCTCTCTTCGTATTGCTTCGTACAGCGTACGCCACGTTTTTGTGCGTACGAACGCTTTGTACATGAGGCTCCTGATCTGAACATAAAGACATAACCTCTGTAGCTGCTGTCAGAGAAACACGCTGAGTCAGTCGCTGAAAACAAGAATCTGTTGAATCTGTTTCAACTTGGCTCTTTTCCCCTCATAGATTAAGTTGAAGCCTCTGTAACCTGTCTCCAGCTGCTGGCTGAACGTTTGTCAGATATTCTGAACTCAAAGCTACCTTGTGTTTGTCCTCCTCCTTAACTGTGTGGATGTTGCCTCTGAAAGTCCTCCTCCTGTCAGTTTGTTGGTGTGCCTCTTGTTGTTTCTGTGAGCATGTCTCTGTATCTGAGTGTAAATTTTCCCTCTGACATTTAAGCTCTGGAAAACAGTTTTTGAAGACTGTAATGTAAGATAGTAAAGCTCTGGGGTTTCAATAGAAAGCTGAAATCCACAGGAACTGCTGTATTCTGATCACTGTTGGACAGAGGCGTGCGTGGAAACATGGAGAGTGAAGAGTGAGGATTTCACCACGACGTCTGACATGAAATATTCATTCTTAGTGCAGGATCTCTGTCTCTCCATATCCGTCTTTGTGCTCTCCTCCTCTCTTTGTGTAGACACGCTTCAGGTCAGTGATGCTTTAATGTCATATTCTCTGGGTGACTCATTATGTCTCAGTCACACACACACACACACACACAGATGTATACAGATGATGTAAGACATGTAATACTCAGGTGTGCTAACTTTTACCCACAGCCTTTGAAATGCAGCACTGGAAACACGTTTGTGTTGATTAAAGAGAAGTTAAAGAAGAAGAAGAAGAGTTTCTGAAGTAAAGTTAAAAAAAGAAGCTTGAAGTAAGAATAGAAACTGTTTTTACTGTGTTCCATCTCCGGCCGGTGCTCAAAATGTGCTGCAGTTCCCTGAATGCTCATTAGGTTATCACTCAGTTCAGGATATTCAGATAACAATAAAAACTGATATCAAAATTCTGCTTCCCTAGCATCAACTTATGGTTTTTAAAAAAGCCCATAAGAGGTTTATATGGATGTTTGTTGACAATGTCACATTGCTGATGTCCTCTAAATCAGGGGTTAGCAACTACGTTTGGCCTTGGGTCCATTTTTTTCTGACCATCTCAGTGGTGGGCCAAAACAACATCTTCATCAGACAAAACCTCTTTCCTACCAAAAAAAAAAGCACAACTTTTTCTCATCTTTAATTTTTATATCTTGTACAAAAACAGGACCTGCTTAGGCTTCACACTGTGCCTGCATTCTGAAACAGACGGTAACCTGATAAGATGATCATGGCTCCGGCCTGGCTCTGCTCTGTCAGCACCAGATCAGATATATTTCTACTCAGTTCACCATCGTGTAGATCAAGTGGGACGGGAAGTTTTGTACAGGAACTACCTAAAAACAGACTTTCAAAATAAAACAAACGGTGTCAAAACCAGATCATGGTCATCTTGACAATAACAATAACCAGAGAATCATTTACAAAATCCTTCTATACACCTTCAAGTCCATCCACAACCTCGCCCCTCCCTACCTCTCCGATCTCCTGCAAATTAATATTCCATCCCGTTCCCTCAGATCGTCCTCTTCCCTCCATCTCAACGTGCCCACTGCCCGTCTTTGCACCATGGGGAGCAGAGCTTTCAGCTGCTCTGCTCCCCAACTCTGGAACTCTCTCCCACCGGACCTCCGTAACTCCTCCACCCTGCCCATCTTCAAATCCAAACTCAAAACTCATCTGTTCAGACTTACTTACTCCCTTTAAACTGTTTCCCATGCACCTCCTTCCCCATTTTTATTTATTTATTTTTTTGTACTGTTTGTTGTCTTTTATCTTTATCTGCATTTTTTATATATACTTTCTGTACAGCGACCTTGGGTGTCCTGAAAGGCGCTTTTAAATAAAATGTATTATTATTATTATTATTATTATTATTATTATTATTATTATTATTATTATTATTATTACACACACACACATATACTGGGCCTGGTTTCAAACCCAGCTCTCTGTGTCGGATACTTTCTGTGATGTCAGAATGAGATATTCAGTCATCTTTGAATTTAGTGATGTGTGGGCAGACCAGGCTGGTTGTTTTGGTTGCTTTGGTTGCACAAGTTAAGGAAATATCTACTCAAAGCAACACGCTCCAAGCTGAGTGCTCTTGTTCCTTCTGCTGATCTCAGAGAGTGCAGACACGTGAGGCCACCGGATGCATGTTCTTATTTAAGCTGAGTCTGATAAGCGGACTGGAGACATGAAGTGTATCCTGGTGGAAAGCAGATGGTTTTGATGACAGTAAGCTCCATAAAGCTTGTTCTCTTACTCTTCTTTTCTCTCTTACACACATTTCTGGATGATGGTAAGCTTTTTAAAGCTCGTAGAAAACTCTGAAAGCTCTAGTATCTTACAGGGCTACACCCATGAAGCTGTCTGCCAACATATGAGCAGCCAGCACTTCACTTTGAGATGAATTTGATCTAGAAATGTACAAAAACATCCCACTGTCTTGGTAAAAGTAATCGACAAAGTCTGGAAGGAGCAGAAGTCTAACATCAAACTGCCTTAAAAGAAAGCGTTGTAAGAAAAAGCGGAGATGTCTCGTCAGTGAAAAGTTGAGAAAGAATCTGCATTGGAAATGAAAATGTCTCACCTTATGACACATTCTTACATTTATTTAGCAGAATGAGACGCCATTATTCTTTATGAGATGACACAAATGAAAGATGGGCGGCCCGTTGTGTAAAATATGCGCATGTCTTCTTCAGTTTGGCTGTCAGGCCGCAGAAGAAGGATTTAACCCTGGACGGTTACTTTGATGAAGTGGTTGTCAAAGTTGTCAGAGTGGCGTCTCGGTGCAGAGTCACCTGAAGAAGTTAGACTCGGTTTAATTTGTCATTTTATTCCTCAGAAAATGATCCCCAGTTGACAGCTCGAAGGTGATATTATGCTTCACCTGCTCCTGATATTTCATGTCTTTAAGGAGAACCAAAGGAGGGGAAACTGTCCATATCTTTGTGCTGTTTGTGATGGGTTTGACCAAACACCCCAGTGAGTAATGGGCAGCAACTGCTTTCATGCCATAGTCAATTAAACATGCTAAGAAACAGAAAACAAAAAACAGAGAGCTGGGACCTGTGAGGGATTGATTTGAGCATCTTATCTTGTCCCCTTCTGTCCATTAAGATAAAAGCTAACAGCTACATGCCACTGGCTCATGTTGCTGCTGTCCTATTATCCCACAGTACATGTCAACAACAGAAAATTGCTGCGGAAATCACTGATTGAAGATAATTACAGTAATTCATGTCATTAGATATTTAATAGAGTGAGCGGTTCCTTCCTTCTACTCAGGGAGCGTCCAACGCTTAAAGTTAACTCAAGCTGTTGTTTCATCGCAGTATTGTGAAGTGACTCTATGAGATGTTGTTGTGCACCTGTGAGTCAGTCTGAAATGTCCGTTACAGGTAATCTCCTCCCCTAAAGCCGACAGCAGCTAGTGTTTGGAAATTAATTCAAAGTTCAATTCTGAAGTGATTGTTGTTGGAAAGAAAAATTTTGAAACAGTTTAGAGATCAGAGGAATACCTAAACAAAATCCTCTAATGTGTCTGTAAAACATTACTGAATGGAACATATAGCTCTGAGATGTTCCCCACTGGAACTGGGAACAGGGGCCTGGTTTATCACAAGGTGTTTCTGACCAGAGGGTCCAGTATTAGTTCCCAGTAAAGAAAAAAAAAAAAAGTCACAGGAACTAGATGGTTCCACCACAGGCCAACGACCCAGGTAGATTAAAGAAATCAGGCAGGGCCAGGACGATTCGCTTTTCTCCAGATTCCATTCTTTTATGATTTTTGGGCTGCAGATTTGATTTAAATTGCAGTTCTTGGTAGTGGTGATTTTTATGATTTGGCTTTCCTTATTTAACACCAGCCCATGTACGAGTTTAATGATGATGATGTCAACAGACTGTATCAGGAGCCATATTTCTCCCAAAAATGAACATCATAAGTGAGTCAGTTTAAGGCCGTTTAAGACGTATTCAGGAGATCTGACGTCATGTTACTAGATAGTCAAAGAAAAACATTTCACCCTCTGCTGGAGAAAAGCGGTAATGTGTTTTCAACCCAGCTTGTGAACAAAGACTAAAATAAAAGATTGAAATTTGGAAAAAAAGAAGAAAAAAAAACAAAGCAAACATTTTTTAACAAAGAAACTGATTTTAAAATTGTGAAACAAAAAATCCTGATACTTATGTAAAAAGTTTTGCAAGGGTGCTAGAGGGGGCATTGGAGTTTGAATCGAACACTGACCTCCTGCTCACAATGGGGCAGTTTGCAGCTGAGTGTGAAGCAGCTGGGATGAAGATCAGCACCTCTAAGTCTGAGGCCAAGGTACTCAGCTGGAAAAAGGTGGACCTCTCACTCCGGGTCAGGAGAGAGTCTTTGCCCCAAGTGGAGGAGTTTAAGTATCTCGGGGTCCTGTTCACGAGTGAGGGGAAAATAGAGCGAGAGATTGACAGATGGATCGGGGCGGTGTCAGCAGTGATGTAGACACTATACTGGTCCGTTTGTGGTGAAGAGAGAGTTAAGCCAGAAGGCAAGGCTCTCAATTCACTGGTCAATCTACGTTCCAACCCTCACCTATGGTCATGAGCTGTGGGTCATGACCGAAAGAACAAGATCACGAATACCAGCGGTTGAAATGAGCTTCCTCCGGAGGGTGTCCGGGCTCAGCCTTAGAGATAGGGTTTGGAGCACAGACATCCAGGAGAGGCTCGGAGTAGAGTCACTGCTCCTTCATATCAAGAGGAGTCAGATGAGGTGGTTCAGGCATCTAGTGAGGATGCCTCCCAGACACCTCCCTGTGGAGGTATTCCGGGCATGCCCAGCTGGGGGGTAGGGGGGCAGGGTAGACCCAGGACACGATGGAGAGATTATATCTCTCGGCTAGCCTGGGAACGCCTTGGTATCCTTCCAGAGGAGCTGGTGTAAGTGGCCAGGCACAGGGGCCTCTGGTCTTCGCTTATGACACTGCTGCCCCTGCAGCCCGGACCTGGATAAGTGGTAGAAGATGGATGGATGGATGGATGGATGGATGGATGGATGGATGGATGGATGGATGGATGGATGGATGGAGGGCTGTTTTGGGAGGTAGACCTTGATCATGTGTGTGAAATTTGAATCAGACTGGAGGTTATGTGAAGGAGCTACAATAAATTCCTGTTTTATGGCGAGATACTAAAGTTTAACTACAGGACATGACCTGATCAGTGATGTTTTATGAAGACCTGAAAGACATTATGGGGCAGGATAGAAAGACATGGAGGGTTTTTTTGTTTGTTTGTTTGTTTGTTTTTATCACAGAGTAAAACATATGACTTCTGTTGACAATAGGGGGCACTGTACTTTAAGGTGACAAAAAGCATATGAATGCATTTGGGCTGTGACACTGAACATGTGTGTCCCTTTTGGTCCAGATCCAATATTGTATATAAGTGCTAATAAGATTTGCAATTTGCCAAAAAAATCATCAACTTTGGCAAGCTCTCCTGACCACGCCCATTGAGATATAAAAATCCCTTTAATAACTTTTGATTGTCAATGTGTCTAGTATACACAAAAATGATTGTTTGGAAAAAACTGTGGGACAAGTTTGATTAAACACGTACCCTGACAATCATAAAAATCGGATGTTTAACTCCAATTTCCAAACATCTTGTGTAGAACTGACCATGTTCATGAGAGACTTTTTTGCAAGTCTTGACATGGTGGTTATGCACACCAAAAATCAGGCCTGTAGCTGAAAGTGGCCTGAAGGGCAGCAGTTTAAACTCACTATGGGGCGCTGTGGAGCACGGATCACCACAAAAGCACGGGATTCATAAATTTTTTGCTTGAATTTTCTGGCATGTTTTGTTACGGCTTTAAGCACTTTTAGGGCTTAAACAACTGAGTAACCCTGGTGAACACCCCCCCCCCCCCCCCCAGCCCCCTGATGGTGGAGAACCAGTTCCCCCTCTGGATTTTGACACAAGCATCGTAGGCTGAACAACTGGAACTAAAGTGTTCTCGGCTATCTTTTTTCATGACTTGGTACTAATAAATGATATATTTTAAGATAGTTTTAAAAGGCTGATAGATTTGTGTTAACATGGATTTAGTGCTGGATATCAGCCCACCATCTCTGAAGTTAGAGATCAAGTCTGGCTTATATTTTGAATGTGAAATGCAGAAATCAAAGAGAAACCATCAGATAAGCTGCAGACTATTTGATTTAACATAGGATCCCTGCCTGTCCTCACATCCAGATCATTTAGACATCCCAAACACAGCAGCATGGACTTTCAACAAGGGAGATGAAAACGATGGAGCAGAGAGAGAGAGAGAGAGAGAGAGAGAGAGAGAGAGAGAGAGAGAAAGACAGAGCACATTAAGTAAGAGGAGATTGAGAGGATTAAGTAAGGAAAGCCCTGCAAGAAAGTGTTGTAAACTGCTGCAAAATATCTGATGTGTTCAGGAATGAGGGACATGGTTTGAGGGTTAGGCCTGAAACTAAACTAAAATCTCAAAGTTCTTTGGAGGTCTGCCAGCCAAATTTACAAGCAGACAACAGCAGCAGCAAAGAAAGTAAGCATCATGCTGCTTCATGCTGGAGAGACCTACAAAGACACCAACCAATGCAGACCGGGGGCAGTTTACCACCTACCTTTTACCACCTACCTTAACTCTACTGACAGTGGCTTCAGTTGATGTCAGAAGGCTGCTGGGAGAGGCTCCAGCCCCACCAGGACCATGAACAGGGGGGCAACAGTAAAAGGATGATGGACTCTTTAAGTCACACCCAGGCGTGGAGCCAGTGTCACATTGCAGAGGGGGCGGGGACTTGTAGTGGGCCCTTATAGCGTATTGGCTATTTTACTTGTTAACAATTCACATTATGGATCCGATGTGGATTTGAGCTGTATTTGCCGCTGCCAAAAAGGGACTGAATGAACGGCTTTAGCTTCCTGAATTAAAAAAAAAAGAAGTCTCACACTTTGAACCATCAAAATATGAAAGAAATCATAGCTCAGCAAAGAGACTCAGTTTGCTTCGTAAACGTCCAGATATTCTGTAAAACAAAGTAAACCCAACATTAGACTCTGCGCAGTGACAGCATCTAAAGACACAGCTGATCAATTAGTAGCGTTAATATTGGGAAACGGAGACAGAAGGGCAAAATGGAGAGAGAGTGGACTACAATGAGTTGTGCAGCACAATGTGCGCTATTTCAGCACCATGGACAGTGCCACGGATTTATCATCAAACAGCGACCTGCTGATAATCTAGCACCACAACTCAGCACCATGGTTGGGGGTTGAGTTGCTGAGAAGAAGTTTGTCAGCAGAAGGCAGGAGGCAACAAGATTCTTCCTCTGCTCTCGCTCCTTACGCTTTAGTGCGCCCGACTTGTGTTTTTTCATTTTAAAGCTATTTAAGCGAACACACACAGAGTAAGTAAGTAGGGCTAACTGCACACTCAGAGACCACAGTGAAAAAGACCGCATACGCACGTACATCAATCAGATGTCACTTTCTGTCAAATGCGCGTAGACCCACAGGGAGAGAGAGAGAGAGAGATTGACAGACAGCGCAGAGAGGTTGACATGGTAAGTATGACATCACATTAGGCTACCTCCTTTCAGAAATGCTCTGATCTGGATTGCTTTTTCCACTTATATTTACGTCTATTCTTACACTTATATCCTTACAAATACAGCAGTAAGAGACTGACTCTCCGACTTTACGTTGTTTTTGTTTTTTTCGCCACCGGTCTTGCGGTGGGCCCCTTCGTGATAGTGGGCCCGGGGCAGCCGCACCCTCTACCCCCCTGCCGACTCCGCTACAGGTCACACCAATTTGACTCCTGTGTCTGACAAGCATAAACTAGCTTAAACTAGCTTTCCTTCTGTATTAAAGGGCTCATTCCCTCCACCTACTCAATGCATCATCGCTTGACCACTGCAGACTGATCAAAACCACAACCTGTGTTAATAATCAATACTTAATAATCATGGTTCTAGAAGCAAACTGTGTTTATCACATCCTGTGAGGGGGTCACTGGGACTTCACAAAGGGTTGTATTGTTGTGTGAAAAACTCCCCGTATGAGGAGATACAGCTGCTTGTGATTCCTGTGTGTGTGTGTGTGTGTGTGTGTGTGTGTGTGTGTGTGTGTGTGTGAGAGAGAGAGAGAGAGAGAGAGAGAGAGCGATGAGACAAGATGAGTTGGGTAGGAAATCTTTGTTGTGTTAATCACACCATTCTCAGCTGAAATCTGAAGACTTCTGTGTGCCACAACACACACACACACACACACACACACACACACACACACACACACACACACACACACACACACACACACACACACACACACACACACAGTAACCTCTATTTCCTCATTGAGAGTGCAGCTCAGTGGGGTTTCTGCCTCCTGACAGGTGAGGAGGTGTTTTGAGGGAGGCTAAAGAGCTTCACAGGGTGTAATGTCTCTGTGCTGCACTTTTTCATGTACCTGCGTGTGTGTGTGTGTGTGTGTGTGTGTGTGTGTGTGTGTGTGTGTGTAGTCATGACATTTTCCTACTCAAGGATAAATGTTATAAAAACCTGATTTGCTGACTGTGTGCTGCTTATCTTTAAAGAAATGTGCAGAACGTGTGTGAACATGAAGAGAGAACCTAACAGCTTGCACTTTCATATAAACAATGACTGTGGTTACCTGTCCCTATGGTGACCAACGCCATGGTGATCTGTAGGTTACAAGAGCGACAAGTCACCGTAATGACAGGTCACCATCGTGACAGGTCACCCTGACGAAAGGTCACCTTAGTTACAGGTAACCATGGTCACCAAAATAATGACTGTGGTGACCTGTCACTATGGTGAACTGCTGCCGTGGTGACCAGTCATTATGGTGACCTGTCATTATGGTGACCTGTTGCTGTGGTGACTGGTCAGTGTGGAGTTGTTTGAGTTTCTTTAGTGACCTTTAGTCTCTATGGATCATGATGTTAAGATAAACAACTGGTGTAAGATTTTAGATTGCAGGAAAACAAAGAAAACAAGAGCTGATAAAGAGTAATAACACTCACTTTCATAAAGCAATGACTGGTTTGCCCAGTCCATAAATTAACTCACTCAATGTCACTGAATTTCAGATTGTGGACTGTGACTTAGAATCACTTTTTTTTTTTTTTGTTTGTTTTTTTTTTTGTTTTTGACATGTTCTTATTATTTACTGGTTTACTCTAAATCTCGTTTTATCTGAAGTGTAACTTTAAGGTTAGGGTGTTTTTTTCCTTTTTTCTTTTTTTTAAGCACACATTTACAAAAGAGTGCAAAGAGGGAACAAAGCCTGATGGGCCTGTACAAGAGTTCAATCCCTTTAAATCACAGAGAATTCATAGTTATAAGGCTAATAAAAAGCAGAATTTTTAAATCCAAAAACTAAGGAGGCAAGATACACACTGTACAGAAAGTCAGTGAGGGATAGTCGTCATGAAAAAAACAGACATAGAATAAGATGTGAGGCTGGATGATTCACAAGAGTAAAAGATGTTTTTTTAAAGAGTAAGTGTGAAGATATGGATCTTAACAGGAGAGCTAATCCTTTCCACAGCACAGGGCCTCTTTAAGACACATTAAACAGGTGATGTGATGTGTGAGTAATTTTTCAGTACAGGGAAAAAAAAAAATTACTATGAATTGGATTTCTTGCAGTGGTATTACTCTTCTTTATGATGAAGCTTATTGTTCGAGCTGGATCAAGTCTGACCCAGTTCTTAGTTTTGCTGCTGTAGATCCAGAGTGTGTGGTGAAATGATGCCAAAACTACAACATCACAACACCAACAGGTATACTTTCCTTTTTCCATGTTTTCCTTTTTCCTTCTGGATATCATTCAGCCTGACATGTGCTGTCATAGATATACCTGATGCATGTTTCTGCAGAGTAGTGAGATGGACCTGAGGTACACTGAGGCACTGCACATGGTAACATGAGCATTGACTTGATTGGGTGCAGATCATCTCCAGAGGATGGCGTGCACACGCTTGCTGTAGTATCAAGCAGGGGAAGCTCATGTACTTTAGGAGAGTAAGAATCAAACCCACAGGGCTATATTTCAACTTTCAACCCTGGGTTGGAAAGCCAGCACCCCTCGATAGCCCCTGAGGACAGTTCCTGCAGTGGTAATGCAGACAAGTAGCTACACAAACAGTGTTTGAGCCAGTTGTATGAGCCTTTATTGTGATGTCTTCTTACAGCCACAGGCTACAGGTCTCTAACTGAAAGGGTTTTTAGACGAGCACAAATGGACTCAGGTTCTCAGGGTGAGAACCTTTGATCAAAGTTTTCCAGTTGAAAGTTTGACTACTCTGAGGTAAAAAAAGAACCCAATCTGAGATCCATGGGAGCTGAAGTGGAGAGACCACACTTTTTACGCACAGAGAAAGGAGCCAGATATCTCACACACCTTTAATTCCTGTCTGGAAGTCATTAGTCAACTTGATGTTGCTACCAATAATTTTTATACGTCACTGTTCGGACTCTTTTGTCCAAGTGTAGACCTGATTTAACAAGGGAACAGGGCTCAGTGGCTCAGGAACAGGGATGGTCACTGTACCAGAAGTAAAGTGTGAGGGCAGGAAATGAAGGTACCATGTGCTAACAAAGGAGCCAACAGTCCCAAGTGCTGCTTGTCTTCTGTAATGCCATCACTGCCAAATGAAAAAAGGATGAAATGATTGGATCAACTATAAGATACAGACTTTGAAATATAAAACACAAACATCAATCACTTTTTGTCTTTCTTTCTAACTCTATACTTTGCCTACATCCTGGTGGTTTGCTTTAACATCTTTAATATCTGATCAAATCAAAAACAAGAACGAAAGAAAAGAAGCAAGAGAGGACACACAAGGACAAGTTGTCAAGGCAACAAAACAGCAAGGTAAATAAGCCAGGATGTCAAAGAAGAAAAAGAAGAAGAGTGTAAAAATAAAGACAAGAGAGGGAGCAACATGATGTTAGGGAAGAGAACCAGACAGGAAAGAGAAACCAGTGAAAACAGAGGACGGACAATTAAATATCAGCGTGTGTGTTCTCTGATGCCTGTCAGTCAAATCAAACCTATAGAGCAGCAGTCACTGATACTGCTGAAAACAGCAAACAGTCAATTCTAAAATAATGAAAACGCTGATGTAGCTTCATGTTGTGAAAGGACCAGTGTTGTACTACGTGATTCCAGGACTCAGACACAAGTCTGACTCAAGTCTGGATATGTTGGACTCATGTACTGATGACTTGGACTTGGGCTCAAGCTCTGGCTGCATCAGGACTTGGAGGAGGACTCGGGCTTATTTATCAAGAACGCTTTGTTTAATTCAATTAATTATTTCTTCTGGTATAAGGTCCATGTAACGGATCATTTCCAGGTTAAGCCTGACGTGTGTTTGTTTACCTGCATGTACGTTCACGTCCTTCCTTTGGTCTGTGGCAAGATATCAAAGGAAGAGCCACAGATTGTGCGGTTTTTAAAGATGTTACGGCTAACGCTGTCAATTACAGTGCAACATGTTTACTATGTAAAAAAAATATATATTAAAAGAATACAGGGCTTCTTTATATTAAATAGTAAAACAAGCTCGGAATTGTGGAACGAGTGTTGCCATCTTCACAGAGATGCCCGAGGATCACTTAAAAAGCTTTTTCTTTTTTTCTCTGTTTCTTGTGCTGGATGTGACATTATTTTTCCTGACTGTCTGTCTACAGCACAGGGTGTGCTTGTCTCTCTTCTGTATGCATTGTACTTACAGCCTATGCAATTAAGCCAAAGTTTCTAATAGATTTTTTTTTTTAACTGTCACACCGTAAAATTCAGATCAACAGACATTAATGTTAATACACTGAAAGCCTTTTTTGTACATCAACATTGTCCAACACAGGTTTACACGGACAGCAACAACAGAATTTCTCATCCTGAACTCAATCTTTGCTTTATTCATCAAGTATATTTCATATACTAAAAGTTAGATACTTAAAGTTCCATTAAGTGAGTTTCTTGTGTCCTGCTCTGGGGACTTTTCCAGGACTTGCGCTAAGGTACTGAGGACTCAACCTGGACTTGACTCAGGTGAAGAGGACAACTTTTTTTTAATTATTTTTATTTTTTATGTGACACAGACAGACTAGAACGATGAGTATTCGGGACTCGACTCAAACTTGAACTATGGTGTCTCGACTACAACACTGGCAAAGACACACACCTGTGTCTGTTTTGGACCATCTTATTAAATGTAACCACAGGTTAGTGCCATTCAGTGGACACATCTTTGCCCAAACTTCTTTTTTCTAACCTTTGCTCTTAACGCTGTGGTCCCAGGTCCAGATGTCTGGGTGGAACTACAAAGACCCATTCTAATATTAAGGCGCACCAACAACTCATTTTAAAGACAAAAACACTGAAGAAATGAAAAAGGTTTGACAAAGAGGGTCCCGTGAGCAGAGGTTTCAAACCCTTTAAAAAACAGAGTCAGACTTTGATTCATGTCATCTGCACCATGTTCCCGGGGATCTATGCAGACATGGGTCCTGGCAGCTGCTGCCTGATAAGAACATGGTTCTTCATTTCTGACTCTGTCATCGTTTGTCATTGTCCAATGTCTCAGAGCATGATTGACAGTCAGCATGTGTCTGATAAAACAACAACAAAAAAGCCTCTGTGAAAAACAAGGGACAATGACAGAGGAGAGAGGAGATGATGAAAGAGGAAACAGCTGCAAAACAAGCTGGAATGAAGTGAATATGGAGGACAGACAGAGGATAGATAGAATGGACAGAGCACAGACAGAGGACAGGCAGAGGGTGGACAGAGGACAGACAGAGGACACACAGAGGACAGGGAGGTGTGATTCAAGATGATGAGAAAACGGGTAAGAAAAAGGAAAAAGGATGAGAGAGGACAAGAGAAAAGGAGAGGTGGACAGAACAGAAGAAAAGACAAGAGAATTGTGGGAAATGAGAAAAGGAGGTGCGGAGGTGCAGAGCCGTCAAACGAGGAGCAATAGGGAGATGCCGTTAATTCAGAGTTCAGAGAGATTTTTTAGTTTGACACACTCGGCAGGAGGCCTTTGACTGCTGCTGCCTTTGAACTACAGCACACACACACATACACATACACACACACACACACTGAGACACACACTCACTCACTGAGACACTCATGGTTGGCCAAGGATAATGTTGGCTTGGAGGTAAAACAACACAGAGGAAAAGATGGAGGGAACAAAACAAACGTAGAGAAGCAGGATCCTGTGTGTGAAGTTGTGTTGCTTCATCAGTGTGTGTAAATGTCACACACTGCTCTCTACACTCACACGTCTGGTTGAGTTTAGAGACACAGGAGTGTGTATGTTGATGAGGAAGACTCTTCATAATGGTGAAGACTTCCCTCTTGTCCCTTTTCACCTTCGTCTGTCTTTAATGTTCACACTTCGTCATGAGCTCCAGCTGCTGATAGTTGTTGGAATATAAATTTGAACCTGACTAAAAGGGGAACACTCAGAAAATTCAAACTCAGCTAGCAAATCATCTAAAACCTGAAATGTTTGCAGATTTTTGCTCTCAGTCTTGCTGATTGCAGACTGAGGACCTGATTCTCTGAAGGGTGACGCTGTTTCTGCCCCCTGAGCCACAAACCCTGGTGCTGCCCCACACAGTCAGAGCCAAACATTAGGCGCCTCAGTGTTTCCAAGAATTAAGTGTTTAAGTTCACCTCAGGTTGACCTGAGGTTGCAAAGGGGTGGAAAATATCCAGTTAATTTCAGAAAAGTGTTCTGAAAATTTCCAAGGGAATTTTAGCTCAGGAATATTACAAATTTTCAGTTTTGCTCTCTCTTTTTTTTTTTTTTTTCTCGTCAACTTGCATGTTTTTTTCTAAAACTTTCTGGGAAATTTTGCTACAGAAATTTTTCAGGTTTTTTTTCTTTGTTTGTCAACTTGATTTAAAAACTGTACGTCAAACACAACAAAATGTTTAATATTTATACATTCGTAACCAGGCTCAAAAAAATCTATGCATTTCTCTGAAACCCTCTCCATTAACTGCAGCCAAAGGTTGAATGTCTTTGACAACAAAATTCACCAGCAAATTGGTGATTTTCTGCCGTCTTTTCTCTGTTAAAGCAGCGTGTTTAATGAAGTCGCTCATTGACTGCTGAAGCAAGGATTCAGACTGTTCTTCAGCTAGCATTAGCGGCTGCCTGTTCAAATGAGTGTATACAGCACTTGTACTTTTGTTACAAGTGCTGTAACACTGTTTTGTTTATTTGAGGACAGATTTGCATATTTTCCGCTACTAATCTCATCTTTGTTGAAAAATTTCCACACATTTGATGTCCTGCTGCTAGTTTGCTGCACAGACCCACCTGTTGCTTTCTGTGAGGCGTCCATATTGTACTGCCACAATCATGTGATCAGTCGACGTCAACGTCAGGCTTGAAAACGTCGTTGTGGCGCTTAAAGTCAACTAGTCGACTAGCCTGTGCAACCCCTAGAGGAGAGTTGTGAAGGCTTAACCATCCCGTCATTTAATTGAGATAAATAACCTGAGGCTGTTTAACCTAACCCTAACCCGTCCTCTTTTCAAGCAGTTATCCACAGTCATCAGGGCATGGATCATATCTCGTGCACGCATCACACGCTTTAACAATCACTATCCGTTGGTCTTTCTCAGATATTTTGTGACACGTCATCCTATCCAGACAACAGCATGCCGACCACAGTTTTAGCTTGCATCATCACAACATGCAGTTTTGTTGTGTTGTTTCAGTAATAAAAGTCTTTTGGTGGCTGAAATTTCAGTTCATCCCTTATAAAAACAGAGCATTATCTGTCTCAGTACTGGTGAAAACGAGAGGGCTGACCAACTATTCTCAGTCATAGTGGACAAAGGGTTAAAAATTACTGGAATTTTGCAACCTTAGGCTCACCTATATAAAAAAATCAGGCATCTGTACATATCTGTACATTCTGTTAATATTACTTTAAATTAAGGATAATGATCATTATCAGTGGTCACATCATTTTGGAGCTGTCTGAAGCTCAACTCCTGCTAAATCTGAGCAAAATGCATTTCCTGTTTCCTGTCCATGTTTGTTTAACCCTGTCAAACATGACCAATCAAAAGTTAACCCGAAAACTCTTTTTTTTTTTTTGTTTGGAACTTAAATGCTTATTGACTATTTAAAATATATATACAAAAATATTGCAACATCATTTGGATATGATATATTTTTTTCTCATATTTGATCATTTGGGTGGTTTTGTCAACTTTTTAGTAAAGTTTTTAGTAAATATCGATGCAGAAAATACTTAATTTAAATAATTAGTAACAATTTAGATCTTATTCTTACCACGACTTCTCTAAAATTATCCTTTTTTTTTTTTTTTTTTTAATAAAGTACAGCTTCAGCTACCTGGAATGATAATCCTCAAGGGGGCAGAAAACATATTTTAACAGGTTTTAATGAAACTATTTGTCATGTTGATGAGATAGAGGTCTTTGAAACTCATAGATCAAATATGACAGGTTTGGCAGTAAAGTCTTTTATTGCCACCTGTTTATTTGAGCTGCACTCAGACGGCTTCCTCCCCCACTGAAGGTCATGTGACTTTCAAAACTGCCATTACAGCATTTTCTTCCATTCCTGTTTTGTAACACGTGCACCAGTGCACATATTAGCCATGAAAACATGATGTTATATTATCCATGTTATATTTCCGTATCAACAACAAAGCCAGAACAGAAAAACCTGTTGTCTTATGTGACCAACAATCCGTTTTCACTCAAACTGCAGACGTATGTCAGTGTTTTTTGACTCATGAAGGTTTTTATCTGTATAAGACTGTGAATTTGTTCCAGAGTGTGAGTGTCACACTGTGGTTTTCAGGCAAATCAAACCAAGCCTGGTAATCATGTTTTTAAGACTGGAGCTGGAAAAGCAAGTGGTGCAGCAATTAGGACTAAAAACCAAAGACAGAGCACATTCGAGAGACTTCTCCTCTCTTTGGTTGAAACGCCATGAGAACACTCGTCATCATCAGCCTGATTTTCTTAAAACATATTCAGATGTTGTCGGCCCAGCCTGGGTCATTATGAAAGCACAGGCAACAGAAAAGACTTGAGAAGCTCCATTAATGCTGTGAAGGATGAAAAAACGCAGACAGATGTTACAGACATACAGTGTTTTTTGTTTTGTTTTGTTTTTTTTCTGTGTGTGTGTGTGTGTGTGTGTGTGTGTGTGTGTGTGTGTGTGTGTGTGTGTGTGTGTGTGTGTGTGTGTGTGTGCACTCCTCGGGTGATGAACTGATTCCAAACCTGTGCAGGGAAGAAGCCAGGAAGATGGAAAAAAGAGATTTCTTTCTTTCTTTCTTTCTTTCTTTTTTCTTTTCTTCTTTTTTCTAATGTTTTAGCGCCTTTGTAATGAAAGCACATTGATCTGTGTTCATCAATATTCTGCAGATCAGCAGAGGGCGGGTGAAGCACAGGTAGCACAGTGGGATACACAAACACATTAGTGTAACTTCTGAGGGCCCTGCATCGACTGCACGCCTTCCTCTACCCAGTTGGAGTTGGATTAGGGGGAATACATTATCAGTTGCCGAGGCTTAAACTTAACCAATCAAATCAGCTAATTTCCTTCCCTTTAAAAGCTCTGCACTTTCTGCCACAGTGCTCTGATAATTTGGTGGCAGAATGGGAGCACTCACTTCCATCACCAAAGCTTCTCCCCTGAGGAAGCTGATGTCCTCGTGCAAAGAACAAGCAAATATACAGCACCTTCCATTAAATTAGCTCAGGGGGAGATAACGCATTTGGTTAATTTGTTCTGCTCTGGTCCTGGGAGAACCGCAGCACGCTATAGGAAGTGTCTTAATGATATTAGATGGTTGAGTGATATTAGATGGAGAGCCGAATAAGAGTTTCTGCAGCCACACCCTCCTCACATAAAGGACAGACAGCTGTCGTCTGTCTGTGTGTCTGTCTGCAGAATCCCTTACCCTGTTTGTTTTCACAGTGACTGAAAGCACAGCTAACTTTATGGCAGAATAAATTAAAGACAGTTACTCTCCGCTGCCCAGTGGGTCGGGGAAATGTGATGAGAAAGCTGCAAGAAATGCTTGCAGGTGAGAAACTAAAAAGCACAAATTATTTGAAAATTGATTGAAGTCGAGCTGAGTGCTGAGAGCCTGCAGTGTTTAAAGCTGCTGGTTCCTCTCAGTCCATCAGTAAAACTACATCTCAGGGTGTATTCAGTAACAAGATGTTAGAGAATCTGTTTGTCAGTCTGAGGTCTGCAGCGCAGCTTGACTCAGTGACCCCTGAACCTGGGACAAGATGAGGTGTGAGAACTGGGTCTGAGGAAAGCAGTCACCTTACAGAGCCTGTATCCTGCTGTCTCACATTTAACCATGTTTGTAAAGAATCAATGCTGGATGTTCAGACTGAGCGTGTGCAGATTTTCAAACCTCTACATATTCATATGTTTTAGAAATCACTGAATCTGTCTGTAAACTGATCAAAACACTCTGTTCTAAAAATAACACCAGATCTTCACCACTCAGGCACACATGCACGTCCAGCCTTTAGTGACGCAAACAGACTGTTTGTACAAATGATGAAAAAAATGGATAAACAGTTTGCATGAGGCAGGTTTACTTTCCAAAAACGCATTATATGTAATGGAGGTAGACTCACCATTACAGGCGCTTATGTGTCCCCGTCCAAGACGAAATGTGCAAAGAGAACAGATATTTAGGAATCCAATCAATCCTTTGTAAAAGTATGACGATGTGGAGCTAAACAGAAAATTGAGATTTATGAGACATTTTCAGTGAACAGATGAGTTAATGAAGGCAGTCCAAGTCTCAAACCATCAAGGCTCACTGCCGTCAGTTTTGAAGTTTGCTTGGCTCTTGGCTTTTCTGCGTCTGGGTCCTTCCAGGATGTGTGTGCTGAAATGTTGGAGTTCATCAAACAGCTGCTTGTAGAGTTATTCATGGAGTTTCTGGGGCATTGCTGCGCTGCTTGTTCCTCTAAACAGTTTTCATATCACTGGTTTTATTTTTGAGCTCAGAAACACCACAAACATTCACCCTGTTCAAGATCATAATCCAAACGTTCCCTTTCTCTACGTTTGTTCTCTTCCACCTCTGACGAGCTGATAACAGCTGTTTGTTCAGTCCAGATTCTTCTAATTAAAAATTATGTTTCTTGTATAGAGGTTTTCCAGGAGGTTCCCTGACATAAGACATTCTGCACCTGCCTCACTTTCATGGTGCAATAATTAGTTCTTCCCAGCTGGCCAGTCAGAGGGAAGGATGTTTGTGGAGCAAGCAGCCTTAAAGTAATAGCAGCTAAAATGAAGCGTTTCAGACAGAGGCTGAAATAAGGCTTTATAAAACACCAGAGAGAGAAAAAAAAATAGAGATTTATTTGAGCTGTGAATTGTGTGACAAAACTACGGGGGCACCAGAGAGGCAGAATAAAGATTAAAAAAGCACAATCCCCCTCTTCAAAGGATTCTTATTTTAAGACACATCTGATTTCCAAATCAAATCAATGACACGTCCTTTAGGTACTTTAGGCACAATGTAAAGCAACATGCACCAGTATGATACAAATATTCAATCACTCCTTGATATTTCCAGGATTAGCACACTTTGCCTGAGGTGTGAGAAGAAATGAACAACCAATCAAGTGAGCAATAAGGGAGTCATCTGAGGAGTTTATGGTGCATGGATAAGGTGTGCAGCGTACGGTTGGTGCTTTGGTGCAACATATCTGCGCAGCTTTGACATGATTACTGTTTCAGTTTACTGTTACATACCAGGACGAGATTCATTATGTGAGACTTGTACTTATGACATGGCTGCATGGTGAAATAAAAAGAACAAAGAGTAAATATCAGATAAGTGTTTTGTAGAAAAGCAGCATGAAGGTAGTGTAAAGTCATGTGGTCTATTCCTGCACATTCTCAATGTGTATTTTTGCCCATTTATGTATGAACGTGTTGGACTGTACATGCGTGCACTCTGTTGATACAGCCCTAATAAAGTCAGCTGTTGCAGTCTTAGTTTCATATTTCGTCCTCGTATTCGTCCAGTTAATTGTGCGTGTTATTCTGTTTGTTTCTACTGACTTGGAGCTGGTTATCGTCGCTTATTGATGCATCATGTAATTCATACTGGTGGAGTCCATCGCTGCAGTTTATTTCTGCACATTCATGCAGATTTTTATTGCTTAGTGGTGCATTTTATTGTGACAAACTGGTGCAGATAATCTGCCTCCTGCTCTAACATCTCAGCTCTGCTGGGCGTTTTGTCAGCTGGAGATCATTAGGTACAAACATCTAAAATCTTCAGATCCTTTATGTGAATGAAATACTTTCAGATTCTGCTAAATGTCAGCTGGTCTTCTCTTCTCTGGACTCTTGCCCACAGGGAGCTGGTAAAGGCACCGGCCAGACCATACAGGAAGTGGCTGAGTGCAGGTCTGGAGTCTGTAGATATGGGATGGCACCTCTGCTAAAGATCTCTTTATTTCAGCTTTGTTGAGCTGTGGCCTGCTGCCTGCACTGAAGCTTTTATCAGCAGACTGTGAAGCAGCTGGAATCAGAGCCTTCCGCTCTGACACTCTTGGCTTTACTGAAAATGTTTTGGTTGCTCAATCCAAGGAAAGGGTTCAAGTATCTCGGAGTCCTGAGGAGCGGGCTTTGTGCTCGTGACTTTGACTGCTGGTAAGACGCCCTTACAGTAGTAACTGGTTTTTCACTGGAACATGGAGGACACTGGGTTAAAATAAATCTGAATCCACTGCTGAGACTTCAACACGACTGTTACAGAGCATCATTTTAGTTCATCTTTTTCAGAGCTACATTTACATACGTCTATATTCATGGCACACGCTGCTGTTTATCCAATCACTGCTGCTGTTCTCTGCAATGAAAGCAAAACACTGCTCAGCTTATTTTTAAGCCCTAAAGTTTCTACGTTTACTTTCAATGTGAACTTTTTTTTTTTTTTTTTAAACACAACCAAAAACAATGATGGCTAACTGTGTGCAACCACATATTGTTACATCTTACAAAGATGGACAGACAACCTGGGCCTTTCACCTTGTGGGCCGGCACACTTGGTTGGTGCTGCTGCCTCACAGCAAGAAGGTCACCTGCTCAAATCCTGCTTCAGACAAGGTGAGCTCTTCTGCGGGGAGTTTGCATGTGAAACAGAGCTGCCTGATTCTTCAGTGGAACACCTCCCAGGTGTGTGGGCAGAGGGCATGGGATGAACTAGACGAGAGAATAATCCTCAGACAGAATCTGAAGACAGAATCTATCCGTCTGTCTGCTAGCCATAACAGATATAATGAGGACATGTCGACCATGAGGCTGTAGAGAACACACTCACAGGAAGGAACTGGACAAACAAGGAATATAAAAAATAAGAAACAATACAAAACATTTTCTCCCCGTGCATACGTGGGTTCTCTCCAGGTACTCCAGCTTCCTCCCACAGTCCAAAAACATGCTCATCAGGTTAACTGGTGATTCTAAATTGTCTGTAGGTGTGAGTGTGAAAGGTTGCCCTGTGATTGGCTGGAGACCAGTCCAGGGTGTACCCCGCCTCTCACCCTGAGACAGCTGGAATAGGCTCCAGCTGCCCACCACCCTGAACAGGATAAGAGGGATAGAATATGAATGAATGGATGGATGGATGGATGGATGGATGGATGGATGGCTGGATGGATGGATGGATGGATGGATGGATGGATGGATGATGGATGGATGGATGGATGGCCTATCGGTGTCTTTTTCCCCAATGGTGACCCCCACCCCTCCATAATCCGTCCTTCCTGCTCAGACCATGAACTGGTTTGGATGAGGGAAAGCATCAGGATTGAAATGACCAAAGAGAAGTGTCAAATCGTCATGGAGATTATGTGCTTATACGGTCAAAGAACTGCTATTAACCCTTTATCACCTCCCATACCAAGTCTGCCATAGAATATCTTTAAATGTTGACATGCTGGAGTGTCTATTTTTACATAAAATATTTGTTATACATCAATTTGACCCTTTATATAAACATCCCTTATGTAAATTTAATGAAGTGTATAGATGCATAGACACTGTGCAGACTGACTCAAGAAATTGCAAAAAAAAAAAGGGAAATACAATTACAGAAATGTCATGGCTGCATCCCTTGAAAATGTAAAAAACGTGATGATGTTGTCATGTCTGTAAAGTTTCTGTTATTTTTGCACGTTCTGGTTTCATGTTTTTTTGTTTCCTGTTTTATTTTGAAAGTTCTAAGCCTGTTCTAAGACTGAGCCTTGCCTGTCTCATTAAATACCCCTTTGCCTTCTGGATCTTGGTCTTGAGTTTTGCATTTGTGTCGTTATCTGGGTCTTGGTTCTTGACAGATGTGCATTCAGTGTAGTAAGTGAAGTTAAACTTCACAGATTTTATATACAAAAAGAAAGATCCATCTATTTTATCTTGTTTCAATTCTTCCACCAGTCCAATCTTAATATTCAGATGACATCACTGCGATCCTGCAGGCTTTAAAGGGTTAATGCTGCTACCAGACCATACCTGCTGTCTGTGCTGCATGCGGCCTGTTACTGCAGCCACAGGTGGAGAGAGAAGCTGTGTGGCAGGTGAAGGGACCTGAAGGTTCACTGATTATATTTAAAGGCACTCCTGTGACCAAACCCATGAAACACCTGAGCATTTGAAGGAGGAAGATTGAGACCACAGGCTCACTGCTGACCACATCATTCTGCATATTTATCTTATCCTCTTCATTTTCAGCCATCAAGACCAAAAGTTAAAACTCACTTTCTTTGTCACTCCAAAGGAGAGATGCTCTTGTTGCTGCCGCCATATTTGTTTTGACGCTATGTCACTCAACTGAGGCCGCAGCTGCACAGGTAGTCAGCATCTGTCAGACACCAGTCACAGCTGAGAGCCAGCTCACAGCAGCCTGGTCAGTACGCAGTGAGAGACTCAGCTCTGCATGGCCGAGGGTTTCTGTCCTAATGATGCATTAAAAATATGACACAAACTAGGAGACAAACTCAAAGGATGATTGAAACACTGAGAAAGAACTCCACAACCAGTGAAGCTCCATGTCTTCATCAGTGACATGAAGTTAAAGATACTGTCACTTCCTCCAGATCATTCCTGTTTAGCATGAGAAAAGCTCCATGATGTGGTTTCCTCACGCTAATCATCTGCGATGTTGTGCTGCTGCTGCGAGCTGAGGGCTGGTGACAGCGTTAATCAGTCAACCAGGAGACATGACAGCCTTAATCAAGGCAAGGAGGGCGAGCTCGCTGCTGAGAATCAACACCCAGTCCATTTATACGTCTCAATTGGTAACTGTGATGCATATAAATAACTTGCACGGCCCATTAGACTCATCACCCATCATACACTGACAGAAACACACAGGGTTACACACACACACACAAACAGAGAGGGAGAGAGAGAGAGAGAGAGAGAGAGAGAGAGAGAGAGAGAGCGGCTGACTCTGATGACTCTGGCTGTTGTCAGAGTGAATTACCTGCATGTCAAGATGGAACAGATAAATTGTTGGGAGAGCAAAACAAATTGAGTTGGTCAGGGCTGTTGATCTATTGTTGTAATACAGGGAGGACACACACACACACACACACACACACACACACACACACACACACATTCAAACACAGCCTCTCTGCTTTTTGTGTTCTCCTTTCTCCGTTTTGCTGAAAATCCATCAACTGCAGCTCCACATGAAGTACACCCAAAACCATTAGTCCACTTATTGAGTCACATTCATATGGAGTAAAAATGGAAATAAAAACATAAAGCTGCAATATCCTGTTCGAAACATTCCAGTTAGCCAACTACAAACAGAAGTTAGAGTGCTGTTTTTGAGAAAGAAATTTTAGGGAAGAATGGATCTCATCTTCTAATAGCACCAAGAAATCACACATCATTTATTTCATGGTCTAATACACACTTTGCTCCAGAGACATCAAAGAGCAAAATACCCACAAAGCTGTGCAGCTGTATACAGTGTGTACAGTCCATATTTTGCTGTGACTGAGATGAGCGCTCAGCATCTCCAGAGCTGTGCTCTGATGAATTCAAACTCCCTCTTTGCAGCCGACACGATGCCTGGATGGAGGAGATGGAGTCTCTGCTGTTTTACTGTGTGGAGGATTCATGATGGATGGACACTGATGTCACCGTTTACAGCCAACCTGAAGCAACAAACCATAAAGGACCAGAGGCAGGTAGTAAAACTCCACTCTACCTGCATGTTAGCAATCGCTAGCACTCGTTAGCACTTGATAGCACTTGTTAGCTGGGACTCATAAATAAATGTTTGCAATGAGGCTCATGTCCCTTGATTGGCCCAGTGAATGCACAATGGCTCATTCTGATGAATAAAAACAACATGGAGCTCAGTGATGCCATATTTAACCCATCACATGTCTGAATCAGACAGACTTTTCAGCTCATGAAAAAAAAATACTCATGCTCTAAAGCAGCACAAGTCCTCACACTTCTTTCTTTAACACAGTCACATTGGCTCTTCTTCTTTTGATGAATTTATTTGTCCTACTTCCTGTGGCTCTTCTCACTTTGCACCAGTTACAGTTACAGTCCCTCTGGGGGGTTGGGATGTTGCGATCACAACAATTAACACAAATTCAGTCAATCTCTGTGAATTCTGGGCAACCTTGCAGTTTTCTCCAATCACTGCAACTTATTTGCTAGTTTGACCAATCATAATAGTTAACAGTTACCCCCCTCCAGTTCCTCCAATCATAGCAGTCAGTCCCCGTCAAACTCTCTTCTTTGTTTTTGAAGTTACAGACGTATTTGACTAAAATGCATCTGATTTAACAACAAATATTGTAGCTTAGGACCGTGGAAGGCAATAATGTCCTGGACCAAACTGTTTTGAAACATTGTGGAGGAACAGAGGAAACTCATCTGTTGATATTTTTTCTACCGCAAAACACACGAGAAGAACGACTGAAGGACAACATACGAGACCCATCAGAGAGGCTGCAGTTTGACTGAAACAGAAGGGGTGTGTGAGTGAGCATGTGTGTGTGTGTGTGTGCGTGTACACTATTGAATGTGTAATGATAATAGATGGTGAGCGTGTGTGTAAGAGAGAAAGTGAGAGTCATCACTGACTGACATTAACTCAGAACATTCAGTGCTGTTTTATTCTCACTGGATCAAGTTGACTTTTTTAACGAATTGTGTATTTGTTAAAATTAAATTGCAACTATTTTTGGTAATTGCTGCAAGTTTATTGCAAAAAACATCTAAAAACATTGCAACATGCATTGGAATTTTTTCAAAAAGCTTCTGCAAAATCAACAATTTTAGCCCCCAACAATCCCACAAAAAGGTTTGCAAAATCCTGGAGGCCTGGCTCAACACAGGGAACTAAGCTGCAAAGAGCCAGAACTCCTGTTGACTCCTGGTCTGGTTCTGCTCATTATGTCAGTTTGTTGCTGGCGTCATGATAAATACCATCTGGTATGGATATGCTTTGTTTTTGTCTTTAGCCATTCATTTACCACAGTAAAACTCACATAATAATAATAATAATAATAATAATAATAATAATAATAATAATAATAATAATAATAATAATAATAATAATGGAGCAACAACACATCAGTTTGCAGAGTAGATTGAGCGGGACAGGAAGTTGTGCACTGAAACCACCTACAACATCAAGAGACTTTCAAAATAAAACAAAGTGTGTCCAAACCAGATGGTTTTTATCTTGACTACAACAACAAACCGACATAATAAGCAGAGCCAGACCAGGAGTCAACAGGTTTGAGGTTTTACAGTCCAACATGAACCAGAAGAGGATCATCATTGGGGTGGGAATCCAGGGAACTCCTGGACTGCAGATGTCTGGAGGTCCTGATATGAGCTGCCAACTCCTCAGTAAGGAAAGTACCTACTGGTTTCTGAGAAGTCGCTAGAATTCCCTAAATGACATCATGAGCTAATTTCCATAACTGACCATCTGTCATTGATGCTGTGTAACAAGAAAGGAGAAACAAAAGGGAGTAAAAAGACAGTTTGAATATGTTCAGAGCTATGAGTGAACTGTCTGCTGGTGATTCTTACTTCTTTTTTAAAATGTCCAGTTAACAGCCCTCCTCCTTTATCCAGGCTTGAGACCAGGAAAAAGACACACTGCTCTGTCTACAGCTGGAAGGAACTGCTGCATTGGGCATCTTGCTCATGACACTAACCGCTGCTCGCTGAGAAGAGTAAGACTGATGTGTGTTTTCACCTTAGAGTCTCCAAACTCAGGAAGAAGTCTCTCGATTTATCACTTTTTGAAAAATAGTTTCTGGAGGGGTGTGAAAACTCACTAAATATAGACGCAAAGACACTTAGTTGGCAGCACTGACCCCACTAAGTGGCAGACTGAACAAGAACAACAAAAGTCAAGCTTTTTCAGGTCTGCCCTCAAGAGGAGATGCAAGCAACTTTTAAAAAGATCTTTTTTTTCTTCTTTTAATGATTACATCTTTTCTGATGCATTTAAAGGAGTCAGGACATATTCTGAACTTCTGATTCTGCTATACAGCATGGAGCAGATTAGATTAATTCTGTTTGGGCTGCATACAAAACACAACATTTCCCTTTCTGATTATCAAAACACTTTATAAGAATCTGATTCTTAATCCACAAACCCTCCAGCATGGTATCAGGTTTCCTCCCATGAATTTAGGTAAATGAAGTTAAAAAATCCTGAAGAAAATCCAGGCAGCTGACTCCGTTCATGCTCCATCTCTCCTGATATAAAGTCTGCGATTCAAGGAAGGTGTCAAAAGAAGAAGAAGAAGAAGAAGAAGAAGAAGAAGAAGAAGAAACTGTCTCACACAAATAATCTTTGTGTTCAAGTACCCACCTGTATTTTTTCCTTGGCCTGTGCATTAGCAGACATTTTCAGACCCACTTCTCTGCCTTAATTTGAACATCTCCTGAATGACTACCTTTAATTTCAGCATTACCTGACTTAATTGCCGGCACAACTGCTGGGCTGGTGCTAATGGGCTACTGTCACATTCAAAATACTGAAAAAGCTCTGGGATTTTGGTTGTAGCTCAGCGGAGAATTAAGCCACACTGTGCAAATTTACATAAAATATACAGAGGTAAGGAGAGGCTTAAACTGACACGAGACAAAACTTTATTTGTCCCAGAGGAGATCGTTGAACAGTCACCGCAGGGAGAGGAGAAAAACTTTAAAATAAATTAGCCTCAAGTTTAATTGGTTGTTTTTAACTCCACAAACACAATCAGACATTTAAACTATAAAACCAAACTCATATCTGAAACAAAACGACTAAAAACAAAGACAAAGACAACAAACAACAACCCAAACAAAGACTGTATGTCTCAAACTAAAGGCTCTTGGAGATAAACCTTGTGTTACTTTTCACCATGTTCTTCTGTTGGGGAGATGAGATAAGACCTAAATCATGTTAAGATGATATGTTTTGTTCTTTTCTTATCAGACTGATCTCGCTGTCTTGATCTGGAAGTCAAATCAAAACAATCAAACTTTCCTTAAATCCTTGAAATCCTGAGTATTCAACCCATGTTTGCATCGATGCAGCGGTGTGGTCTGAAGTCATGACGAAGGCCTGACACAGAGGTCTACGTGCTCATACCAACCTTCTGAAATCACAATGCATCCTGTTCTCCATATCATCATTTTCATGAGGACAGACAGACCTTAGTGTTTGAGGTCCGCCCCTTTAACGTGTCATGAACAAGTAAAGAGATCCACATGTGACGACCTCGTCATTTCAGCAGGTCTGGAGTAGATCTGACAAGGATCTGGGCTGTGTCTCAAACATCTGTTAGTACAGTGACATGAAGTACACAGTGTACACTCTGCACTTAGAATTAAATCTCACTGTTGTCTCCAGTGTTGGGCAGATTTCTCTTAAAAAGTAATTAGTTATGGTTACTTGTTACTTTTCCAAAAAGAGTAACTGAATTACTCCTTCATTAATGTAAATACTAGAGCAAGTAACTTTTTTGAAAAACCTTCAAATACGTAAAAGAATCCAGGTTTTGAGCAGGTTTTGCTCTGGGACATAAAGCACACTTCACATGTACTGTGTCTGTACTCCCATCCTGAAAGCATCACTGTGAACTGCACAGACCGCTCTGGACTCACCTGTGAGGCTGTTTGCAGTGCGTTGAGGTTTGTATCAACAACATCCACCTACCTGACTGCTGGCTCTGATTGGCTCACCATGAAACTGTCTTCTAGCCAATCATCGTCACTTATGTGTCTGTGACCCCTCCCCCCTCACCAAGGAAAGTCAATTAGCTCCTGTCTTGAGCCTGGCTGAGTGAGCCCTCTCTGTTAACAGCTGTTAGATATCAGTGCATGGTAACACGCCACATTTTACTGTCGCTAACGGTAACAGTAATGGCATTTTAACGTTAAAAATATTGATTAATCAGATTACCTGTTAATGGAACACAACAACAGCGTAAGTCACATAGTTGTTCCAAACTCTGCTTGTCTCAAATCAAACACTGCTGCTTGGCACTGTCTGGAAGGGATGATCCCATTTTACAACTCTTCAGAAGTGTTCCTCTGCTATCCATCGATTACATCATTTGATCCGTTCCCACCCCTTTCTCTACATAGCCAAGATGGCAACAACAACAACATTCAAGACTCAACCTTTTCACCATTTTGATCAGTCTGGGGCAGTAACACGTTACAGTATTTTTTTTTTTTTTTTTTTTTTTTACGAGCAATGAGTAGGGAACTGAATTACTCTGTAAATTCCAGTGATAATATTCCAGCCACTAACGCAAACAATAACTCTTTATTCCCTGACTGTTGATGTAAAGTTCAACAATCTGCAGATTAATTTCATGGCACACGTCAGCTGAGCAGTAAAGTAGCTCTCTTCATGGTTGTCAGGTGTGCAGTTTTCTCACAGAAGAGGGCATCTCTGCCTATCATCTGTTTTGGATGATGGTTTTGCTTTTCAATTGTTGTCATTCATACCTGGCATCCCTGGCTAACTTAAAAGATGGAGCAGTGCATGTTTACGTTCAGCGGCTGGTTTAGTCCAGAGGAGAGATGACGGGATCTTTGTTGTCAGATGGAAGTTGTGTCCTGGTTCTAGGTCTCTTTAAACTGCAAAAAGCACGACCTCAAACCTCCTAAAGCTTGAAGCTCGTTGAGATGAACCCCACCAAGGAGCCCTCTGTGGCAGTGGAGGAGGATAGCTGTAACTCTACTGAAACAACCTACAGTGGATTTGGATCGTGGACAGCAGCAGGCCGTTAGAGAAAAGAGCCATATGGAACCTGTGGCTGAGTATGTAGTGTAGATGGAGCGGTTAGCATGGTAATTTATGCCTGTTTCCTCCAAATGTATTAAACCTACCAAAGTATTAACTATTGAGTTATTATTAAGATGTCTATTGTTGATCATCGTCATGTTTCTTAATTTGAAGCACTTTTAAAGGGCAAATTTAATGATTGTTTGCCGCCTTTGGATGGATGCATCTCCATACACTCCAATGCACGTTAAGATTAAACCTAGTGCTGCTGTTACATAAATGTGTATTAATATTAAACACTGTTTTAAGATATTTGAATGGATATAATGAATAACTTTGTATGCTTTTGTTATTTACAATAGCCTGAAGGTGTTAATATTGTACAATATGGAAATTTTCATTATTTATAATGCAACCTGAATTATTTATTGTTTGATTTATGAGAAGATACATTTTAAATTTTGTGTACACAGAGAACTGACATTGGTCCTGATCCTCTTTATTCAGGCCAGGTCTGATGGTGAGCTAAGAACTAAGAGCTGAATCCTGTCAAGTCTGTAAAGTTTTCATCATTTAGCACATTTTGGTTCATGTTTTGGTTTCCTGTTTTATTTTGAAATGTCTAACCCTTGTCTCTGTCTTCTAGATTTAGTCTGCCATGACCCGGTCTGTCACACATGATTTCTGATTGTCCTCCCCAGCTGTGTGTCATCAGCCCTCATTGCCTCTTGTATTTAACCTCATGTGTCTCACTGTCTCGTCTCCAGTTCATTTTAACTTACAGTCCCTGTCCCAGTCTTGTTTCACAGTCTTGTCTTGCCATTTACGAACCTTGTTTGAATCTTGTTAAGCCTTTTTCATCTCACGTCTTTTGGATACCTCTACCTGTCTGGACTGATTCTCTGTGTATGATATCTGCAAGTCGGACTGCCTCGTTCTGTGTACCAAACCCTAAACGTTTCATCAAAACCCTTTGCCTTCGGATTCTGGACTAAGTTGTGCATTTCTGTCCTTATCTGGGTCAAAGTTCATGACAAATCTATGCACCTTGAGTAGTGAGCCAATTAGTTGCCTGCTACACTACTCATTCCCAGGAAACTGATCCTCCTGCTCTGGTCATGTTGGTCGGAGGCTCTTCTTTGCAGCCGTTTCTTTTACTTCTTATCCTATGCCCTGCGACTTGTCCATTTGAGCGGCCTGTCACTCATTCACACACTCATCCATTCCCTTCCCACACCTTGGACAATACCCCTCTGGACACACAAGCTGCTTAAAGCCATTGCGAATGGCCATTCATTCTGTTTATGTTTGTTATATGTTTGCAATATACACTCACCGGCCACTTTATTAGGTACACCTTTCCAACTGCTCATTAACACAAATTTCTAATCAGCCAATCACATGGCAGCAACTCAATGCATTTAGGCATGTAGACATGGTCCAGACGATCTGCTGCAGTTCAAACCAAGCATCAGAATGGGAAAGAAAGGTGATTTAAGTGACTTTGAACGTGGCATGGTTGTTGGTGCCAGACGGGCTGGTCTGAGTGTTTCAGAAACTGCTGATCTACTGGGGTTTTCACACACAACCATCTCTAGGGTTTACAGAGAATGGTCTGAAAAAGAGAAAATATCCAGTGAGCGGCAGTTCTGTTGGCCAAAATGTCTTGTTGATGCCAGAAGTCAGAGGAGAATGGCCAGACTGGTACGAGCTGATAGAAAGGCAACAGCAACTCAAATAACCACTTGTTACAACCGAGGTATGCAGAAGAACATCTCTGAACCCACAACACGTTGAACCTCGAGGCAGATGGGCTACAGCAGCAGAAGACCACACCGGATGCCACTCCTGTCAGCTAAGAACAGGAAACTGAGGCTACAATTCGCACAGGGTCACCAACAATTGACAATAGAAGATTGGAAAAATGCTGCCTGGTCTGATAAGTCTCAATTTCTGCTGCAACATTCGGATGGTAGGGTCAGAATTTGGCGTCAACAATATTAAAGCATGGATCCATCCTGCCTTGTATCAACGGTTCAGGCTGCTGCTGGTGGTGTAATGGTGTGGGGGGTATTTTCTTGGCACACTTTGGGCTCCTCGGTACCAATTGAGCATCGTTTCAGTGCCACAGCCTACCTGAGTATTGTTGCTGACCATGTCCATCCCTTTATGACCACAGTGTACCAATCTTCAGATGGCTACTTCCAGCAGGATAACGCTCCATGTCATAAAGCTGGAATCATCTCAGACTGGTTTCTTCAACATGACAATGAGTTCACTGTACTCAAATGGCCTCCACAGTCACCAGATCTCAATCCAATAGAGCACCTTTGGGATGTGGAGGAACGGGAGATTTGCATCATGGATGTGCAGCCGACAAATCTGCAGCAACTGCGTGATGCTGTCATGTCAATATGGACCAAACTCTCTGAGGAATGTTTCCAGTACCTTGTTGAATCTATGCCATGAATGATTAAGGCAGTTTTGAAGGCAAAAGGGGGTCCAACCCGGTACGCGCAAGGTGTACCTAATAAAGTGGCCGGTGAGTGTAAGGTACCGTATAAACCACAAGTTTCATCTCAGTCTCTTCCTCTACTCCCAGAGTCAAACCCAGATCTTTTGAACTTGCCTATTAAGAAATATTGTATTGCTTTTTTGTGTATAATAGTGCCTTTAAGGTACTAATATAAGTGTGCACATGCTACAGGAAAAAATACATCCTCTCATGACACATTTTTCATTAGATTATGGACCTTAAAGATTTCATAAGTTAGTGCTAAATGAAGAAAACTTTTTCCATCTTTTCACTTTCCACCATCAGTGTTGACTGTTAGTTAATTCAGCCAGCCTCCTGTCCACGCTGTTTGATGAATGTTGGCTAAGTTGTCCCCACGCTCTCCTGTATAACCAGCCGCTCAGCCTCTCTAGACACTTCTCCATAAACGCCGACCCACTGGGCTAATTTAATAAAAGCTTTTTCTATGTTACCACAGAGACACACCAGGTAATTACACCCACAGCCCAGCCCGCACGCACGTGTTATTATGGGACCCAGGATTGATCTGAGCGTGCCCAGTTGTTGCCAAGGGAGACGCACGGACACAGCCAAGTGTCTTGTCTCCTGTGGCCATGGAAACGTGGGGCAAATGTGTGGTTTGACAATGTGCCTGCTAACAGCACCCATCACACACACACACACACACACACACACACACACACACAAACACACACACACACACACACACACACACACACACACACACACACACACACACACACACACACACACGATTGAATGGATGGTTTGGCTTATTTAGTCATTAATCGAACACCAAGATTAACACGAGACAAGTCTCTCCTCTCCATCTCCAACACCTGTTCAAATGGCAGCCACTTCATTTCAAGCCTCCAGTCAACACACTCCGTCAATTCTTTGGCCTTTAAAGAGCCGAAGAGACAAAGAGGGAAGAAATCAGAAAAGAGCAACAGAGAGGGAGTGAGAGGGAGCGAGAGAAAACAGGCTGCAACCTTTAAAAACTTCATTTAAAACCCTGGTGTGTTTTTAAGTTGTTTCATTATTAAGACAAGGTGGAGAGTGTGAGAGACGGTGTGTGTGTGTGCGTGTGTGTGTGTGTGTGTGTGCTTGTGTGTGTGTTATTTCATTATTAGTAAGGGAGGAGGGAGCAGATGAAGAGCGGGAATTGTCCAAAGACTTTTAATTGGATTGCTAAAGTGCTTTCTTAATTGAGTTCTGTATTCTGGCTAATATAAAAAGGTACATCTTTATGTTGTGTGGTGCTAACACACACACACACACACACACACACACACACACACACACACACACACACACACACAAACACACACACACACACAAATGCACATACAAGGACTCACACCTAAATTGAACCCAGGGGGTCAAGGGTAGCAGGAGGAGATGAGATTTGATGAGTTGAACGCCGGACGCTTCAGCAAAAATTCAATTTGGACGTGCTCAGATTGACTGGTTAATTTCTAACAGCTTACCTATAATAGCTTCCCGTACTGTCGCCTTAATTAAGTTCTCACATTAATGCTCTGGCTGGGGATCGGCGCTCTTTGGAACCTGTTAACGCACATTTCCCCGGTGGTCAAAGCGTGCACACTCACACACACACACACACACACACACACACACACACACACACACACACACACACACACAACCAAAGGAGCTGAGTGGAAGCAGAGGATTTAGACACACATAGCACACATTCACACCCACACACACTCGAGCACACACAGAGAAATGGATCAGGTAGAGCGGCCCTCAGGAGCTGCACCTGAAACAAAATCTTCAAACTCATCTCGTGTCATTCCTCTGAGATGCACGCCTTTGTTTTCCAGCTGTGATGTGCAGAGAAACATGGCCTCTCACTGAGCTGCAATCATGCTTCCAAATTCCCTTAAATTTCTTTTCCATTATTATCATTATTATTTTTTATTTTTGATGCTGTGGAGAGTGAATGGAGAGAAAGTGCTGACAGTGAGGTTTGGTTTCTACCTCTCCAACCTGTAGGCCGTACCAGGAGTGTCTGCCTGAACATGAAATCCAATCTTGTAACAGGTCTGACTGGTTTCCTGCGCTGATCGGAGTCTCAGCGGTAAAAAGCGGGCCGGTTCACACAAATTGAAATACAGTCTGATTGTGAAATAGACTCAATTGAATTGAAATTGGTTTCAGTGAAGGCGTTTGCAGACTTCATTTAGAACCTGTAGGCAAAGCATATTAACTCTGTATTACTACTTTACACTTAAGTGTATGAACTGATCACGTGGATTTAATGGGTTCAGCTCTTTGCTGTGCCAGCCGAGAGCTTCTGTTCAGTCAACTCAGATCTGTGTTTCTGTGTAGGCCTGATTGATTTAATGGCTGCAGTTTGTGCTATGAAAGCTTTGTTAGTGACACTTCACAGTGGGCTCAGTGCTAACATAGAGGAGCATGATGTTCACTTAGTGTGTTTGGTAATGGATCAAAGCTTTCAAACAAAGGAAATCTTGAGGATGGGCGTCTTCTTTGTTTTTTCTTTTATTTTACCAGTCTGGAATTCACAGTCAAAAGGGACCATTTGTTGACATTATTATTATTTTCAGCCTTTCTTTTTTGATACCTTATATTTGTGGAAAGCCTGTATTTATAATTCCAAATCTAAACTCATGAAATCCCATGACGGAAAAAGCAAGAAACATTTCCGGATGCTTTTTAAAGAAACAGCCTTATTAGTCCTGGACACTACCTGTGCATCTTTTTGGCTCTCCTCCTTAACTTTATTTAAAAGTAATGCAAGATCTCCAATTCGAATGAAGTTGGGATGTTGCGTAAAATGTAAATAGAAACAGAATACAATGATTTAAAAAACCTGTCAATAACCTGAATTCAACCTAACCGAATAACCTATTGTTAACTTTCCTGCTTCAGCGTCCAGATCGTGATCAAGACGCACAGGGGAGACTCGATCTCTGCTCCAGGGCCGAAGCTAAACTCGCGCTTCGGGTTAACCCCCGTACATTTAACAAGTAACAGCAGACAATAACGGCACTCCGGGATCCGGCTTGGCTCTTGAGTATAGTGGTGACTTTATTCTGGTATCAGTGCAGAACTGGATTCTTACAGACATACAATACTATTCCTCTGTAAACATCTGCCTCTGTCTCTGCATCTTACTCTCATCCCACTCCACAACTTCACACACCTCCTGCCCTCTCGTACGACCTCACGCATGCGCGCCACACACACACATACCCACACAGCTATTCACACAGGGACATAGGCTACGTATACAACACTATATTCACTTGAATACACTACTCAGACAAGATATTTATTGTTCAAACTGATCAAGTTTTTTTTTTTTTTTTTTTTTAATATTCACTCATTTTGAATTTGATCCCTGCAACACGTTCCTAAAAAGCTGGGACAGGGGCAACAAAAAACTGTGAAAGTTGAGGAATGCTCCAAAAACCGCTGTTTGGAACATTCCACAGGTGAACAGGTTCATTGGAAACAGGTGAGTGTCATGATTGGGTATAAAAGGAGCATCCCTGATACACTCAGTCATTCACAAGCAAGAATGAGGCGAGGTTCACCACTTTGTGAACAACTGCGTATGTCAATAGTCCAACAGTTTAAGAACAATGTTTCTCAACATACTATTGCAAAGAATTGATGGATTTGATCATCTACAGTCCATAAGCAGTTCCGCACTGCTTTTAACTTATAACCTCACTTATAACTCTACATGTTTTGTTCAACCTTTTTTAACTTTGCTTTTTATCTGCAATTTTAACTGTTATATTTTAGATTTGTTTTATGCTTTATGCTTGGAATGAATTTGTATGTTTTTTGCATGTCTGTATTTGATGTTTGAATTTTATTCCTGTAAAGCGTCTTTAAGTCCTTGAAAAGCGCTATATAAATGTATTATTATTATTATTATTATTATTATTATTATTATTATTATTATTATTATGATGATATCAAACACTGAATGCCTGTGACCTTTGACCCCTCAGTCAGCACTGCATTAGGGTTTAAGAGTTAAAGAAAGACATTCAGAAGCTCGTGTTTTCTTTCATTAAAGATATTTGAATCAGATTTTATTTTCAAATAAGTTAGAGATTTCTTTTATTAATATATACACATGGTTAACATGCAGTTTCATGTCCTCCTTTTTATCTGACTTTAAACTAAAAATCACTTCATATTAAATTATTCAAGCAGAGTTTAATCTGAGCCTCAGAGCTTTCTCTACTCAAACACTTCTATGAGGAGATGGATGATGATTTGTCTGCTTTTCTTGGCTTCTATGAAAAACAAACAAAAAAACATATTCCTGTAATTCCTGTAATATCATCCTGTGATATCACACAGTTTAGTTTCATATTTGAAAATGAGAAAATGTGTCCCACAGCTCTGGAGCTGATCAGAGTTCAGTTGGGCACCTGAGAGTTCCCAGAAACTGAGCACAGATCAGTTCTGTTTCATGAAAATGTCCCTCTGATCCTGACTGAGTGTAATCTCAAGCCTGGCTCTGTGAGCAGACATTGTATTCTTCTCTTTTCTGTTTTCTTTTTTTTTTTTTGGACTTCTCTTTCAGTGTTAACACAAAAAGAGATCACATGGAACAGCAGCCCTGACTGTTTCCAACAAAGAACAGAAACACCTTTTCGAAGCTGCACAGAAAGCAAAATGACTTCAATTTTGATGTGATTTTGTGAATATTTTACAGTCCAGTAGAAGAGCATGTGAAAATATGATGAATAACTAACTGCAGGAGACAGACAGAGCTTTAGTATTCAGGAGCGCTCGCGTCCATACCAAGGTATGGTGAGATGTCTGGTTGTAATTTCATGCTCATCTCACTCAACAAACACTGTGACTGGCAGCTGTTAGAGTCAGGACGCCTGTACAGACTGTCCACATGACTTCTCCCCTCTCTCCTCTCTCTCTCTCTCACACACACACACACACTCATGCACAAACATTAACACACAGTGTGTCTGTGCTCGTTCTAATGTTGCACTGTCACCAATATGCTCTGACAACATGACATGTTTCTTCTTATTTCAGTCTCTAACTGAAGGACATTGAAAGAAGAGTGTTTGTCTCTTTCTTTTATTTCTAAAGATGCTTTTTAGTCTTTAAGATCCTCTTGTAGTCAGAGCTGCATTTACTAATCTTGTCTGTATGGAGAGCAAAGGAAGGAGAAATAAAAACTACTGTAGTGACATCTAGAGACCCATCAGTCTTTTTATTTCTTTCTTTCTTTCTTTATTTATTTATTTTTCCAGCCCATCCCGTTTCTAACAAACAGAATGAGCATAATGACCTTTCAAAGCTCCGTTTGTCAGTCCAGCAAACCAAACATTTAAAATTTCAAAAATGAGTAACAAATTTAGATGTTATTCTTACCACAACATCTTAAAAATTATCATTGAATATCCCAAACAAAAAATGTGTGGTTGATTTCCTGAGAGCAGCCATTTTGAAAAAGGGCCAAAAATCAACTTCAGCTGCCTGTAGTGAAACTATCATCCACAAAGGTGACAGGATACATTTTTCTCTTTTTTTTAATCAAACTATCATGTTGATGAGAGGGAGGTCTTTGAAGCCCACATATGAAATATGATATGTTCAGCACTAAAGGGTTCAAGAGGGACTGAATGGTTTTAAACAGGCACTCAAACAGTTAAAGACCATGAAGTTAAGCTTTTATGTGAATCAGGGTGTTGAGTTTGAATCTCACCTTCGTTGTAATAACTTGTGTTTGAGAGTCTGAAAAATTACTGAAAAATTATTCCAATCAAAGAAGGTACTACTGCACTACAAATGTATCCAGCTTAATAAATAAATAAATAAATAAATAAATAAATAAATAATTAGTGGTGGGACTTTATCGCGTCAATTCGATAATAATAATAATTAACGCGGGGGGAAATTAACGGCGTTAAAAAAAAAAGTAATGCATTTTATCGTATTTTATTTTATAGTCTATATCACACAGAACGGTTCTCAGTGCACGACTTTCTGGCAGACGGATTATAGTGACGAACTGAGTGATGGATAACACTGATGACAGCGCCTTGCTTAGCTTGGTGGATGGAAAATTTATTTCTAAGAAACAGTCCCCGCGGTCCGTCAGCGCCGCGGTACGTCAGCGCGAGCCAATTCACACTGCATCCGTCTCAGGAGCGGAGCGCAGCTCAGCGTACTCATAGCAGCTGGATACACAAGATCACAGGAGAACCACATGTTCCTGCAGGAATCACACCCATGACAACTACTTTCATGATATTTAGTATGTTAAACTCACCTGCCCTCCCAGAGCTTCATTAATTCAGTCCTTCCCTTTTAGTCTCTGTTGGTGTCCTTATATAAAGGATGTGTTGTATCGTATATAATTATCTGGTTTTCAGCCTCCAATATAAACTTTTCCTCGTCCATGGCGTCAGATTTCCTCTGGGTCTGACCTGCTGATGACTGCTGGCCCTGTGCCAGTGTCGTAGTTTTAATATACGAGGATAATTTTACGATTGACAGGCTGAACATGGTGCTTTATTTTGAAAAGACCGGAACCTCTGATCGTTTCTCGTGTCTGTTTTCCTGTTTGGTACGATCTGCTCTGTGGAGATTGACGCGTTTTAAAAAAAAAACATCTTTTGAGCAAAATAAACAGGATTTTGTAGTTTAAACTTCTGTATGTGACTATTCAATGATTTAGTCTTCTACCAAAATCTGTTTGAAAAGTGTTGCTTCTGATGTTGAATATCGATGCGATTAAAATGCGATTAATTACGATTAATTCATTACAAATGGCATAATTAATTCGATTAACTTTTTTAAACAAGTCCCACCACTAATATAAATACATACATACATACATACATACATACATACATACATACATACATACATACATACATAGATAAAAATAATAAATAAACAAACGAACTAAATAAATAAACAAACAAACTAAATAAATAAACAAACGAACTAAATAAATAAATAAATAAATAAATAAATAAATAAATAAATAAATAAACTGTGACTGAGGTATCTTAGTGGCCCAACTAATGAAACAGGTCAGTTTAGCTTTTAGCTTGAAAGCCAAGAATGTTCCAACAGGTCTCAGGGGAAACAGTGTTGATGTATAATTAGACATTATTAGATGGGAGCAGATGTGTGAGCTAACCAGCTGTGTCACTGTTTGAAATATCTTTGAACAAATGAATGGCTTTGTCTCAAACTTACTGACATGAACTGACACAACAAACTGCTCTAACGCTCTATAAGCTCTTCAAAGATGTGTGAGGAACTGCTGATATCTTACATAACTCTGCTCTTAGCTTTCGACAGTCCACGTCTTCTGTACCATTTGTTATAATGGATCCAGTCAAATACTCCTTTGAAAAGACTTCAAAGCACTGGACAGTTTCTGTTCAGTGCTGAGTTTAATTCCAGTGAAGAGTGCGTTGTTCCTTTCATGTAGAAAGGCTGACAGGAAGAGCGAGGAGCGGTTCTGTCTTATGAATCCGTCTTTTACCACAGAGGCCTGAACAGTTTATGTGCAGAGCAGGAGTTCCCTTCAGCTCTCCACTGAACCGGGCGTCTCAGAATCAACCCATATGAGTGGACTGAGCTGTAGCTTTATGTTTCTGTCTGAACACCTCAGGATTTTGCTTCAGGGTCATTTGGAATAATTTCTGTCACTGCAGTTTAACTGAAAATTGAGACAAACACGAGCCTGCAGTAACTGCAGAGCAACAGACTGTAGATGAAGGCACTGCAGAGACACCAGGATCAACTTCAGGGTCTGTTTGGATACAGAACAGCTCAAAGAAAGTTTCATAACCAGACCCTGTCCAGCAATAGAGACTTTAGAGGGGTTTTTTTTCAGTCTTGTAAATTAGGTTTAACTGGGAAAAAAAGGCTTTAAACTCTGAAGAGTGCAGAAAAGTGAACCAGTGCAGATTTTTGCAGCAGTGTTGGTAAGCGTGACTCTGATGTGACATGTGGCCTAGAAAAAGCCCTGCACTCCAGGATCAGCTCCCTGAGCTCCACCTGGGGTTGGGTGTGAAACTAGTCTTGACTTTGCACCGAGTCACCTTCAACCTAAAACACCTGACAGCATGTGCAGCGTGTGTAGCGTGTGTAGCGTGTGGGACTGTGTCTTATGTATGCTAATCAGAGCCTCTGTGTGTCCTCCTGTGCATGCCTCCTGGCCTCAGTGTCTCTCTCTGACTCTCTCTCTCTCTGTATGTGTGTGTGTGTGTATCCTTGAGAGTGTGTGTGTGCATTTTGTCAAGTAGAGTTTTACAGGCTAGACCCTGACATAAAGCCTTTAGCAGCCTGTCATGGAGCTTTATAAGGTTAAACCGGACAAGGCCTAATCCACATCCAGAGAATATGAGGTGTGTGTGTGTGTGTGTGTGTGTGTGTGTGTGTGTGTGTGTGTGTGTGTGTGTGTGTGTGTGTGTGTGTGTGTGTGGACAGAATAAAAGAGAGAGAGAGAAACTGACATGGAAATAAATCCTGATCGGTCGGCTGACATCTTTGTTTATGCCACCTCTCTGCTAGAGGTCTCGCTCTCTCTCTCTCACAGTGTGTGTGTTTGTGTGTGTTAGTGTGTGTGTGCTGTATGAAGGAGCTGTGTGAAGTTTTCCTCTGATTACACTGATTTTTCTTTCATTCTCCTTTTTTTCCCTGAAAGTATGGAAATATCATTTAAGAAAAAAAAAAAATAAAATAAAGATACTGATCCAGAGTTTGTCGCCTTGGAGCTGAAAAAAAAAAGGAAAAAAAGAAAAAAAAAACACAATTTTGAATTTTCTCTGATTGCTCCATTAGCTGAGTTAAAGGTGTAATTACTGAAACTCCTAATCTTTAATCATCTTTTAATTACCATATCATGTAGTCATTACAGCGGCTCCTGAAGGGAGGAAGTTAAACTTTCTACTTTCTTGTTTAAGGGTAATTATTTTGGCCCTGAATACTTTGCAGACGTCTTCTAAGGTGTGATGATACGTATCTGCTGCACCTTGGTTTCATTAAGCAGCTCTTTGATTTCACACCCTCATTATCTGCTGCTAATGTGGGGCTCATAATCTTCTGCAGAGTATCACTATAATCTGTCTCTGAACAGCCAAAGACAGAAATTCCTTTCTACTTTCCTGGTTTCTACATTTGTATTTTTGTTACATTTAAACTCAGCATATTGATTTAACCAGATGAATTCAGGCACTAAAGATCATTTCAAAGCATGTAAAAGCTCTATTTTTTTAAATTTAATCTGTCATTTGTTTAACCTGCAGTGAGTCAAAAAGTGGTTTTATATCTAAAATGACGTCCAAGGTTCGAAGTTCAGCTGAGCAGCATGGATTCTCAGCTATGAGCCGACGTCTGTGAGACAGAAGCAGCTGTCGGAACAAAGCAGCAGCTTCACGTCTCTTAACCAGAAACTGTCCTCCCTGAAACTCTGTCAGTCCGTCCAATTATTAAATCTGATTAACACTCTGTATGAAAAAAATCTCAGACTTCAACCGTCTTTAATCTCATCAAGGTGTTACATATATGTTTTTGAATGTGTGTGTGTGTGTGTGTGTGTGTGTGTGTGTATGTGTGTGTGCGTACTTTAAAATAAAAAAAAAAAAAAAAATCCTTTGCCTGTTTACTGTGCCACTTCACACAGAAGTCTAAATTTAAACTTTGAACAATAAACACATCTATCAGTCCGGATAGAGAACGTTTCAAAGGTATTTTTCAAGTAAATATAATTCATTGTGATTTTAAGTATTTATTTCATTCTTCTCTGTCATGACCTGTAATGTGTGTTTATAAGCTCACTCCTGGAAGTAAAGTAGGTTTAAACTGCTTCTTCCTCATTCAACTTTCAGCTACTTCCGGTCAACTACGAATCCCCTCATCGATTCTTCCTGTGAATTTTCTGTGTACAAAAAATCAGCTTTACAGGTTTTCTGTGTCGATATTTTTTTGAGTTTATAAATATGAAATCGGTCAGTGGATCTGGATATCTCTGGACGGAAATAAATTAAAACAAGTAAAAATCTCATGTCACGTGACACCGATGTATTGTTTTGTTATATGTTTTTGACTGAAGTAGGCCATCTAGTGTCTGAAAGTGGTTATAGCAATGCTTTGAGTTGTTTGAACCTTGAGTTTGCCGTAGTTCTGCTGAAGTCAGCCATGAGCCTGTTACATAACGTTTCTTTTCTCTTCCTGTTTGAAAACATTTGCCTGTGAGCATTTTGACTTTTAGAGTTTTATTATCTACAAATAGTATCTGTGATATGTTTCTGTGATGAAAGTAAAAATTCTGTTTGAAAACCAAAGTTAGATTGTTGGATGCTAACTGCTAGCACACCAATGCAATTTCCCATATATATTAGCATCAAGCTAGTACTATGTTTTCTCTATGGTTGTTGGTCAGTTAGTAGATGTATAACATGTTGAATGTATTGAATATGAATCTCTTGTCAGAGAGTAATGTACATTTCTTTGTGTGTTCACAAAATCAAACTTCAAGCAGAAAATCCTGAATCAGAGGTTTCTAGGGAAACTTATCCATAAGCTAAGCTAAGATAGCTGGGGCCAGTCTGGGCACTCTGGCATAACGTTAAGAATCAATAAGGGAATCGTTAAGCACAAGGGCCAATGATATGGATGGATGGAACCATTTCTGATGGGTTCTTCACAATAACAGATTATTGATACCCAGCCCTCATCAGAACAGGTTTGAGCTTGAGAATGATGCTTGCAGTTTGTCTCCACAAACTGGACACAAAATGAGTGCAGACTGCACAAAGCTGCCAACTAGGGCTGCCACATACGATGTGTCACCGATTATCTTTTGTGATTAGTCGACTATTCAGATCATGCATAAATTGCAGCTTGTTGCACGAGCATACAGCTAACATCATTAGCTTCCAGCTTCAAGTTTTTAAGGTATGTGCTAACTAAAAATGAAGACAGTTAATATCATAGTTCATTCAACTTTTAATATTAAGTAGGTAGCTCCCTGTTGACGTTAATGTTAGCAGCTAACTAGCCAATTAGCTTACCCAGATTGTCATTCTTCGTCAGAAAATAAATCAGCCACGGCGTGCTGTCTTTTCAGATGCTCGTGCATCTCCGTCGTACTGTCATGGAAGGACATTTCTGCTTTGCAGATTTTGCATTGCACACTTTTCTCCTTAATTTTTGGAAAAATGCTCCCAAACTTTTGAGCTCTGTTGCAGGCTAGCCATGATACTGTTGGGCATAACTTTACCGGTGACATCACGGGTTACCCCGGTTACCACTTCTGCGCGTATGCGTCAAGGACAGAACGGCAGACGAGACAGGTGAAAGTACAGTGGCAGTTTTTAAGGGAAAAATAAAGTTAAAAAAAATATTAAAACGACGACGTCGATTATTAAATAAGTCAGCAACGAATTTGATCGTTGACGCCATTGTGACTAGTCGACTAATCTTGGCAGCCCTACTGCCAACTCAGAGGGTGCGCCTGGGCTTGGATGTTATTGGAGCTACATAAAAATGAGCACAGCAGGCGCGGAGCCAGTGTCACATTGCAGAGGGGGCGGGGACTTGTAGTGGGCCCTTATAGCGTATTGGCTATTTTACTTGTTAACAATTCACATTATGGATCCGATGTGGATTGGAGCTGTATTTGCCGCTGCCAATAATGGACTGAATGAACGGCTTTAGCTTCGTAAATTAAAAAAAAAGTCTCACACTTTGAACCATCAAAATATGAAAGAAAATCAAAGCTCAACAAAGAGACTAAAAGGCCAGATATTCTGTAAAACAAACGGTGTCGGCGTCGGGGGGGGGCATTCGCCGGCTGTGCCCCCCCCCCCCCCCCCCAGTAGATCGACTGTGCCCCCCCACTTCACAAGGGCCAGACCGGGAAAAAAATAATATTAAAGTCCTAGAATTCTTTTTTTTTTCAGAGGTACCTTTAAAGTTCTGTTACCGTTTGGGTTTCATTGTTCATCGCTGTTTAATGTGTTTAATATTGGTGCGCTAAAGCGCGCATAGTTGTGTGAACACCGGAGGGAGAGGAGAGAGAGAGATGCGTGACTTTCAGCTGTGGTTTAGTGCCTTCTTGTGGGCGTAAATTTGAACTTTGTACAGTCTGTTGAGTGATTTTTGTGAGTGATGTGTGTTTAAATGGCTATCATAGACGTAGCTATACAGAATAAATCCCCCCCCCCCCGTCAATTTTGTCTGACGCTGACTCTGAAAACAAAGTAAACCCAACATTAGACGCTGCGCAGTGACAGCATCTAAAGACACAGCTGATCAGTTAGTAGCGTTAATAATGGGAAACGGAGACAGAAGGGCAAAATGGAGAGAGTGTGGACTACAATGAGTTGTGCAGCACAATGTGCGCTATTTCAGCACCATGGACAGTGCCACGGATTTATCATTAAACAGCGACCTGCTGGTAATCTAGCACCACAACTGCTGATAGGCTATTTCAGCACCATGGTTGGGGGTTGAGTTGCTGAGAAGAAGTTTGTCAGCGGAACGCAGGAGGCAACAAGATTCTTCCTCTGCTCTTGCTCCTCACGCTTTAGTGCGCCCGACTTGTGTTTTTTCATTTTAAAGCTATTTAAGCGAACACACACAGAGTAAGTAAGTAGGGCTAACTGCCCACTCAGAGACCACAGTGAAAAAGACCGCATACGCACGTACATCAATCAGATGTGACTTTCTGTCTGCGCGTAGACCCACAGGGAGAGAGAGAGAAAGATTGACAGACAGCGCAGAGAGGTTGACATGGTAAGTATAACGTCACATTAGGCTACCTCCTTTCAGAAACGCTCTGATCTGGATTGCTTTTTCCACTTATATTTACGTCTTACACTTATATCCTTACAAATACAGCAGTAAGAGACTGACTCTCCGACTTAACGTTGTTTTTGTTTTTTTCGCCACCGGTCCTGTGGTGGGCCCCTTCGTGACCGTGGGCCCGGGGCAGCCGCACCCTCTGCCCCCCCGCCGGCTCCGCTACAGGAGCACAGCCTTTAAACAGAGCCAATGGACGAGCTGGCGGTACAAATATCCTGGTGCTAACAGTGGTCCTGATCCACTCGGACTGAACTCCTCTGTCTGTGTTACATGATGGCGTTAAGTTTCTTTAGGTCAGGCAGGTTTGATTATTTGTCCAACAGTATATTTAAACTCTGTTTGTGTTTGATGAGCAATAGCTTGATTTTGTGAAAAGTTTAATGACACAACCCTTTAATTATTACCCCCTGTTACTCCTGTGATATGTGCTGTAATTCAGGGATATTATGGACCTGTTCTGGCCCTAATTGGAAGTGGTCAGTAATTTGATTGCTCCATGTATTAAAGTCACATTTAATCTCTGTTCTACAGTTTAAAAATCTCTCTCATCTGATTTCTTTGGCTTTGAACATCAAGAGAGGACTCACAGTTAGAGTCCCAACACCAGGTCAGTCCTTTCATAGTTATCATAGATTAGTAAAGAAAACACTGTTATGCTCTCCTCCTATACCTCTCTAAGTCTCCATCCATCATGGTGATTACTTCCTGTGAAGTTTAATTATGGTCATTTTAACCAGACCGCTCCAGCCCTGCAGTAGTTCTGGCAGACATTTTAAAGATGGCCACCAGGGAGACATTATGCTAATTCCCTGATAGTACTATAGCTAAAAGCACTTATAATTAGCACGTGTGTATGCCAAATTTCTGTCTGTGAATAATTAGCAAATGTGTGTGCCAAATACATCTCTCTCTCTCTCTCTCTCTCTCTCTCTCTCTCTCTCTCTTCCTCTCTTAAATGAAGGTACATCATTATATGCACTGGCTGCTGTTATCAAAGACAGTGCACATGAACAGAGAGAGAAAGTTTGTGCGTGTTCTGCTCCCACATGCATGACTCCAGAACAATCTGCTCCATGAAGTGAAGATGAGACAAAGACTGTACAGTGAAGATGATCTAAACCCTAATGAACCGTGTGGATGGGTTAATGTCATTCAGATAAAAGCAGCAGCAGCAGCATCCAAGCTGGCACTTTTTTTTTTTTTCAAACTATGACAGCATCAAATCTCCTAACTCCCTCCAGGCTCACCGCCACCGCTGCCACATTAGCATTACATTTGCATCAGATTAGTGTTACAAAAAAAAAGTCGACACGATGAATCTGCAGCTGTCCTGCCGTCATCCAGAACCAATATTGATACAGAAAAGAGCGTCGCTGTAAAAAACATGGACAGGAACAGTGACAGGGTGTGCTGACACTGGAGCGTGCAGAGTGACAGGCACATGGGAAGTGTGCATACTCAATGAAACGTGTGTCCCAGGTTTGGAAAAGCATCGGTGCTGAATCAGGGGAAAGAAACTCCAGCTAATACTGAGAGTGAAAAGAGTCTGTTCAGGAAGAAAGTGAGGAAAGAGAAGAGGAACTGACAGACGCTGGCTGCGTGCTGGTAAAGTAAAGACCAAACAGAGCAAAGATGCTTCAACGAGCACCAACACAGATACAAACATGATTCAGAAACACTGGAGACTCCTCTGGACCTGAGCCCATTGAAGACATCCCACAGGCCTCTGTGCATTTCCTCACATTGTCTCTGCAATGTTACGGGTAATTATGTGGAAAATTAGTTTTGATTGGGTCTGCGTTATGGATTCATTCACCCATTCAGATGCAGAGTAGAGAGACTTAAAGCCAGTATTTATTGTCTTTCCTCTAGTTGATCCAGTACAGACGTACAGTATCATCATGATGTCTTACCCCTTCTTTGAGATGTCAAATAATTCATATTTCAGTCTAAACACAGGAACTAAACCTTTATTTGATGGGTTTTGATTTCACAGCTTGACCCATGACCATCTGCTACGAGGGATGGGTATCAATAACTGGTTCCTGTTAACCCTTTAAGCCCTGGCCTTGTCTAAAAGAGTCTATCTCTGCATCTACAAGGTCTGTGTGAATCAGTGGCGACTGCTCTAAGACTGCAAGGGAAGCTCAGCTTCCCCTAAAATGTCCCCAAACAAAGTGTTGATATGTCCTGCTGTGTGTACATTTCATTGCCTAAATATGCACTAGAATACCTTCATCTTTTGTTCTGAATCAGCTACTTATCACAGGTAACTGGTGTCACTTCCTTCTCATTCATCCCCGCAGCGTCTGAGCGCTTTAACACAGTCGGACGCTGAGCGTCTTCAGACTTCAACAGTGTAGGGTAGAGTGGGTTGTTCCACTGTGGAAACTGGACGGTCATTGGATAAACGCTGGGCTTTGTCCCGCCCATCGGACGCTCAGCGTCTCTGGGGGTCTATGAGGCAGTGGGCTGGCCTGGACGCTCAGCTTCTGCATGATGATTGGATGATCTTTCTGAGGCTGAATCCCTTTTTGATTGACAGTGAAATGAGCCAATCAGCGATCTTGAAGTAAAACTCTCTACCGGAGACTTTCTAACTTCTACATTCAGTTGTTCTGGACTGATCCGGAGGCTTTATCGATCCCCAGCGAGTTTACCTTTCTTAAAAACGACGAGCGTTGTGTTTAAAGATCCACTCTCTTTTCACCAACAAGCAGCTACAGCTGCAGGTGTAGAGAGGAGCTTCTCCTGTTTAAAGCGGCTCAAGTCTTACACCCGCAACACAATGGGCCAAGGCCGTTTAAGCAGTCTAGCTCTGCTGGCCATTGAGAGAACACTGGTAAAATCCCTGGAAAAGACACCTAGTTGGTACGACAGGGTCACAGATCATTTCCTTGAAAAGGAACGGAGGGTAGAATTTACGTTTAAATAAATAAACAAATTTATGATGTAGGCCAGAAAAAATTGAGCTTCCCCTTCTTGACTGACCAGCAGCCGCCACTGGTGTGAATCATCCTGGTGTCATCATGAAGGAAGCACTTGTGAATTTGTTCAGAGGTGTCAGTATTGGTATTTATGTAAATGGACCAGTACTTGTATAGCGCTTATCTAGTCTGTCTGACCACTCAAAGCACTTTACACTGCTGGTGTCATTCACCCATCCACACCACATTCACACACTGATGGGAGAACAATCTACCTATTGAGGCCATCAGTTTTATCTAAACCAGTCATTCTCATTCACACACCACTGAACAACAGTGGGAGCAATTTGGGGTTCAGTGTCTTGCTCAAGGACACTTCGACATGAGACTGCAGGAGCTGGGAATCAAACCCTCGACCTTCCGATTGAAAGGCGACCACTCTACCACTGATCCACAGTCGCCCGTCACAGGCTCAGAGTCATAACTCAAGTATAACTCAAACAAACAGAAAGTTCAGTTGAAGTTTGACTGGATGGTGTGAGCTGAGTTTTTCCTCTTTAATCTGATGTTCAAAAGACTTTTTTATACCTGATGATGGTGCTTCATTTGATGCTTTTTGTTGTGGAACGTCCTCAAAATCCTCCAGTTGGGAGGACCTTAGGGCTTAAGAGGTTAAGGATCCATTAGAAACGGTTTGATCCAGCCACATCATTAGCCTTTATGCTAACAGTTCCCTTGACAATCCTTTACATTACACCAGAGCTGCCAGACCTTATGTCAGCTTCATGCGACGTGCCACAGGTCAGCCATACTCATCAGTCAGCAGCAGAATTTACAGGACAGAATTTCCCTAAAGGATGCTAACAATGCAAAGTGTAACTTGTGTAATGATGAGGAATAAGTAATGACATTGGTATCAATAAAATCTGATTAATGCACATCCCTATCTGCCACCAAGGGAAGCAGGCTTTGTCCCCTCTTTTGCTGCTGACCAGCAGAGGGAGCTCTAAATGTTCCGGCTACACAGCTGAAAAGTTATTCAGTTGTTTGTATTTTAACAAGGCTACGATTCAAATCCTCTAAAAACCAGCCTCCAGGAGCAGCAGCTCCCCTCCAGGTGTCTTTTGAGGTTATACATGTACGACTCTAACTCTGAAGAGTCAGTTTCATGTTTAATACACATGAAAACATGAATGGGGAGTTTAAGCAAGGCCTCTTTACACAAGCAGAGCCTTTTCTTGAACATGTGCCTTGATGAAACTAGCATCCACATGCTATATATGCTAACTTAGCGATCATGCCATAAACAGGGAGGAGACGTTATGAAAAGAAATAACAGGAGAAGCAGGCTTCTGAAACAGAGTAAACATAAAAAAGAAAAACTAAGAAAAAAAAAGATGTAAAGTGACGTGAAGGTTTGAATACAACAGCTCAGAGCTGAAATAAACAGAGCTCCATTCAAACTCATTTTCTTTGATCCACTTTTTACTGACACACTCCGACTGAAGAATTCATCAAACCTCAAGGGAAGAGCGTGACAAAGAGACCCTGTACAATCAGAGTTTTGATGGTCGTTTTTGTAAAAGCCAAAGAATAGAAACATGAATAGCTGCTCAGTGAGGAGAACAAAAGGCAGAAAAGACCTGAGATTTACAGGAGCTCGGTCTCATGAATCCATGTGGGAAAATCTGAGAAATAAAACGAAGACTTGTTTTTCTGACGCCCTGCATAGTTTTACATTCAGAGACGCTTAACAGGAGGTGAAGGTTCATCAAATGTGTCCTGACTACTCAACTCTGAGGGCCTGATTAACAAAATGATTTCAGCTTTTCTTCCCACTAAAGCAGTACAAAAAAAAGAGAAGGAAAATAACCAGATGGAAATTTTCACCACCCAAAGGTTAAAGGTAAATACACAGGAGGATTTATAATGATACAAACTAGGAGATGCTGACAGTTCATCTCTCAGTCAGACTCCAAACAAGAGCAAAGTGTAGAGAGCTGCAGATTTCTATATGAGTGATATGTGTATTGATAAACCCTAAAGCAGTCAGTGTTTTTATTAGAAGCATCGTAATCATCTCATTTCGTGCATTTGTTCGGGTACAAAATCAGGCATCATTACAATATTTTAATATTTTAATCAACTTTTTTTGGATTATTATTTTCCACAAAAAACAATCGAACAAAACTCTGCACACAATTCCCCAGAAGAGAACCAGAACCAAACTCAGTATTCAAACAGTATACATGTCCTCAGTGTGGGCTTCAGAAAAATCAGATGCCTGATCTCAGATGAGCCGATCAGATTCCTTGTTTCTATAAATATCTGCTCTGTTTTTGAGAAGGTCCTCTCAGATGGATCAAAGTATCCCAAATCCCAAGGAAAGTTGGAATCTTGCTCTCACGTCATGACTGTTGGCTCTTCTGATTCACTACAAAGCATCAGCTTTTAGTCTGAGGTCACACTGACTGACTGTACCCAGTTCAAGCATGCTTCAGCCCTAAAGTCCAGTTTGTTTGGCAAGTACTCAAGTGCTCAGGTACGGTTCAGACCAAAACAACTCATCATAAGCCAAAAAGTACCTAAAGTTGTAATCCCATCAGCTTTTCTTTGCTCTTTCAGTCATGTTGAGATGCACACCGCCATAAACTTCACTAGTGTTTGGTGAATAGTGACGAGCATCTGTGTGGACGTGACTTTTTGCCTGCTGTTTTCTTCAAATCGTCACAGCTTCAACCAAGCTACATGGACTCAAAACCTTTATAATACAGAGCCGTACAGAATGAATAAGTAAAGACAGTGATTACCATATTTTTCAGACTATAAGTCACACCTTTTTTCATAGTTTAGCTGGTCCTGCAACTTATAGTCAGGTGCGACTTATATATCAAATAAATGAGGTGCCGTGTTATTGGGTACTTTTTTTTGGGGGGGGGAAGATCACTAAATTCATAGATGAGGAATGATGATGGGATGATCTCTGCAGCCCCGATGGAGGCTCTGCATCTCTGCTTGGACAGCCTGACAGCTCCTTGTGTTTAGCGCCTGATCACATGATTTGGAGAAATAAAAATTCACTCATGTCTTTTTCGCTCTACGTTGTAAACAGTTTTTTGGGGATTTAAGTCACAAACTAGTTTCAAAACTCCTGTAACTTTAAGAGTGAGGCTGTTTATCCGTTGAGGCTCATTTGAGCACACACTGTACCTGTCTCACTGACAACACACACAGTACAGCAGGTGGGGGTGTACGTAAGGGAAGTGAGTGAGCAGATCCCATGTAGGGAAGTGAAACTGAAACTTAACTATGGTCACAGATATGAGGTGCTGTAGGAAAATAATATTTAAACCTCTTAATATGCAAATACTGACTTATCGTTTTGTGTAAATAGTTCTCTCTTGAAATACTGTAAACATTACAAATCAATTCAAATAAATGCGATATATAGTCCAGTGCAACTTATCTGTTTTTTTCCTCTCTATGATGCATTTTTTGAACATCCAGAGCGACTTATAGTCCAGAAAATACAGTATTATTTTTCAGAGGGCCCGTGAGGAGCTTCTCAGTGATCTGAAACAGTCTTACTTTTATGTATTTGCCTGTTCATAATCCACTGTTTGAAGTGAGATTATCAACTCCAGATTATGTTACTGCTGAATGATATTTGTCAGTATCTGAGGACAGGTTGGACTTTCCCAGGAGACCATGAATCCATTTACAACATGTAGAGCAAAAGTCCCCAAGATGACACCACGCTGAGTAACTCAAAGTTTAGCAGTTTTTCTCTGCTGAAAGGATTTAAGTGATTTATTCAGTAGTGATGGTGGAGCTGAACAGTCAGACTGAAAAAGGACGAAGAGTAGAAGAAAGCTGAACAGGAGAGTGATAGAGCACGTACTGAGACATGGGTCAAACTATTTGTGATAAAGTTCATTCTAACCCACATGCAGCAGTTATTCTGCAGTGATCTGATCAAACTTGAGAGTCTGTCAATAAAATGAAGAGTGAGGTTAGGTTAGCTCTGATTGGTGATGTTGGAGTTGGTAGATGAGCTCTGACATAACCAGGATTCACTAACGTTACACGTTACAGACACGTCTCAGAGCACTGAGCTAAGAGGAACATTAAACAGATAGTCTGCTCACCTTCAGGACACTGTTCAGACTTTCCAACCACTAAAAGTCATTTTTATGCTGTGTCATATTTATCATATACCTGGATGGTTCAGGCTTATTCACAGTGACCATCATTCCTTGCTAACTGCAGTCAGGACCAGGCCTGCAAACTTATCAATCTGTTACTGATCATATAAAGAAAGATGCTAAAATAGAGGTCAGACTTTCTTTGACAGGTCACCCAGGTGCCGTCAATGTGTGGGAAACCTGGTTCTGCAAACTCATCTGCAAAACCCCCATGACCGCCACCGTGTCTGTACCAAGCGGCAACCTCCGGTCTGAAAATATGAGGCAATGCTGAAGTACTAAAGTCTGCTGTTCCTCGAGTGTCCACTTGAGGCTGGCTCTGGAAGTACCAGAAGTCACAAACACACCAAGACAAAAAAAGCCGTTTTCACGACCAAAATAAGCACATTTACAGCCTGGTACAAAGAATGTCTCCCGTCTGAATCACTGATTTCACTAACAGCACGCACTGTACGGGGGGTGGATTTTTTTCTAATTCGTCAGTTTCCACAATATTAAGCTCGCCAGTTCGTCCAATCAGAGGCACAGCTCAGATCATGTGACTGTGGCGCGTCCTATGGTTGTTACAGTGGAGACTCACAGCACGCCTCATTTCCAATATGGCTGCGCTGACTGTTTTGCTTCAAAAGTCTGTTTCAGAAACAGACGGGTGGTGTCGCCGAGACTACGTCCATTAATTATACAGTCTATGATCTGTACGCCTGGATTCAGCCACAAGTGTCAGATGACACCGTAAGACATCCAATAAGAGACAGCAAAGGAAGAGAGCACCCCCTGCTGTTAGGAGATGAAACTGATTTCCATTGTGTGTGTGTGTGTGTGTGTGTGTGTGTGTGTGTGTGTGTGTGTGTGTGTGTGTGTGTGTGTGTGTGTGTGTGTGTGTTGTTGTTGTTGTTTGTGCTCATCTATGATGTGACAACGAAAAGCTGTCATTGTTTAGTTCTTTCAAATGTTTGTTTTTACGGTGTCTGCAGTTCCTCCTTCATACAAACCTCAGACCTTTTCAGACGGACAAGAACATTAGACCAGACCAAAAATAGCTGCATGCAACATCAGTGGAGGTGTTATTCATTTCTACTTAGAGCAACACACACACACACACACCCCTCACACACACATAAATACATAATAACTGCTTTGAGAGAGGTCGTCCCACACACACACACACACACACACACACACACACACAGAGCCAACATGTTAAAATGCATCTGAAATCAGATCTATTATCTCTGGATATTGGGGTTGTGGGGGAGCGGGCTTTGCAGCAGACGCTGTTCAAAGCCCGCTCCTTGTTGCTTTGTTTGTTTCCATGAATTTTAATCAAAACATCAGCAAACAAAAAGGGAGCGGTCTGCATTAGGTTTGGCTCGCTCCCCTTTCAGAACGATGCGTTGGCACTTTTTCTCCTCCCTCTGTTTAACACAGCTGACCTTGAAGAACAACTTTTCCCCACATTGAGCCGCCGCTGCTGCTGTGTCGCTGACACTTTCCAGGGCGATTGCAGAGAGGAGGATGATGATGAGGATGATAGGAACAAAAACTAATGTTGATTACTGCTCGGCCTCCATGAATTTCTGGTACATAAATAAAATATGACTGGCATCGCAGCAGCTCCAGTTGAGATATAAAAATGAACACATAGTTCCTATCAAATTACAAACGGTAAACAAGAGTTTAATGTCTGTTTTGATCCCAGGTTACCGGGATTACCTCTGATCACTGAGAGCTGAAGGCTTTGAGAGAATGAACCAAGAAAGTATTCTTCAATTTTTAATCACATAAAAGTGGTTTAGGTCATGTGCCACAGACAAAGTCAATGTAATGATCATTTTTATCATTATTTATTGGACTTATATTTGGCCTTTGTAGATACTCATAGATCTTTGACAAAGTGTGCCAGACAGATGAAATTATGGAATGAATTGGACTATTACAGCCTGAGGGAGAGAGCAGAGGTGAGGCGATGTGGGCTTTTAGTGAAGTCTTAAAGCTGACGGTTTTTTATGCCTTTAATTTGAGAGGACAGGACAGCCGATAGAGTAGGAAACAGGGTGACATTCGGGAGTGACGTGGGAAAGTAGCCACAAGTTGGACTTGAATCCGGGCTGCCTGCTCAGGGCTTTTTATCCATATGGAGTGCGACCTTAACCACTAGGCCATCTGTGCTCCGACAGCTGATGGGTTTAAGCTGGTCTTAAATGAGTGAAGTGAGATATTATCCAGCAGTGATCTCTGAATAAACATCTATTTACTGTCACTAACGCAGCCCTTCAGCAGGTTACAGAGGAATGACCGCTGTGCCTGCAGAGTCTGTGGTAAAAGCACAAACTCCTTGTTAGTCTGCGCTGCTCAGGTCAGCACGCTTGGATCCAAAAGCTCGCCCACTGCCTTACTTTCTCAGCTCTGACCTTCAATACTCATAGGGTGGTTAGTCCAGGTTGTTTCTTTGTGCTGTCTCTGACTGGGCCCCATGAGGAGAGGAAAACGGCTACCAAATGATCACCGTCCAGCTCTGATCCTGGCCTGACTCCCAGGGGGGCGGAGCTGGGAGCAGAGCTGCTGTTCCTTGGGACTCTGTTGAGGTGGTTTTGGCATTTGTTTAGAAGGCCTGTCTTTGCAGGTGTAGTTGAAGTTTCAGCTGGGAGGAGACCCCCTCCCACAGATCTTGCGCTCTGTGGTGGTTTTTATTTATCCCATCTAACCTGGGAACACCTTGGGATCTCCGGTCCGGCTCTGCTCCATCACAACACTGGATCAGATAGGTTTTCATTCCAGTCAATGTGTTGACCCACACTGGATTTACTCTGTTGCAGTCTGGCTGCTTCCCTGCTCTGGAAGGTCACAGCAGATATGCAACAGTCTTAGATTGAGCAAAACAGGAAATTGTGCACAGAAACCAGCAAAAAACAGCCACTGACTTTCAAAATAAAACAAAGTGTGTCCAAACCAGAAGGTATTTATCTCGACTACAACAACAAACCGACATAATGAGCAGAGCCAGACCAGGTTTGAGACAGCAGGCAGGAGCCTGCAGCCCAGGAGAGGATCATCATCGGGGTGGGAATCCAGGGAACTCCTCAGTCTGTGACTCAGCCAGTGTGAGTTGACTGATGCAGTCAAGACTGGAGCCAGACTGAGGCACGCCTGGTGTATTTGGGCCATTAGAAAACTCAGGGGTTCAGATTTATAAAATGCTGTCACTCTAAAACTGTCGGGTTAAATCACGTGACATTTCAGTGAGACAGGTTTTCCATCTCTTTTATCTCGACCCGAGACCTGAAATAAGAGCAGAAACAATGTTTTCTCCCAATCATCAGTGGTGGTTAACTGGCAGCTCAAATTTCTGCTAAACTGAACAAAAAGACATCTGGTGCATATTTTTCTCTCATTTCCTCCTTTTTTTTCATTTAAATGTGTTTTGGCAGAATGAATGTGTTTAAAAATTGAAAATTGAACCATCATTTTGTTCGAAACGGTTCCAACGTAGCAGAGTGAAGAGGAAGAGATGAGGAATAACTCTTGTTGTTCTTTGTGTTGGGCTTTAAAAAGGAGAAATAAAAAGCGAGCACTTGTCTTTGTTAGAGACAGACATTTAGAGCCGTACGAGGAGCTTTCTGATTATTCTCTGATGAAAACAATCTTTTTGATCAGGCTTCAGTGTCATCCTGACAAAGGATGAGCATTTCTTTCTGACCTTGGTTTGATGATTTGAGGCTGAAAGTGAAGACTGAGTTAGTAATTTTTTTATTCTTCATCCAGAAACAAATCACAGTCATCCTCAACAAACTGTAAAATTTTTTTCTTTTTTTTGGCTCAATTCTTTTTAGATGCATGTGTTCAACCAAGACAAGCAGCTTCTTGTTGAAGAAATGACAAAAGAAGTGACTGTACATGTATATCCAGTCATAGTTTGAGATGAAGAGGTGGAGAGCTGGAAGGACAAACGTTTTCACAAACACTCCTTCAGACGTCCTCTTCAAACATTACCTTCAAGAGAAAAGTTCAGTGTGAACGTGGCTGGTTGAATCCACCGCTGGGAGCAAATTGAGGTGGAATAAGGTGTGTGTGTGTGTGTGTGTGTGTGTGTGTGTGTGGGGGGGGGGGGGGGGCAGCCTGTTGATGGCTTCAGTTAGAAGCAGAGGATCAGGTGGGTTAACCTTTGACCCACCTGTGATACTATCAGTCAGCCTTGTCCCTTTTCCCTTTTTATAAAATCGATAACTGTGTCAAAAAGAAAAAAAACAACATTTTGTGGGAATTCTTTTTCAGGATTAGTTCAACTTTTAAGTTTTTGTCTTTGTTATGTCTGAGATGTTTTAAATCATGGTTGGGCAACTCTTTCTTGTAAGGGGATTTGTTGAATTTCAGCGCTTGTCCCTTTTCATGCACAGAGGTGTCCATATGGAAATAATGCAAATGCAGGCCATATTTTGCCCATGACCACATTAAACTGTGTGAAATAAATAAATAAAAACCAGATTTGAATTTTCAGTAAGTTTTCTCTTTATTTAAACTGTAGATGTACAGCTCCAAATGTTTTGTTTGTTTGTTTGTTTGTTTGTTTGTTTGTTTGTTTGCTTGCTTGCCTGGACTTTTTAATTTCTGTCTTATGTCTTGATAAAGTCCAGTAATGACCAACAGTTTCCTCATGAATGATCTTCCTGAAGCAGTTTCAGTCCAGCTGGAGACAGAGTCCAGAGTGTGTTTGGGGAGGACTTTAGGGGGGCATTGCTTTCCTAAAAATCGACTCAGTTTTCTTAAATCACACAGTGTGTGTTTAGAAACAAGATGATAATATTCCCTGACATTTTTCAGTTATCGTCCTGCTCTCCGTCTCTACATGGTCCAGACTGTGGGGCGGCTTGGGGACATCAGAGACCTCCTCAACCTAAACCTGCCTCACCTCCTCTTCTCTTTTCCTGTCTTTAAAGATGCTCTGTCAGCCCTTTATTTTTGTAGCTGGATGTGTTGTCACTTTCATAACGGTCTGAAGGAAACCACACAGGGACTTGGACCATAGAGGCCACAGAGACTGCAGAGATGTGCTGATGGCAGGCAGTTTGCTCTGTCAGAGACGGGTCTATGGGCCTGGTCTTGTAAATGGTAAATGGACCAGTACTTATGTAGCGCTTTTCTAGTCTTACCGACTACTCAAAGCGCTTTACACTGCTGGTGTCATTCACCCATCCACACCACATTCACACACTGATGGGAGGAGGAAGCTTTTTTTTTTTTTTTTCTAATCATTCATATAACAGTGGGAGCAATTTGGGGTTCAGTGACAAGGACACTTCGACATGTGACAGCAGGAGCTGGGAATCGAACCCTCGACCTTCCGATTGAGAGGCGACAACTCTACTACTGATCCACAGTCGTCTTGTGAAATGGATGATCTGGTTAAAGCAAACAGTGGAGAGGATTCCAGGGAACGATTTGGGTTTCTTAAAGGGTACTTCCAAAATTACCACAAGACACGACTTGACAAAGCCGTCCCTCATGCTGTGGGTAAAGAGCTAATGCAGATTGATACATAAAGAGGTGAATGGTACAAGGAACCTGATCAGTTGTTAGACTCAAATGAGGTGAACCATCAGGAGATAACACCCTGCAGACCAGAATGGACAAGTTCTGGGCTCTGCAGACCTCAAAATTCATAAGACATCCATAAAGACCTTTGTCAAGTCATGCCAGTACCTGCGTTAAGACCTGAAACCAATGAGTTGAGGACAGCAGCCTCTGTGCACGGGATCAAACCAGTTCCTGTGTCTCTTGTCTGAATATGAGAGTTTCTCTGGTCACCCTGCTGGAACTTGTTTTGGTTCCTCTCTCAGAGTGTTCAAAATGATAGGCTTTAAAGATGTTGGCAGGAGGATCCTGATCATCTGTGATCCTGTCTCAGGGTTAAGATGTTTCAGACAGGGATGTGCATGAGAGGCTTTAAGACGTGCTCGCTTTAAGACGCTCAGGAAACTCTGCTCTGCTTGGATGTAACTTATGGAAATGATGCTCAGAGCATGGAGGATCAGTTTGGACAGGAGGGTCTGCAGGGGAAGAAGGATGCTTTGGTCCTCTTCCTGATGCATGGTTTGAATGGGTCCAGGATGGTGAAAGGTACAGACAGCTGTGGAGGGCGTGACAGTGTGGTTATCAACGCTCAGGGGAAGCTGTGTTTTCAAAGTGCCCACTGTACCAGCATTGTCTACGGCTTTGGTTTCAATTCAGTATGTTGTGGCAGTTTGAGAAAACTTGTAAAATCTGCAGTGTGTCAAAAATTCCTGGATGTCCGACTGATCTGGGAAAAATTCTCAGTATATATCGGACCAGTCTACCTGGCATACTGTTTCCCACAATGCATAGCGCTAATGCTGTTTGTCTATGCCGGTGGCACTCAGGTTTAGAATAACTGCCACCAACTGGAATAAGTTGGCATTACAACACAAAACAACGCGTCAAACAGTGTGTGAGAAAAAAGAAGAAAGAAAAGAAAGAGAAACAAGAAAACCTGTCACTTCTAGTCTTTAAAGAGGTTTTTACTGCTACAAATTCATTAAAGTCCAAATAAAGCACTAATTAACTTTTTCAAACCATAGGTGGATTATATGGAAGTGGTTTTTCCATGAGCTGTAAAGATAAAAAGTCTATAACTTTTTGTGGAAGATTAAAAATCAAATCTGATGATTCTGCTGTGATACAATTTTAAAGGCTTTTCTATTTTTTTATTCATAAAAACAGGACCCTGAAATCTCTGCCTGAAATTGTTTTTTTCTTTTTTCTAAATGAATTTAAAATGTTCCTTAAACCAATGAAAATAATAAAAGGACAGAAAACAAAACAAAAAATACACAGTTACTTAAAATGACTGCTTGCTATTATATTATAACTATTGTCTTCCCTTGTTTAATTCTATTTATTTATTTTTAGATTTATTTTCTTTACCCTTAATAAAATGTGTCTGTTATTGTATTGCTGCTGTATCTTTACTGCTGATTTATTTATATAAATTTCTCTATCAGGCAGTCTCTTTGCATATTAATAACTGAAATGTCAAGATGTATCCATATTTTGTTTTGTGCAATTATATAAAAGTCAAACAAACAAAAAAAACCCTCTATCAGCTGTAGTTCCATTTTCTGAAACCAACATAGTTTACTACAAAACAGACCCAACAGAACAGACAGACCACAGACTACATTCAAAAGCAGTAGGCAGTATGCAGTACCGCCACCTACTACACTCACATGTAGTATGTAGTAGGTAGTAGGCTGTTTGGAATACAGCTGAGGTCTCACTGCAAACACTTCTTATGCAAATGAACATGACGTTTGTAAATCTTTCATTTCCTGAACGCAGCCAAAGCCCGCTCAAAGAGAGAAGATAAAACCAACCACCAAAACCAGAAACTAAACCATGACAGATGATGAATCTCCCCTCTCTTTCACAGGTTTCTAATCCAGATGATCGACTGCTCTCCTGCTGTTAGAGACAACATGTACAGAGGAGGAGGAGGAGGAGGAGGAGGAGGAGGAGGAGGATGGGGGCTGATTCTGATGTTTCCATGAGGAACTCCAACACAAGTACTGCGCTCTAAATCTCTGAGATGTTGATATCACCATCAGTATCTAAGAGTTGTTTGTGATTTCATTTTAGGACCCCAGTAAGACCCCCAGCTGGGGTGCCTGTGATGGCCCCTGGTTTGTCCCTGATGTCTCTGACAGAGGGAGAAACTTCTGCTGGATTCAAACGAAGGCCAGGGTACACACACACACACACACACACACACACACACACACACACACACACACACACACACACACACACACACACACACCTGATCAAAATTTTAAGACCAGATGAGAAACTGGAAGAGTTTACATTTTGAAGACAAAAAAAGGTTTTAAGCAGAGTTTCGAATGTAAAAAGAAGAAATGGGAGTGAGACAAGAAAAAAAGAATAAGAACAACACTCAAAGGTAAACTATCTTTTCATCAGCTGATTAAAAGTTGAAGAGCACAGACTTAAAAAAAGACAAAATCTGAACAAAAATGTGGACTTCATGTGTTTTCCTGTCAGGTGTTCACTCTGTCATGACTTCCTGATGCAAAGGCTAAAAAGCTTTCTCTCTTTGAATGTGATCGGATTGTTGAGCTGCATATTCACGGCCTCTCACAACGCGCCATCACTGCTGAGTTTGGTCACAGTGAATAAGCCATTTTGAATTTCTTCAAAGATCCTGAGAGTTATAGAACAAAAAAGTCAAGTGGTAGACCCAAAAACATTTCACCAGTGTTGAGCCAGAGGATCTGATTGGCTGTCCATCAAGACCTTCCGTGGAACAATGGAGCTTCAGGTTGTTCAGGGCCGTCAAACGGCGGCTGGCTATGTGGAGATGTTGCAGGGGGTGTCCTTCATGACTGAGGGCCCTGGTCTGTGTGTTAATGACTGGGTTTGTCATCAGGACAACGCTGCAGGTCACAATGGCTGCCTGACAAAGGACTTCTTCCAGAGGAATGAGCTCACTCTTTGGACCATCCTGCGTCTTCCTCTGATCTAAATCACACTGAGAACATTTGGGGATGGATGGAGAGGGAAGTTTACAAAAATGGACGTCAGGTCTAGACAGTGGACGCCCTCCATGAAGCCATCTTCATCATTTGGAGCAACGTTCCCATGAGCCTCCTGGAAACACTCACATCAAGTTTAAACAAACCAATTTTTGAAGAGATCAACAAGAACAGTGGAGCTCCTCATGACTGAGTCCTGATTTGGGGTCATTTTAGGTTTCTTTGAGTGGTGCGTTTAAACTTTTAAACTCCTGATAAACAGAATGTTTCAGCTGAATTTTTGTTTGCAATAAATTGCTTACTCTCTTTTTTTGTCCCACTCCATTACTTCTTTTTTCATTTTGAAACACTACCTAGAACCTTTTCAAGATCCCTTTTTTGTTCAAAATGTAAATTCTTGCAATTTCTCAACTGGTCTGAAAATTTTGAACAGGTGTGTGTCATTAAAAACCTGTTTGTAAAAGATGAGCAAGAAGAAGAGTGTGTGTATGTGTATGGGGGGGGGGGGGGGGGGTCTGTTCTTCTTTCTTTTTTTTTAAGCTAAGGAAACGCTCAGTGTTCAGTGCAACAGTTAATTAGAAGTTTTGAACGATTTTGGTGACAGAAAGCTCAAAGTCTCACTCAGAGAAGGTTTTTGAAGCTTGACTGGAAAAACTCTCTAAAAGTATCAGTGCAATGAAGGTCCTGGCTCTGTTATCTTATGTTCCATTTGCCATAATTGCTGCTTGCGTTGTCTGATAGAGCTCAGGGCTGATAGATTTCAGTGTCAGAGAGTGTCACCATGAAGGAGATCTCTGCAGGCCGGTCTAAGTTTGGCAGCTCTCTCCTTCCTTCCTGTCCCTCCTTTGATATGAAACAGTGATCAGTGCTCAAACTGGCCCTGCCAAGAGCAGATTTTTACCTGTAGCTTCACCTGCTTGATCTACAAAGAGCCGTCTCCATGTTTGATCACTTCCTGATGAAAAACTAATCTCTCACTAATGTTTTCACGACGCACCGGGCCGGATTAGGACTTCCACCACGATCAAATATGCTTTGATTAATAAATAAAAAAAGGTTGTGAAATCAACAGAAAATCAACACACACACACACACACACTCTCACACACTCACACACACACACTCGAGTGGCTCCTGGCAGTAAGTAAGCAGGGACTGTGTGTGTGTGTGTGTTAAGCAGTATGTGAATGTTTCACACTGAGAAGTAAATATCCACTCAGAGATAAGATCAGGAGCACCTTTCTCTCTTTCTCCTGCCTCTTTGTCGCTCGCTCGTCCCTCTCTTTCTTCCCTCTGAGTAAATATAGATGTACATATCAATCCCTCTCTCTCTCTGGGTGCAGGTATACTTCACTGACTACACAACGGCACTGCTTATCTACACAGAGCAGGCTGCGCAGCCAGAGCCTGTGTGAGAGTGCATGTGCGTTTGTGTGTGTGTGTGTGTGTGTGTGTGTGTGTGTGTGTGTGTGTGTGTGTGAGAGAGAGAGAGAGAGAGCAGATAGAGTGTTAGCAGCAGTGGATTGTGGACAGCAGGGTTTGGACAAGGCTTTTCTTTTTTCTACAAGATGGATTCATCTGTTACTCTCTCTCACACGCACACACACATACACACACACACACATATAAAAGGGTTCAGAGGGTGTGTATTGTGCAGCTTACGCCTCACAGAGGGGGACATTTTTGGGGGAGGAGAAGGGGTGGGTTAAGACGGGGTGCACAGTGAGAGTGGAGTGGCTTGTCTTGAAAGGAAGCGGTGCTAAACAGATTTTTATCAGACCCAGTTTTCTGCAGGAGGCCAACGACTTAAAGGCAAAGTCCACCTAAAAAGAGTCAGCTTTCAGAGCACTCAGAGCTTCTGGAAGTTTCTGCAGAACTTGTGAGTGTCCCGGTCAGTCACTCAAAGTATTTTATTCATTTGTTTTAATATAGATTTTTACAAAACAGGATCTGAATATTATGTTGACATCTGAAATGCTCAGGTTGAAAGATTGTGTGCTGACTATATGTGTTTATGCTTCTGTGGTGTCTTTCCCGGTCTCCCCCACACAGCCTGCACCTTTCACACCTGCTCCCCATCAAGTCAACCCACCTCTGCACTGAAGCTCTGTGGAGGGAGGAGTCCAGTGCCAGATTACTCCTGCTTCCGTGGTACATCGGCTACAAACTTTAAAACTGTAACACAATTTTAGTTTGCAGAATTCAGATTCAGTTTTCAATTCAGTTTCAGTTCAGAGAGACACACTCTTATGGTCTGTGAGGACTAGTAATCACGTCCAGATCATCAGAAGTCACATTCATTCCCTTTATCGTCTGTGGTTAAACTCCTGAACTGATTCCCAAACCACTCCCTGATCACCAACACTCTGTCTTTCTTCCAAATGAAGGTTCACTACCAGCTATGATGGGCCCTCCAAACTGGGGGTAAAGGAGTTTAAGGTCCCGTTTATATGATGACAGTTTTAGGTTGAAACACAAAAGTTTTGTTGTGTTTTGGCCTCTCTTTTATACGGAAACGCCGTTTCAGCTGACCTAAAGCGCGGCTTTTTTAAAACGCCCTACAGAGTGGAAATTTTCTGAAACCACCATTGCCATATTAATGGCAAGCCAGCGTTTTCAGCAAAAACGCTGACGGAAAGCTCCATTCCACTTTTGTTGTGGGAACTTTTGCGAATCGGACAACAACAACAGTTAAATGGTGGACTTACCGTGTCGTGCTTGTGCTGCTGAATCTGCTGACTGCCTTTAACAAAACGTTCATCTGTTGCTCCACTTCTGCACTCACGCTCCGTATTAACGCAGATTTTTTTTCTCTGAGTTTTTTTGCATTTTCAAGTGAAACGCTGTGAAGCGTTGTCGTGTAAATGGTGCCTGAATAAAGAGCCAACCGTAAGACGCAGAACTGACCAAAATACAGAAACCAGCGTCACTGCGGCTACTAGCTCTTACTGTACTAACCACAGAGAGAGAGAGAGAGAGAGAGAGAGAGAGAGAGAGAGAGAGAGAGAGAGAGAGAGAGAGAGAAATCAACTTTCAGAAATATGCAAATCAATTCATAAACTAACTGTAGGCTGGACACCAAGTTAAATAAAAAAAAAATAAAAAAAAGAAAACACAAGGGTCCAGCTGCTGGACTCAAACTCTAACAGGCTGGTTTGTCATTTTAATAAAGTATGAGGAACAGCTGGTTGAAAGCAGATCCACTTCTGGAAAAAACTCTGGATCATACTGGACGAACAGGTATCATAAGCACATGTAAAGTCTCTCAGAGCTGCACCGTTAAACCAGCCATGCACTGACACACAGAAAGAGTCAAAGTGAGTCTCCACGAGCACCTCCGAAGAATCCAGAGGGTGAACTGGTTCTGGTCTCCAACAGGCCTCTCTCAGGTTCAGGCTCTCTCAAATGAAGACGGTCACATACTTGTCTGAGGTTCCCAGTTTGGGGAACTTTTCAGAGGACAAGCTGAGAAAAATGTGACCCTCAGTGTGAGTCTCTCTCCTGCAAGCTGCAGACAGAAACACACACACAAACATTGTTTTAAAGCCATTTCCTACACACACCACATCTGCAGCTGTCATCTACAAAATGTTTTCCACTTTACACATCAGTACAAAAAGCTCTCAGCAGAAACTACAGGAAGCATCAGTTTGAGGCTGTTTGTCTTTTTTTTCCCCCCATTTCCAAATGAAGTCGTGGTTCAGTCTGCCGCTGCTGTTTGGCTGCTTTCTGTTCGGACATTTCTTGGAAAATCATAAATGTCTCATTTGGCTGTTGAAACTCAGGACTGAAGTTACGCAAGTTAAAAGCAACTATAATTAATGTAAAAACAGACTGCTGCAGAATTGAAGTTAAAGCTTTTTTTTTCATGCATGAAACTGAAAAATTTAACATGCAAAACATTTTTCATCGTGGATGTAGAAAAAAATAACATTTAATTTAACCCTTGCAGTCATTTAAAGTTTTCATGTTATGCTCTTTATTTTATATCTATTACCGTGTCATTCAAAATATTTATAAACCAGATCATGTCTCCACTGATGTCTCTGCAGGGGATGTTCCAATAGTTATTTATTTATTTATTTATTTATTTATTTATTTATTTATTTATTTATTGACTTACTTACTTATTTATCAATTACAAGAGACTGATGTCCAAGTTTTCAGCTAATAAAAATGGTGCGACTCTACAAAATCTAATTATGTCGGATGCGTTTCTCTGATCTCTTGTTAAAAATATCTCGGTAGACTTCCCATAATGTACGTTGATGAAACAGTTTCAGGAAAGCACCTTATTTAACTGATCACAAGCAGAAATCAGACCCATGTGGCTCATGATGGGTAAAAAAAAATTGCATATGCAGTGAGCAAAAATTGTTTGTTATATTTTTTGTAATCAAACTAAAATGATCATTTCAGGGAACTCGGGTAAATTTTGGATGATGCACTTTCAGCTCATTTTAATCTTTCAATCTTTCATGCTTTTAGTTTTGGAATGTGACTCGGTGAACTGAGATACATATTTGGGCTTTATAGGTCAGTGTGATTTCTTTTTTTCTGAAAAGAAGAAAAATATATGTGCTAAAATGTTCGATGGTTTGTCTCACTTCAGATTATTTTGACCTTGTTGTATGAAAACCTGTCCATCCCTCTGAGGGTCTGTTCCAGATGGGACTCTATGTCCTCTACGTGAGTGTGACCTCTGACCTTTGCTGTGTTTCTCTGTGTGCAGGGTTATGGTGCAGGCCCAGTATGAAGAACAACCTGCACAGTAAGAAACTGGAGGAGTGTTTTCGTAGAGATGGTCTGTCTGAGTCCTTGTTCCCGCCTGAGTTTGAACTTCACATTGTAACACAAATAGAGACGCTCTCTCCGTACCTTGTGAGTGTGCTCGTAACTTCCACCAAACTTTGACTCAGAGAGTATCTCCTGGTTACTTCCGTGTTTGTCACAGAAAACTTTGCTGCCAGCGGAGGGAGCTTTGTGAGTCACTCAAGTTGTGATAAGCTATTTAAAGAGCCATTTATATTTCATTTCAATCAGCGCAAATCCACTCTAATTAAAAAAATTCATTGTAAACTACTCAACCTTTACGGGCAACTTGCCGTTCCCAATAATCAGGTGAAGTCATTAACGAGCGACCGCTAGCGCTTAATTTCTCTCCCCACTAAGTCCACTCTCTTTTCTGCATTTTTATTTCCTTCAGTGAGAACGCGGCAATGTAACGATAAGAGAGGGGAAAAAAACCTTTAACACTTGAAGTAATTACTTCTCTTTGTGTCTTTCTTTTTAAATTAATTTTAATTACAGGCGTCAGCGCAGCCTGTGAATGTCCACTCTCTGCTAATCTAAAGTAATGTGACTGCTAATGAAGAGGGAATTGAATGTGTGGAGCCGAGCGGCCTTTTGGCTGCGACTCACTCCCCTGCTGGCTCACTTACACAGTGGTCAAGGATAGGTGGGCAGGTGGACACACACACACGCACACACACACACACACACACACACACACACACACACACACACACACACACACACACACACACACTGGAGCGCCCACATCCCAAACTCACTCTCTGTATGATTGGTGTTAATAAGTTGGTAGTCACACACACACACACACACACACACACACACACACACACACACACACACACACAGAGGGAGTGTGAATAATTAACAAAGCAGTAAATCCTCTCGTACAGGAACGTTTGGCTTTGGTCGGCTCCAGCAGATGTTTTCATTCAGACAGAAACGTGGACGAGCAAAGGCCACATGTTCATCTGGTTCAGCTGCTCAACCAGGATTTAAAGCGTTTATTTTTCAACAGACAGCTTTACGTCTGATCAAATCGTACTCCTCTGATGAAATGTTCTTTTTACAGCTATTTACCTAAAGGCAAAGTTGGTTCAATACACAAAACCAGGAAATCCCTGTCACCTGTTCCCACTGGAAGAAAGGTAACTTTTCCTGACAAGGACACAGTTTGAAATCTTTACACCAACAATTTGAAATAAAGTTCAGTGGTTTCAAAGAATTATTATTATTATTATTATTATTATTATTATTATTATTATTATTATTATTATTATTATTATTATTATTATTATCAGGGTTTGTTCTCTGTCCGTTTTTCTTTTATTACCCTTACATCAGTCTATCTTTGGTTTTTACTCCAGCTTACGTGCTTTGAGTCCTATTTGTTCACGTTGGTGCCAGAGTTTAACATGTTAACAGAAATCAAGACAATAACAAATCAGCAAGTTTTTTTTCTTTTTTATTCTTTTTGTTTTGTTTTGTTTTGTTTTGTTAAAACATCAGCAGTGAAATGTGGGTCACTTAAAGTCCTCTGTTTCCCCACTGAGCGTCTGATCCGTCAGTCAAAATAAAATCATACCTTTATATAAGTGGGGTGTGTGGTGTAGCTAAGAATCCTTGTTAGCACATTTTCAGTTAAAAGTTTTTTTCCCCTAAAAAACTTTGGAGACAAGGCTACGAGCAGGCAACAGCCTGATTCCAGTTAAAACTCTGAGGTTTACTGTACTTTGCTGTTTACATCTAAAAACAAAGTTCAGTTAATATGACCTGAATATGAACAGAGAGAAGTTTCACAGGCCTGATCAACTAAAAATCATCAAAGCTAAAGTGCAGTGAACTGAATGTCTGTCTAACATGTCTGTCCCCACAGAGTTAGCCTAACCCTGACCCTGAACCCTAACCCCGATATCTAACCCTACCCCTGAGACCTAACCCTGATATCTAACCCTGACCCCTGAGACCTAACCCTGATATCTAACCCTGACCCCTGAGACCTAACCCTGATATCCAACCCTACCCCCTGAGACCTAACCCTGATATCTAACCCTACCCCATGAGCCCTAACCCTGATATCTAACCCTAACCCCTGAGACCTAACCCTGATATCTAACCCTGACCCCTGAGACCTAACCCTGATATCTAACCCTGACCCCTGAGACCTAACCCCGATATCTAACCCTACCCCTGAGACCTAACCCTGATATCTAACCCTACCCCATGAGCCCTAACCCTGATATCTAACCCTGACCCCTGAGACCTAACCCTGATATCTAACCCTGACCCCTGAGACCTAACCCCGATATCTAACCCTACCCCTGAGACCTAACCCTGATATCTAACCCTGACCCCTGAGACCTAACCCTGATATCTAACCCTGACCCCTGAGACCTAACCCTGATATCTAACCCTGACCCCTGAGACCTAACCCTGATATCCAACCCTACCCCCTGAGACCTAACCCTGATATCTAACCCTACCCCATGAGCCCTAACCCTGATATCTAACCCTTACCCCTGAGACCTAACCCTGATACCTAACCCTGACCCCTGAGACCTAACCCTGATATCTAACCCTACCCCCTGAGACCTAACCCTGATATCTAACCCTACCCCCTGAGACCTAACCCTGATATCTTACCCTACACCCTGAGACCTAACCCTGATATCTAACCCTACCCCTGAGACCTAACCCTGATATCTAACCCTAACCCCATGAGACCTAACCCTGATATCTAACCCTACCCCTGAGACCTAACCCTGTTATCTAACCATAACCCCTGAGACCTAACCCTGATATCTAACCCTTACCCATGAGACCTAACCCTGATATATAGCCCTAACCCCTGAGACCTAACCCTGATATCTAACCCTAACCTCTGAGACCTAACCCTGATATCTAACCCTTACCCATGAGACCTAACCCTGATATCTAACCCTGACCCCTGAGACCTAACCCTGATATCTAACCCTAACCTCTGAGACCTAACCCTGATATCTAACCCTGACCCCTGAGACCTAACCCTGATATCTAACCCTAACCCCTGAGACCTAACCCTGATATCTAACCCTGACCCCTGAGACCTAACCCTGATATCTAACCCTAACCCCTGAGACCTAACCCTGACCCCTGAGACCTAACCCTGATATCTTACCCTACCCCTGAGACCTAACCCTTTATTTACCATTTTTGGTTTTTTAGAAGTAAACATGTATGCAAACGTGTTTAATGCAAAATTTTTCATGACATTATAAATCCATTTTCAGGAAATTTGCCAAACTCAGTCTATCTGTCATGAATAGAGGTATGAATAAAGATATCTATAATTCAGTTTTGGCTAGGCAGAAGTGAATCACAGATATCTACAATAACATCATTGAAAATGTCATTCAACTTGTCACACATCTCAAATGACAATTTCAGATATCTGTAATTTTAATTTTGATGATGCAGAAGGAGAATTTAAGAACTCTCAAGTCATTCATGACGTCGATCTATCTTAGATATCCAGAAATACGTCATTTCCCCTCCCTGCCATAATCAAACAAGAAGAGGGTTTATTGGTGCTGGCTATCATCAGAAAAACAAGCAGAAAATACCATGAAATAAAATGAGAGAGAGAATGATTAAAAACTCTGCCTCCCCCCTGGCTCCTCCCATTGATGATTTCCACAGAGTTGGTGATTAAAACAACAACCTGCTCCACTCCAACCTGAGGTTAGAGGTGGCTAAATATGCCATAACTTTGGATATTGATGACATCATTTCGGCTTGTTAAAATTCAAGATATCTCTAATTACATTTTGACTAGACAGAAAAATATCTCTAATTTCAAACATCTGTAATTTAAATTCATTCCAAGATATCTGTAAACTGATTATAAATATCTTCAGTTGAATTATGAATATCTCTAATTCCTGTTTGATATATCCACAGATCCATTTCACCAGTCAAAATCTAAGATATCTGAAAAGAGATATGTAGATATCTTGAATTGAGGTGAATTAAAGATATCTGTTGTTCTAACTCTGCCTAGTCAAAATTACATGAGATAGATTTCAAACTGGAACTACGGATATCTACAGTTCATTTTCAGATATCCATAATTCACATTTCTTATACCTGAAATGACATTATAGATATCTGAAATGACGTTTGTGGACAGGTAGTATTTGTGATTTTGTTGTTGTTATTGTTGTTGTTGTTTTGTTTTTGTTTTTGACGAGGTGAAATTAAATTGAAGATATCTGCAGCTCAAATCCAGTCCAGCTTTTAAATGTAAAAATGGTTTGCCACAGCAGGGAGGTTTGAGTTTATCCTCTGGACCACATCATGGCAGGACTCAGACATCAGCCTGACTTGTAGTTTTAGCTCGTCAGCCTACTTGAAACCACGACTGCAAGAAGTGACACAGATGATACACAAGAATAGATTTCAATGACACCAGAAGTTCGCTGAGCTGCTAAACTCTCTGTCCTGTATGAACGCAGCATATCAGTGACCAGATGGAGCAAAGATTCATCATCGGCCGTAGAGAGACGAACAGTGTAACTGTTACCTTCCGTCTCTCTTGCTTTAAGCGAAGAGAGAAATCCTGGAGGTATCCAGGACTCAGAATAATCTTTGTAAAGCCACATCAAATCAAAAAAAACTTCTACACACTATCTTAAAGCAGGAGTCAGAGGCAGTGTTGCCAGATCGGGCTGGATTCCAACCAGCTGGGCTTCTTTGAACACATATGGCTGAAAAAAAAAGCATTGGGTTGGTTGATTAAGTTTGGGCTGCTTCACAACATTTGGCAGTTTTTTTTTTAGAAAATATTCTGGAGCAAATATTAACAAAATAGTTGCTATTATGTGGCAAAAATAATTAAAAAAAAAAAAAACCTACACATTTCAGTAAAGTGTTGAGTCCTTGCGCTGGAATCATTAGTTAATTCATTTTGAAATGGAGAAAATCTGTAGAACTTTGCATCATCAGTCAGTGATGGTTCCTGGTTAATCAAGTGTCACTGTGAAATGGTTCCGGTCACTTGTGAGCACCTTAGAGACGGCATCATGCTGAAGAGGGTGAAATATAACACAGAAAGGAATGGGGGAGCGATCCGGAGATGAGATTTTCGATTTTCTCTCTGTCGGATAAAAAATGTTTATTATATATTTAAGAATAAATATTTCTCTGAGCTGATTGGGGAGCCCGTTTGTGTTTACCTTTCTCTGTGTTTATTTAATGCACTTATGAGGTCCTCTTTATGACACATTTTATTGTTTTAACATGAGTTTCTGGAGAGGTTGAGACTGGGGGTGGTTTTTATTGAGGTGAGCAGGTTTTTTTGTTGTGTTTGGGCTGGAAACTGTCAGACAGGTCTGGTTATCCCGGTTAGAGGAATCGTGTCAGAGAGATCGGATCACAGCAATGGTCCCCTCAAGGACTGTGAGGCTCTCTGTGATTCAGTACCATATACCTGTCTCACTGTGTACTGACAGTTAAGACATGTAAAGGTGTGTTTCCCTGCAGCATCAGTTTTACACAGCAAAATGTAACTTCATATATGTATCTTTATATGTTTTTAATCTAATGTGATTGTTCTTGAACTCTTTATCATAATATTTTCAGTGATGCACCTTTTGCGTGCCCTGCCCATCATTGAATCCTGCTCTGTCTAATCGTGTCTCCTCGTCTTTTATCTGTGTTATCGTTCTGTAAACTGCTCTGAACAGCCTCACTGTACAGATGAAGACACATCGCCTTACAGAGACGCCAACAACTATTCAATCTTACACCAGGTGTGTCCAAAGTCAGGCCCAGGGGCAGTCCTGGCCTGAGGCCCATGTTCATACAGCCTCCAGCTTTCATCTCACAGTGTATTAATTATATCACTGAGATGAATCATATTTCTGAACGATGTGAACATTTACATTTTCTGTCAGGGTCTCAAACCAAACCTAAGTCTGTCTGTAAGGTCTGACTTAACTGTCCATAGTCTGCCTGTATGAAGCTAAAGCTCTGAACATTCAGCAGAAACTCAACAACTCTGACAGCTGACGTCTTTAAATGAATGGATTCATCAGGATGAGGAAATGAGAGAGTTCAACAAACACATCAGAGGACACAAGACCAGATTAAAGTGATGAAACGGAGCAGAGAAAACTGTTCAGAAAGCAGATCAGAAAAACTTGAGTCTAAAAATGATGTTTTCAGGTCAAAACAGTCTGAATCTGAAAAAAAAACAAACAAACAAAAAACATTCCTGATCAAATCAGGAACCTGATTAAATCCAGATCCTGATCAAATCCATAAAATGGCAGGATCAGATCCTGATCCTGCCATAAAAACATGCTGACATATTTGTCCCATATCGCCCCCTAATGGAGAACATTTTCCTCAGTCAGAAGCAGAGTTTGATGATGTTTACATAACACTACAGAAAACTGACCACTGATCATCTGGGATGAAGAGACTCCTGAGGGACAGGTGAGACACCTGAGGGACAGATGAGACACCTGAGGGACAGGTGAGACACCTGAGGGACAGATGAGACACCTGAGGGACAGGTGAGACTCCTGAGGGACAGGTGAGACTCCTGAGGGACAGGTGAGACACCTGAGGGACAGGTGAGACACCTGAGGGACAGGGGAGACACCTGAGGGACAGGTGAGACACCTGAGGGACAGATGAGACACCTGAGAGACAGGTGAGCTTTGATTTCATCAGTCTGTGATGATGGAACGAGGAGCTCTGAGTCTTTAAGAGACTAATTTTATCAGGAAGCATAGAAAGAATTCACATACAGACTGAGTTCAGATGTTATTTTAACATTTGATAAAAATGTCACTGGGAGCTTCTGGTTCTTGGTCCGTTTTACTGAATCAGGTGTAGCCCACATAAAAACAAACAAACAAAAACAAAATGTTGTGAAAATCCTGCTTAACTAGTTCAGTTTATAGAATATTAATAATATTTTATTTGTACAGCTCCATCACTAAATTACCCAATTATTCATAATAAATCCAAGCACACACACACAGAGACACACACACACACACACACACACACACACACAAACACACAGACAGACAGACACACACACACACACACACATTCATGCACGCATGTGTACATTTATGTACCAACATGAAGGCACACATGCAAAAGAAAAAAAATGACAGAAAAAAATAAGAAATAAAAAAAATAAAATATCAATAAATAATAAATAAATAAAAATTATATATATATATATATATATATATATATATATATATATATATATATATATATATATATATATATATATATATATATATATGATTAGAGATTATATATATATATATGATTAGAGATTATATATATATATATATATATATATATATATATATATATATATATATATATATATATATATATATATATATATATATATAAAGGGGTTGGCTCTGACACTTTTCCAGTTAAGGCAGCTGTTTGTCTTTTGTCTGACTTTAAGTCTTATCTCTGTCATTAGGTTTAGATTTATTTATTTATTTATAATTTTATTTTTTCAGCTAAATCAATCATAAGTCAATAGGGAAGATTTTTTTTTTCTTCTTATGAGGTCAGTCAAGAAAAAAAATAAGGTTGGCCTTCCTTCAAACTTTTTTTTTTTCTTTTTATTCTATTCACTGCTGTTGATCCTCTTCCTTCCATACGGAGCCTTTACATCACTAAGCTCTTTTCTCTTAATAGCTTAGGAAAGATTTCTATAAGATGAAACCTCTGAGTACTGCTTCTCAGACTTGAACAGGTTTCCTCTAATGCTGTCTAATGAGTCAGGTCTTAAATCATGAGTGTGAAGAATGGAGGAGTTTCTCTTCCCATCTCTACACGATAACCTCTCCAGGTAGGAGGGTTAAAAACTGGATCAGGCTCTTTGATCTCTAGTGTCGGTCTGGTGGAGATGTTCCCAATTATGATGTGATAAGAAAGGGTTAACGGGTCCTCCAGGATGTTGGAGAAAGTTTGAAACCCTTTCACAAGGAACCAGTCAGGATGATGGATGTACCTCATCTAAAGTTCTATCTACTATGTTGATCACTTGGTGACTCTGTCTCTGGATTTAACCCTTTAGAGCCCAAAGTGGCACCTGTGCTATGATATGCATACAAAGTTTTGAGTGGATGTAAATTTGAAAACAGATCATATAGATGGATCGTTCATTTTGCATATTAAATCTGTGGAGTTAAACTTTCATTTTGTCCCAAAGCGCTGTTTTCTTCCTCTGATGTGTTTGAAGAAATCTAAAATACAGCGTAAGCAACATAAACATTACGATCCAGACTGCAGCTGATCACATCACTTCCTATGTTGAATACACATGACCACATTTTTTTACATTTGGATTTTTAAGAGAAACAGCCATGACATTTCTGTATGTAGAGAAATATATGCAAAATTTTCATTTTTTAAGTTGTTTATTGCTTACTTTTTTTTTTTTAGCAATTAATTCAGTCTGTGTGTTTTATCTAAGTTTGGGATATAAGGGTTGTACTGATGTGTGACAAAAAGTTTTAATGCAAAAAATGAAACCCCAACATGTAAACATGTAAAGATGCTCTGCAGACTTGGTACGGTGGGTCATAAAGGGTTAATGAGTTGTCAGACCCCTCTGATGACTATATATATATATATATATATATATATATATATATATATATATATATATATATATATATATATATATATATATATATATATATAAAATTTTTAATTAATGTATTTATTTTTTAAAGCGACTTTCAACACATCTGACTTCTTTTCTATGTGATTGCAGAGACACTGATGTAAACTTTGTGAATATTGTAAATTAGGGTTATGAAGCCATTACTCCTGGTGACCTTAAGACAGACATTACCTACAGATCTTGCTCATGAGTCGGCCACACTGATTGTATATCTGTTTGTTTTGATGATTTTGAGTTGAGAACGTACCTGTAGTGAGAAGTCGCCTCAGCCAGGTGTCTGAGGTCTTAAGACAGTCTGGAAACACTACTAGTTTGTCCCCCTAATGTAAAAACATTAATTGATCTTCATGGCTGGAAGGGTTTCACTGTGCATCACACAACAACTGTGTATGTGATCAACAAAATCTGAATTTGAAATGTCCCACAGCTGTACTTTAGGTCTTCAGAGCCTGGTTTCAGAGGTTTTAAAATCAGCACGGCTCACGTCCATCTAAGGTCAGAGAGTAAAGTTCAGCACCGTGGCGTCAAACGCTGAATCAGACGGATGAATACAAGGCTTCATTCAAAGGGAATGATCAAAACGACTCAGAAATAAAGGCTGGTTTTATGAATGTGGAACGTACACATGGATTTACAGCCAGTAGAACTGATAAGGTAATACCTGGTGTTATAAAAGTGTGTGTGTGTGTCTGTGTGTGTGTGTCTTCAGTGGTTCATGAACGTTTCCTGTTTATGGTTTATGGTGTAAAGTGTTTCACAGCCTGCGCTCAGAGCTGCTGGAAAAGCACTTCAAGGCATGCGCTCACTTATTTTCACCATTTTCACTCCAATGTCAAAACACAACCACCATTTTTTTTTCCTCCGTGAGCTGTGATTGGCTGCTAGAATCTCTGCAATGCAACACAGCAAGAAGAAATGGGTCATAGCTCTACTTTCTGGACCGAAGCTGCAAAACGAGAGAAAATGCTGGAGTCTCACCGCTCGCTAAGACTCGCTGAGACCAAACGTCAGCCACAGTTTGAGTTATAATCTGGTCTGATGAGTATTTCATCCACACATGAGCGTGAAGATCATCAGCCGAGATTCTCCGTTTATTCTAAAAATGTGGAAACACCGTACAAACAAGCGTTTCACGACGTTTTTACGAAATGTAAAATTTAAAGTCTCGAAAAACAAGAGAAGGAAGAATGAAGTGTGGGATGATGTTTGGTTTAAGAGTTAAACAGCGCCTGTGTTTTCCATGATGAAAGTTTGACTGAAACCTTAAAACAACCATTGAAACGTTTGTCTGCATGTAAGAAAACTGTGACGTAGATTTTATACTCTGTCTGAATCCAAACGTTTTGTATGTTTTTGATCTTTGCTGTTTAACATCTTCTCACACGCCTGTGAATGCAGCATGACTTGGTTGAGCAGCTGAAAATGAGCCAAAGTTGACAAAAAAATAGAAAACAAAAAAACAATGATTTTAAGTAATATTTGAGTCCAAAGAGATGAAAATAAACCTGATATCTGCAGCCCTGCGACCTGAGAGAGCACAAAATGTGAGATCTGGGACTCAGGTACCTGTCTGAAGAACAAGAACGTCAGTTTGATTCCCGTGCTGCCTTTTCACGTCTCACCAAGACTCATAACTTTCAGGGCGTACACACTCAGGGGTCAGAGGTCAGAGCGAGTGTGTGACATGGTGATGAAACGCTGCGCTTCTTCAGTCAGGTTATCTAACCCTGAAGTGAGGCTGGTGATAAGCACACGGACAGAGAGCTGAGTCCTGAGGGCCTCTCAGAGTCATTCCTCCAACAACGACAGAGTGTGGGAGAGGATGAAGACGTCAGTGGCCCTCAGCGCTGAAGAGTCCACTTCAGGAGAAGTGTTTGTTCAGCTCCAAACATGACGGGACCTCATCCTTTCCTCTCACCTGAGCCACAGAGCGAACTTTCCTGCATGTCCTTCAGTTTCCAAACACACCAAAACACCTTCCCTCCAAAAGAAACAGAAACTATGACTTTAACTCACACGGGGACAGAGGATGAAGAACAGGAGAGCAAAACACCAGCACAGAGTCAGGAGAAAGATTTCCTGCTGTCCAACAAACTGCAAACGAGCGGCGTTTAGGAAAGTTTGAGTCAGCAAAATTTAGATCCAGAACCGAAACAAGACCAGAAATCAGCAAGAACTGAAGAGCTGCAGCCAGCTGCTGCTCACACACACACACACACACACACACAGTCCTGCAGCTACAAACACACTCATACCTCTTTGCTGCTTCACCCCGCTGCAATCCTCCCTCTCCGCCATTTTGTCGGAGCGCAGAAGAGGTGCAAAAATATCCCAAAATGTCCGCCACAATTTGTGAACTCAGGGAAATAAAAATCCCAAACGTACTCCACTCTTCAGAGAAAAAAAAAACAAAAAATAGATCCATCTTTTCTTCTTCTGTTCTTTTTTTAAGTGACGTTTAAATGATAATTTGGTTCTGCAGTAAAGCTGATTTACCTTCAGTCTGCAGCCACGCTGAGCTGATTTTATCCCTCCTCTTGGAGACTTGATGAGCTTTGTGCAAACTCATCCCTGGGGTTGTCGGGCTGAGGGCCCATAATAATGGCACCTCTCTCTCTCTCTCTCTCTCTCTCTCTCTCTCTCTCTCTCTCTCTTCATCTTTTCAGAGATCTGTGTGTGTGATAGAGGCCTCAGTGAGAGACCAAGCGTTAACCTTTACTGCATTGGCTCACACTTAATCCCCTTCACCCTGGGGTGACTGGCGCACACACTCTCGCTCTCTCTCTCACACACACACACACACACACACACACACACACACTCTTCCCCCCGTTCCTCACTAACACACAGTGAGAAAGCAGCTCGGTTACACTCTGATGCAGTGTGTTGAGACTGACTCTGGTTTCAAAGTCGAGTTTTGAGTTTGACTGTAAATTATCAGTTAATGAACTCAGTGATCTGATCCTTGAACACGTGTGTGTGTGTGTGTGTGTGTGTGTGTGTGTGTGTGCACGCTTCATTCCACCTGTTGAATCAGACTCATCGATCCCCTCTGTCTTCTTTTCTGTGTCCGTTCAGTGAGTTTCTCTCATGTATGTGAAGCTCAGTGAGGATGTTTGACTGTGTGTTACTGTGTGTGATCCCTCCCAGCGACAGACGTAAGGAACCATCTTTAGGACAGACAGTCAGGTCAGGAACCAGCTTAATGCATTATATTCATGAGTATATTTTTCAGCAGCCCAGAGTCAAAAGTTTGTGACAACAACAACAAACTCAAGAACAAACATGCTGACTGTAGAGGAGGAATTGCTAATGTAGCTCTCGCATAATAGACAAAAACAGAGAAACAAGTTCCTCACCAGCTCACAAAGTTTTTCACCTAAAAGTTCCACACACAAGAAATACGGACAAAAAGAAGGCAGAGCACGGAGAGAGGCTCCGCCCAGATCCGGATCAGTATTTAATGTTGAGCATCAATCCTTTAATCCTGAGACGAGACCAAGAGCTTTTAGAAGCGGTCTTGAGACTGGTATTGAGACCAACACTGGAGCATGAAATGGGTCTGCATTTCATTTCATTTCCCCAAACCACAAAGTCCATCTGATCTAATGAGTCATCAGCTCATTCTCACATCACCCTCTGTGACCCTGTGATCTGGATCTGATCTGACCTCGGAACCACTCAGGGTCACACACAGCCTGAAGGTCTGAAGGTCAAGATGCTGTTTCCACTGAATATCAGAGGAGAGAGCAGGCTGACCATCAGGAGTCCAGAGCACCAGACATCTGATCACAGACCTCAGCTTCTGTCCTGTCCTGGAACCAACTATTGTTTTTGTTGCTGTGTGATAGAGGACTAATCCAGGATCAGAGGTGACCAGCACTGTGCTGATGTTGCATTGTGGTCTTGTGTGTCAGACACAGAGACGGCGCTCTGCTCGCCCTGCAGGTGCTGATCACTCTCAGGTTTGATGCAGGTCTGAACACGGTCGTCAGCTCTGAGCCGTGGACTCTCTGAGCAAGGCGTCAGGACTCCCTCCATGTGTGTCACTGATTGGGTTGTCTGTGTTTTGTAGTTTTGCAGTGAGAAAATGTGTATGTTCCAGATCCTGATCAAATCCAGATCCTGATCAAATCCAGATCCTGATCCTGCCATAAAACATGCTGACATATTTGTCCCATATCGCCCCCTAATGGAGAACATTTTCCTCAGTCAGAAGCAGAGTTTGATGATGTTTATGCAGCAGGTAACACTGCAGAAAACTGACCACTGATCATCTGGTATGAATGATGGACATGCGAGCTTTGAATTCATCAGTCTGTGATGATGGATGAGGTTTGAGCCACTTAAAGACTGATTTGAACAGAAACCTCTGAGAGCTGCTGGTTCTTGGTCAGTTTTACAGAACCTGATGTGTCCTCATACCTGCCAACACTCCTGATTACTGAGAAAATCACCTGCTTTTTGATTTCTTATTCTTTTCAATTTCTAAATAAATCAGGGAAATTGATTTTCATTTTCCTTTTTTTTTCCAATGATTTATAGCTTTTAAATGTTGTCACACTGCATGAAGACGTAACTGAGTCAGTCTACATCAGTCTGTAGCCATGGTTGTCCTGAATGTGATAGAATTAAATAAAAAAAAAGGAAAAAAAAAAAAACACCAGAAAAGCTTGGAATCTTAATAATCAGAAGTACATGTTGAGGCACGTGGGCGCGGGGGGGGTCACAGTGACATGTTGGCAGGTATTGACTGGACCCTGTCTCTGCTCTCAGCCTCAGAGGAACATCTTTTCTCTGGATGTGATGAAGAAGGATTTGAAGGATTATACATCAGACATGAAGAGGACTCTTCTTCAGAACGTCACATGCTGTTTGTCCAAACTGGAGTGATGGAGGAGTCAGAGGTCATGGATCCACCATTACTCTGAGTCAAACAGGCCTGTGTGTGTTTTTACATTCAGGACTCATGGACTGATGGATGACTGATACGTGCTGTCTTTAAGGAGGATCTCAGGGCTCCACGCTTCATCAGACTCTGCTGGTTTTTCTCAACATCACACTGTTTAAAAAATCATCTGCTTTCATCCCATCTCCAACCTTTCACTGCAGCCTGCACGCTGTTACAAAGCAGCACCTGTCAACAAACAGCAGCTTAAACCCTGACACACACACACACACACACACACACACACACACACACACACACACACACACACACACACACACACACACACACCTCAGAGGGTAGTGATGACATTGTCTCTTAGTAAAGCAACGACACTGTCCACTGCTGGAAGCTTGGGCATGAAAACACACACACACACACACACACACACACACACACACACACACACACACACACACACAGAATCCTTGACACCCTCAGGAGGGCGGGTTCAGCGGTTAGGGAGGCAAACCCCTCCATGGAGCTTTGGATTATGGGATAGCAGCATGACGCAAGGGGGGGAAAGGGTGAGGAGGTGAGGAAGGGAGGAAGGAGGGATGGAGACAGAGAGGGAGGATGAAGGAGGGATGGAGATGAAAAGGGGAGAAGACAGAAGGGAAGGAAAAGGGAGGGATGAAGTAAAAGGAAGAAGCTGGAGGGCAGAGGAGGGAAGTAAAGAAAGACAAAGAGATGAAAGGAAAGGATGCAGATGAAGTGGAAGAGAACAAGAAATAAGGATGAAAGAAGAGAGTAAGGTGTGAAGAGAAAGGAGAAGACAAACAGGTAGAAAGGAGGAAGAGAGGAGAGAGGGGAAAACGATGGGATGTTGAGGGGTAAAAAGAGGGAGGAGTAAATTGGAATTGACTTACAGGTGATGTTTTCTTCTCCTTCACTTCAGAAGCTGCTGATTGATGGAGGAGCTGCAAGGAAGGAGAGAGGAGGAGAGAGAGGAGTCAGCTGAGGTCACCCCGTTTCACAGATTCACAGATTCAGAGTGGGAGTTCCCAGGCAAACAGAAATCAAACTGAGGAAACGTACACCAGGTGATTTTAGATTGTTCCATCTGACCTGCTTTTATTCTTCAGGTTTGAGGAGAAGTGATTAAAAGAGAAAACAGCAGGAGGAAGAGGAGGAGGAGGAGAACTGAGGCTCTCTGAGGGAGGCTGCTTTTCTGTCAGAAAGTGATGATTCAAGATTTTTAAGGTTTGAAAAATTTGCTGAGGAGAGGAGGAGCTTTAAAGAAATGAAACAAAACACAGAATTATTCAAAAGGTGTGCCAGCCTCTGAACATGACACCGGATGAGCTAACACACACACACACACACACACACACACACACACACACACACACACACACACACACACAGCCTGGCAGTCAGTCACCGTTTGCGGTGTAACCTCATGGCCTCAGACGCTCTGCTCTGTTTGCATACGTGCCCTTAAACTACACATGAGCATGATATGACGCTGCATGTGTGTGAGAGAGAGTGTGTGAGAGACAGTGTGTAAGGGAGTGTGTGTGTGAGAGTGTGTGTGTGAAAGTGTGTGTAAGGGAGTGTGTATTTGTGGTACAGTAGAGCAGAGACGGCCCTGCCACCAGCAGCTCTTTAGCGCCATCTACTGATCTGACGACCCAGGAAGAGACGACAGAACGCTCTGCAGCAGCACCAAACCACCAAGTAACACCAGTAACACCAGTGACACCAGTAACACCAGTGACACCAGTAACACCAGTGATGTAGAAGGAGTTGAATTTAGATTCTAATGAGACTAAAGGAGGAAAAAGCACCAAAAATGTTTTTTATTCATGGAACTCAACATCAAAATGAAATCCATACATTATCATCAAGCTCAGGACGGGACAGAGAGAGAGGAGAGAGAACGAAGGAGGGAAAAGTGACAAAGGACTGAAAAAAGGAGGAGAAAAAAGCAAACACGAAGAGGATGAAATAAGAAAGAGAAGTTCAACAGAAATGAAAACTGACGTTTACTGCGCTCAGCGAGGGCTGAACTGACGTGTTAGAAATCTGTGTGATGGTGCGGCTGTGTTCATCAACATGAACTCATGAGTACTTACAGGAAAACATAAATCTACATGAAAAAATAAAAGTGAATGAAATAAAATAAAATGGTAAAATATGCATTAAAAAATGTGGAAGAAATTCATCCAAAGGAGCGTTCACTTTCACTTCATCCCCTGCACAGCGTCTGCACGGAGGAGTGAGAATGATTCACTTTAACAATGATAACAACAACAACAACAACAACAACAACAACAACAACAACAACAATAATAATAATAATAATAATAATAATAATAATAATAATAATTATTATTATTATTATTATTATTATTATTATTATTATTATTATTGTTATTATTATTATTATTATTATTATTATTATTATGGTTGTTGTTGTTGTAACAGTTGTAATGTACACAGGAACAAAGCTGCAGCGAGAAGCTGAAAGAATAAATAAATGAATAAATAAATAAATGAATAAATAAATAAATCTTAAATGATGTAATCACATTCAAATAAAAGTATTTTTTTAATTTACCATCAAAAAAAGGGGAAAAATAAAGTCATTAAAGAATGGAAAAGAATCCAGAAGCTCAACCTCTCACCAAATATTTAAAATAAAACACGCTGTGTGTGAAGCTCTTCCTTTCAGTATTTGGTGGGTGAGCTGATGTGAGGACTCTTTTTAAATGAAGAGTGAGAAAAAAAAAAAAAAAAAAAAAGCATAGTGCTTCTTGTTTTATATATATACACAAACACACACATTTCTCCACAATTTCACTTTGAGGTCCAGCTGATGGTTTTTGGTGTGAGAAGACGGAGTGTGGCAGCAGAGGGGACACACACACACACACTCGCACAAACACACACAGAGCGGTGAAAAGAAAGAGAAAAAGAAACTCTAAGCATGAGTCTGATTTTCTCTTTTTAAAAATATTTTTACATGAAAAATTAAATTAAATTAATAAAACAAATAAGCACAAGAATAGTTATCTCTTGTACTTTTTTCATCTCTCTGCACTCGTCTCTACAGCAGAAAAAATAAAATAAAATCTTTGCCGGTGTGTCGAGCAGGAGGAGCAGGAGGAGCAGGAGGAGCAGGAGGATCCAGAGGAGCAGGTCTGGGTCTCCTCCTGTTCCTCCTCCTCCTCCTCCTTGCAGCGTGTTTTCAGCCTCGGGGCTCTGAGCATGGTGTCATCTGTTGTACAGATTGTAAAGCCCTCAGCGACAAACTTTAATTCTTGGCTGTAAAAATAACACTGACTTGACTCAACTCTATCTCACAGTAATAATAATTATTATGGCTGCTGGCTGCAGAGCGCTGCAGAGCTCTGGCTGCCTGGGCCGCGCTCTCATTTAGTCTCACAGAGGGTAAAATAAAGAATAAATACTCGGAGTTCAATCAGATTAAAGCCTCATATTTAGTTTGCATTTTCTTATCTCAGGACTTCATGAGGCTGAAGCTGCATGCCGACTCTCCCACAGCTAAAGTGATAAAAAAAAAAAATATATATATTTATTTTCTAAAACTTATTGGAGGGTGTGCAAAACATGTTGACAGCTTTTTAAATTATTTTTATTATTATTATTTTTTTTTTTTCAGGTTGTTGTTTTGTTTTCATCCGTTATTTTGGGATGCATTATTACGCCAAACTGAAATAATAAGTGTTGTGACCCTCAGACCCTGAGCAGCACTTCTAATGAAGCATAGAGGAGTGGGAAAAAAAAAAAAAAAACAATAATAATGATAAAAAAAAAAACTTTAATTAGTCGGGCAGCTTCAAACGGACACTGCAGCAGGCTGCACAGTGTGTGTGTGTGTGAGAGAGAGAGACAGAGAGAGAGACAGAGATACCACATTAATGTGAAGGTTGCAGCGCATGTTTACTGTTTCGATTCTCCTCCATGCACGGCAGTGTTTGAGTGGATTTAAAGCAGCTTTAAAGCTCTTAAAACAGGAACAGTGTAAATCACAAACATGATCTCATTCTGAAATCTGAACAGAGGAGCTTCCAATTAGATTCAAGAGCTACAGATCCAGGAGTAAATAATCAGCTGTTTGTTCGTTAAATCCTTAAATCTCATGATGAGCAGATGGATGTTTTTGTTTTTGTTTTTTTGATCCTGAGATTAAATTACAGCACATACATTTGTGTTCTTAGAGGGAAATTACAATCAAATCACTGCCAGAGGAAAGAAAAACAAGACGTTTCCTCTGGTTTTCACTGTCCAGGCTGTGTTTCCAAAGACGCACCGAGCCAGCTGTATCTCTGTGAGCTCATCTCTTTGTGTCTTTATTTCATTCTCAGGTCCTGACGTCCTGCAGCAGGATGAGAGGAAGAGCAGTGCAGGTTTCTGCAATGAGGGCTGCAGAAACTCAAACTGGAACTCAGCCTCCATAAAGAAATCTGTGAATACTCTGCTCCTTTAGAGCAGATGTTTTGCGTCTAAAGATTACTTTTATTCAGCGAATGCTTCTTCTTTCTGCTGTGGCTCAGTGGTTAGAGGTGGCTCACGCTTAGCATTTCCTTCAGCCTGAAATGATCCCTGTAAAAACTCCCCAGTTCCAAAAGAAACCAGGTTATTTTAAAGAGAGAGTTTAACCCATTAAACAAATGTTCATTATGTTAACAAAGTAAGTTTGAAGTTTTCTAAATTTCATTTCTTAATATTATATAATATTTAGTGTATTCTTTTTTTTTTCAAGCACCTGCAGTCCCTGCAGAGATTGAAGCTGGCTGTGTCTCTAAGACCCGTTTCTGTCAGCGTCTCTCTGTCATACAGATACAAACCAAAGTCTGACTCCGTGAGGACATTTTTAACTCAAACAAAAGAAAAGGAATAATCATGGTTAATTCAGATAAAGCCTTTAGAGGAGTTAAAGTTTCAACCATCAGGAGGGATTTCAACATTTTACAGTTTATCTCTAAATAAAAGGCTGCATGTTCTCCCTCCTTGAGCAAAAAAAAAAAAAAGTTTATATATATATTCCTCAAACTGGAGATGAGTCTGAATGGAAGTGTTTATTAAATTATTTTCACTCATTTCCAGTCTTTCCTCTAACCTAACCTAACCACTTTTCTTTTTTAAATCTACTTTCTGTTTGTTTATTAAATTCGTTTCATTGCCATTTGCTGACTACTCTATTTAGAACGATGCATTTTGCTGTGCAATTTATTTTACAACAGGAAATTGATTTGTTATATTTTTCTTTGATTGCAGAGACGATGTTTGTTTTTTTTTCAGGTAAAAATAGGGGAAGTGTATATTTTGAATTTGCATCCTTGTATGTTACTCTGATTGTCCTCCAAATATAAAAGATATATATACAAAATAAAAAAATCTGATTTAATCGACACATCTTGAGACAAATCAGACCATCATCACCACAAAACTGTTACATATAGCTCAATATTTAAACCCTGTCTTTGACAGAAAGCTGTTAAACTTTCATCACTGTAACATATTTCAGGAGCTTAACTTCCAAAGTTATGAACATTTTAAGAAGCCTAAACTTGTCTGTTCTGCCTGTTAAATCTTAAATGCTCTTGCTCCACCGTCGCTCGGTGAATATATATCAGGCTGAAAACCACCAGCAGTGACAGAATCAGGACCAGAGCCTCCAGCAGCGGAGACTGCGTGAGATCTCACGGACGACCTGCTGTTAGTCAGTCTGTGCTGATTGTTCAACACACCAGAAGTAAGTGAACGTCCCACGTAGCCCACATTTAAAACCCATCTTTAACCAAGATAAACAAAAACACATCAGCTCTGCTTCACTAATCTGTGTTCTTTAATCTCTCTCTCTCTCTCTCTCTCTCGCTCTGTGTATGTATTCATGTGTGTGAGTGTGTTTGTTTGTATGATATGAGGTACATTGAATGTTGCATTAGAAAGTTGGAGGCAATCTTTTATGTGGTGTAACTCCAAGTCGAGCTCTTAATCTCTATGGAGGCCTTTAAATGCTTGTTTTGCTCATTTTTTTATTTTTTATTTTTTTCTTTTTATAAAGGTGACGTCACTGTAGCTCAGTGTGTTTTATTTTTATTCTAGCAGGATGTTTCTGTTTTTAATCCTTTTCTACAGGTATGAACTCTGCTCTCACCTGTCAGGAGATGAAAATGAACCCAATGACTAATGCTGTGCTGAAATGTTCATAAATATGTACTGTCCCTTTAAATAAATAAATAAATAAATAAATAAATAAATAAATAAATAAATAAATAAATAAATAAACTCAGAGAACTCCTGACATTCAGATTGAAGTTCAAAGACATGAAGAGGAACAGTGTTATTCTTCTTTCAAAGACATTTGAAAGATCTCTAAAAGCATCCTTTCTCTAAAATGTGTGAGAAAAAAAAGTTTCTGATGCATGTTTATGTATGTTGGTGTATGTTGATGCATGTTTATGTATGTTGGTGTATGTTGATGCATGTTTATGTATGTTGGTGTATGTTGATGCATGTTTATGTATGTTGGTGTATGTTGATGCATGCTCATGTATGTTGGTGTATGTTGATGCATGCTCATGTATGTTGGTGTATGTTGATGCATGTTTATGTATGTTTCTGTCATGGCTGATGGGTTTAAAGTCCAGCTTGATTTAAAGAGGACAATGCAAACAAACAAACAAACAAACCCCTCCTACAGACTCCAGGGCGAGCTCTGGCTCTGCACGGTAACTCATGTATTCGTTTCTTCAGTTATTAAAGACAGTTACTTAAAGTCACTGACAGCTCTGAAAAAACAAACAAAAAAGAAAACAAAAAAACGTTAAATCCACTTCATTTCAGCTTTTTTCAGCATAATTCTATTTCTTTTTTTTTGGGCAAAAGCAACTGAAAAAAGCTGATGAGATTATTTAAGCTTATGTGGCCTAAATTCAGCTACACACTCACCTGTGCACAGAAGATATTTATAAGATATACAAATAGAAATGGATTTAACTATAAACTGGCCTTGACAGCTCCTCATCGTTGCATCACTTTCAGGTCTGCTTCATACCTGACACGGCACAGTTTGTATTTAATATTCTATAACTGTCAGGGTTGCAAAGGGGTGGAAAATTTCAGGTAAATTTTGGGTAAGTTTTCTGAAAATGTCCATGGGAGTTTTAGCACAGGAATAATGGAAATCTTCAGGGTTTTGTTGCCATCACCTTAAATGAATTTTTCTTGAGATTCACGGAAAATTTTGTTTTGAAAATGTTGGATTTTTTTTTTTTTTTCACATCATCAACTTGATTGAAAAACAATGCATTACACACGTTTGCATGCATGTTTGCTTACAAACCCCCCCCCCAAAAAATGTTTAATATCATTACATGTATATGACCAGGTTAATGCAGTTGTTATAAATTCTTCTTAATTTCTGAAAATTCATATGGAAAGTTTCAAACTTTGAAAATTACAGGAATTTTGCGTCCCTTCTAACTCTGCAGGAAATGCTTTGAATTTAAACCTTCAGTGTGTCACTTTGTGTTTTCAGTCACAGCTGAATCACACCGTAGACTTTTAAATCTGTCATTTCTCAAGCCTTAGCCCTGTGTTTCCTTTGGATCTCTGTCTAAAACATCACCACACGCAGAATTTAACCTCACAAACATGATGGAACTACACCCAGTCATATCTGTCCTTTGTTCCTGCTGCTGTTTGTGTTTGTTTCTCTTTATTTTCAGCATTTAAAGCAGAAATAAATCAAAAAGGCCTAAATAATGGATGAATTTGAGTTTCCCTCCTGCAGCTTCATGCTGCTCCAGCAGCGTCTCATTAAAGGAGGAATCAGAGGACACACAGGCTGAGAAATGACACCTCCCTCCTCCCTCCTCCCTCCTCCCTCCTCCCTCCTCCCTCTGCTCCTGTATCTCCCGTCTCCTCTCTCCTCATCCCGCTAAGGGCCTCCAGTTGGCAGGTGACAGCTCAGTGGACGGCCCCTTAGCTAGCTCCTGGATGTCCTGAAGGGGGGGCGGTATGGGGGTGAGGGATGGCACTGAGGCGAGGGGCAGAATCAAGGGAGCTTCCCTGGCTCCCCTCACCCTCACCCGGCCTAATGGTGTGGAGCGAGCCCCTTCACTCCCGCTGCTCTACAAGCATCAAAAGTGTGGACAGAGAGGCAGCGAGGAGCCTGTTCTCAGTTCCACTCTGCTACACAGGTGCAGAGAGTGAGGCCACGGAAAGTTTTAACACACACACACACACATGCACACACACACACACACACACACAGGACTGCCACCTCTTGTCAAGTACATCCAGGAAGCTCTGCATGACTTTTGGCTCCTCTGAGGGAAACACATTGGATGGCAGAGGTTGTGTGTTTTATGCAATTGAGTGTGTTTACGGAGCTTTTGTGTCTGATGCACGTGTGTGTGTGTGAGAAAAAGAGAGAGAGTGAGTTTGGTTCGTGTGTGTGTGTCCCTCAGAGAGCACAGGGCTGTGATGACAGAAGTTTAATCCCTGTGGTTTTCTGGGTTTGAGTTTAAACAAGTCGAAGCGGACTCGACCCCCTCTTACAGGTCTTTACTGGAGTGGAACTGCTGTCAAATAAAACCCCGTCCCAAAAACAGCTCACGGAGGAAGGAAGCCTGTGGCAGCGTCTGCCCCCCTACTGGGAGAAGTTTCTGAGAGCGAGCGCAGGGCTTAGAGCGGCGTCAGGCCGATGCTGGGGCTGATATTGGCCTTTGATAAAAAATCAGTTTGGTCCAGACGGTGTGGTCCGTCTCTGATATGATGAAGGTTCCTGCCTGGCCACAGATAGTCATTTCTTTCTTATTATTTTTATATCAGATGTCAGAGCAAAATGAAATCCAGGGTGTGTGTGTGCGCGTGTGTGTGTTTGTGTGTGTGAGGAGTTAACACTACAGAGACCTGCCTTATGCTGCTCGTTCCTCTGACTCTCCAGCCGTTCGCTCACCCTGAGCTCAAGAGTCACTTTTAGTGCACAATATGACAAAACAGGATTTACATCCAGGGACGAGTCAGTGGCAGAAAGATCATGTGACTGACATATGAAGTGTGCCTGCATGTGTGTGTTTAGTGTCACAGTCATAGGGACCGACAGATTGTAAACTTCACTGAGTGTACTGTAGCTTTAAGAAAAAAAAATCCTAAAAATGACTGAAGATAAAACGATTATAAAATAAAATAAATGTTCAAATATGTGTTTCAGGGAAGGTCCTGCTGCCTTCAGGTTTCTGTCTGTCATCACTGAATTATTTCTAAACTTTCAGGCTGATTTAAAGAAACAGTGACAGATGTGTGACAGATTTTAAAGGAACAAATCATTTCAATCAATAAGAGTTTTTGTTTCCCAGCATCCTTTGTTCTGACTTTCAAAGAACAGAAAATCTGATGAGACCTTATATAAACTACTGTCTTAAGTAACCGTTCATTAAACCTCCACCCTCAAAGAAAACTAAACTATTTAATGTATCAGACCACCTGTGATAAACCCATCCAGCCTCATGAAGAGTTAACTCTTTGTTTCTCAGAGGTTTTTCTGCTCTCCATCAGTCTGAAGAGCAGCGAGGAGTTTCAAACTGATTTTGTTTTTAATCCCAAACTAAAACCTGAAAACTGGATTTTTTTTTCTGTTTAAGTATGAAAGTGTTACAGAAACATATGAAGTGTTTTGGTAGTGAACTGTCCTCTGTTCATTGAGTCAGTGGTTGTGGTTTGATACATTGGTTAAGCTCTGTGTGTATTAAATGACTCCTCCAGAGGTCTTTAGAGTCAGCCTGTAGCTCACTCTGCATGCTGATGACCTCACGGTGTTTGCTGTTTGACAGGTCTTCATGTGTTCACGTGTCACCTCGTGTAACGTGTTACACTCTGTTTTAGTGGTAAACATTGCACATGTATGATGGGACAAATGTTGACGTTTTGCATGCAAAAATCAGAAAACAAAGATAAAGCTTCCAACATTTTTTATAATCTCTAAAAAAAAACAACAACAAACAAACATACCGAGCTCTGCATCGTGCTTTAGATGGTAAATCAAGAACAGACATATTAACAGAGGAAATGTTATGAAGAATAGAACACACAAAAACCAAAGGGACTCACAGTGACACTTACACAGACCCTAAAACCACCAACACACCATCTTCTGTTAAATAGGCTCCAGCAAGTATTTCCATTTTTAAAAAGCTGCGTAAGATTTTTAGTTAGTTAGTTATGCGTTTATTTATGCATTTATGAATTTATTTATTTATTTTAATCAGGGCAAATCTCTCTTTTTTTTTTAACCTGAAGGAAACATCACCCTTTTTCCTACTTGTTAAATGAAGTACATTAAACACCACTGATACTCTTGTAGTAAAAATAAAACTAAATAAAGGAACCAAGATTTTTTTTTTTTTCAAATCTGGAAGGATCACACAGAGCCCTCAATCTGTCCAAACAGTTGGGCATGTCAAATCTTTCAAAAACTTTAAATTCCAAACTGTCATCCATCCATTTTTTTTTTTTTTTAAATCCTGCTTATCCTTCCTGGGTTCCTGAGGAGACATGAACTGCCTCCTCAACAATGACACATGGCAGAATAGAGACTTTTCTTTTACTTTTCCATATATAAAGTCTCATAAAAAAGGTATCACGAGCAGAGCCAAAAATAAGGCTCTAAAATTTTTGAGAAATCAGGGAGTCATCGATGACAAATTCATGAATGAATAAATAAATGATCTAGCTGAGAACAGGTTCTTTGGTCCACCCATTCCTTGGACATGTGAGCCTTGTCCAGTGAAAGCTAAAGAAAAAAATAACTTCCTTTTTCTATATATATATATATTGGAGTTATTAATATTTATAAATAACCCCTTAGTCACTAACGTTGGGTGAAGCAGCAGTGAGCTACCCAAAGACCCACCCCCCTCAGACAGTGCTAACACAATGAAAGTCACATGACCACAATCACCTGACCTTAGAGTTCTTGAGTTAACTCAATGAGCTGGTCTTTGGACCAGGAACCATTTTACTATGAGACAGCAGCACTAATCACTGCACCACCATGCAACCTGTACAAACAGTCACAGTTAGACAAAGGAGACCAGACGGAGCCGGTGTTTCCTCCCTCCACTCCGTGAGCACAGGACACAGCTCACACGGCTGAAAGTACGTGAACAGGTGAAAATTTAAATAGAGTATTTAATAACCTGTAACACTGATATGCAGCAGAAACCTTAGAGGGCTGGTTCAGAGACAGATCCACCTCATGTTCCTGTGAGGTACCCTGCTCTGTTTCACAGACGCTCAGCTCGGCCTCCTTGGTGGACCTCAATGGGACAGTTTATGGAATATGTCCTCCTGTCTTTCCCCCGTCTGTCACAGATTGAAGCTATTGACAGTTTTTAACAATATTTCCAGTTTCTGAAGATTTGTCTTAGAGTTTTCTTAGAAAGCAGATTTTCTGTATTTCTTGGAAAGATGATTATTTCCGTTTCATTCTTCACTGTCAGAACTAGAAATGTGAATAAAAAATGTCTTTTTGTCAGAAATCATAACAAATTGAATAATAATTTGCTCCATGAGAAACAGTTGGTCAGACCTCGAACTGGACTTTTTCTGCTTCCTTGGACTCTTCTCTCAGAAAGCAAAGCTTATAATAATAATAATAATAATAATAATAATAATAATAATAATAATAATAATAATAATAATAATAATAATAAAAACAAAGAGTTCATCACCCCCCCCCCCCCCCCCCCCCATTCTTATCTCGCTTCACAGGTTTTACATTTTTTTCTGTGTGAACTGCACAAACAGAGTGATAAAATGAAACAGATGAGCTCTGAAGTGTTGGTTTCTCATGCTGGTCGTCTTGGCTCAGTGTCACTCTGAGACACTGAAGACAGATGAAACACTGACCGGCTTCAAGAAGCCTGATACAAAAACACACAAACACACACACACACTGACTGCAGAAGAGTGTGTGTCAGCTGGAGCTTTAGCCTGCTGTAGTTGTGATGATACTGCCCCCTAGAGGTGGACTCACACAGGATCTTTACACCTTAGTGAGGCCCTCACAGACCGGCCTGAAGGTCTCACTCCTCTGATTTTGGTCAGATGTTTTACACCACCAAAACCTATCAAGTGAAGACATAAATCATTGTTTTTTTTTATGTTTTGTTACTTTTTTTCCCTTCCTGATGTTTTTACTCGTTGACATTCCAGATACAACTAATGAACAGAGAAACTCAGAGAATAAAGAGTAAAGAGGATGTGTTTGAAAGAGCTGGACTCTGACGGGAGGGAAAATACAGACACAAACTGTTAAAATAGGTCAGAGGTCAGATGTTTTACTTTCCCAGGGGTCAAACGGACTGATATCAACATCTGGTCACTTCCTGTGGCTGAACCGACACTTAACTCCAAGAATAAAAGTTACAAAAAATGCTCATTATTGATGAAATGCTTCTGTATGTGTGGACTGTGAACAAAAACCTGAGCCTGCAGAGTCCCACTTGATTTGATTTAATTTAATTTATTTTAAATTTTGTTAAGACGTGTGTGTATTGAAGCCCAAACCCCACCAAGAAAACTCTCTCTCTCTCTCTCTCTCTCTCTCTCTCTCTCTCTCTCTCTCTCTATATATATATATATATATATATATATATATATATATATATATATATATATATATATATATATATATATATATATATATATATAGTTATGAGATAATTGTTCTAATAAAAAAAGATACAATAGATAAAAGTCATAATTGTAAGATGAAAATATTCATGAATTGGTATTTCTTAATTTTGACTTCTTATCTCATAATTCCAAATTAATATCTCAAAATTTGACTTTTTATTTTAATTTTAAAGATTTTAATCTTTCAGCTTCTCACTGCAGCTTTGTTCCTGTGCACGTTATTATTATTATTATTATTATTATTATTATTATTATTATTATTATTATTATTATTATTATTATTGAATATCCCTGTTTTTATTTATTTATTTTTAACCTTGTGTTACTTTGTTTCCATACATTAATGTTTATTTGCATGCAGGTTATTGCACCTGAGTAATGTAACTAGTGCCTACAGTATGATGATGTGTGCTTGTGCGGTGATGGTAATGATCCTGCTCACCATCCATCTCCATCCTCTGACATTAGATGCCATTGTGGTTATCCAGTGAATGTAGAGTGACTGCAGATTGAAAGGATGCTGCCTCTGTGTGACTCCCTCTGAATGATACTGGACTCCTGAGACGACCTGTTTATGGTTCCTGACCTCAGGGGTCCCATGATGTGCTCCTTTCATGTCTGTTTGTTTGTGTGTACCATGTGTGGAGTTTGATTACGTATAAAGAAATGAAATGCATAGAGGGGACATGTAATGAGAACATTCACAAGGTGATATCAAGGCCACGTTTATACGACAACGTTTCACAGCGTTTCACCTGAAAACGCGGAGAAAAAAATCTGCGTTTATACGGAAACGCTGAGGGACTGAAAACACTGTAGTATGCATACACGACCAGTAGGTGGCGATATAAGTGTAGGGTCTTTTGATAGTCTGCCGCTGAAGAAGAGGTGGACTGATCATCTGGTGGATATATTAAATACGTCTTATCTGAGAGCAGAAGTGGAGCAACAGATGAACATTTTATTGAAAGGCAGTCAGCAGATTCAGCAGCACAAGCACAACCCGGTGAGTCCACCATTTAACCGTTGTTGTTGTCTGGTTTACAAAAGTTCCCAAAACAAAAGTGGAATGCACAAACGCAAAACAGAGCGTGACGTCAGTGCTTTCACTAAAAACGCTGGCTGTTGCGTTTCAGAAAAATTCCACTCTGGAGGGCGTTTTAAAAAAGTCGCATTTTAGGTCGACTGAAACAGCGTTTCTGTATAAATGAGAGGCCAAAACGCAACAAAACTTTTGCGTTTCACCCTGATACCGTTGTCTTATAAACGGGGTTTAAATGTTGTCAGTGCGCCACTCATGGACTGTATCCACATCCCTCAGCTTCAGATGTAGTGAACTGAGGTGAACCCTCCTCCAGCTGAGGCCCCTCACACACAGGGATGCTCGTCAGAGATCGTCTGGGCATCCTGAAGCATCCTGAGCTCTGTCCTGACCTCCACCTCCCATCACACCTCTACCTGTGTCAGTGACTCTGCAGACATCACATGAGGTCCAGTGTGACGGACAGATAATGGAGTCACGCAGTAAGAATGATTTGCTCTTGATAATCAACATGACTCCTCCCCTCCTCCCCCCTCCTCCCCCTCCCCCTCCTGTCTGTGTCTGAGCTAGCTGTAATGACTCTGCTTAATTTCTCAGGGGAGGAACAGTAATAAGTGATCATTGACAAAAGGATTTCTATGGAGACACTCACATTATCTCTGCATGGCTGCCCGGCTCCACACATCCGTCTGTCTCATAGTCTGTCTCATGGTCCCTCTGTCTGTCTGCACTCACTGCCTTTTCAAACAGCCGATATATTCATGTATATACATATATGAACACACACACACACACACACACACACACACACACACACACACACACACACACACACACACACACACACACTAGTGCTTTTTTAGTGCAAAAATCTTTGGATTCAGAAAGCATCAAATAATGTGATGATTTAACCATGTGTATCAAACGTCCAATGAGAACAAACAAACAAACAAACATGAATAACATTGTTCAGTTAAAGCTGAGTGAGACGGGCTGGGGGGAAATCAATCCACAGAGCCTGTTATTTGAGGGATGCTGTACCCAGTCCAGTCCAGCTGCTGATGTGGAGCTGGAGACCTGTGAGACCCACAAGATGTACAAGCAGCTCAGAGTAAGACCAGCCTGCAACCAGGCACTCCCTGAACACCTGCTTGGACTTTTCAATCTCAGACATGGATTATTTTCTGAACCTCCACCTGTACCAGCAGTGCCTGCTGATTTAATGAATACTGAGTCTGTAGTTTGTGAAAAGGAGCGAAATCAGAAATTTGCGGATTCGCAATCTGAGAAAATTTCTCAGTCTACACTGCACCAGTCTACCTGGCATACTGTTTCCCACAATGCACAGCGCTAATGCTGTTTGTCAATGCAGGTGAAACTCGGTTTAGGTGCATTACAGCCACCTGCTGGAATGAGTCAACATTACAACAACACTTACATTAGACGGTCCATGAGAAAGAAGTGAAGAGATGTGAAGGAACGCCCAAAGTCTTCTGGAAATTCATCGAAGTCCATTCAAACCAACTTATCTCAAGGGTTACACAGAAGCAGTTTTTCCATTAGCTGTAAATATAAATCCTTTGCAGGTTTATTTTTAATAAATGAAATAACTTTTGGTGTGACATCAAAGATAAAGTATTATGAAATCTTCTGTAATAAATCTTCTTCTTTCATAGTTTTTATTCATTTTTTTTAATTCAACAAAAACACAAAAAATACACGGTTACTTCAAAATAATCCTGACTGAAATAAAACTATTCTCTTCCCTCGCTTAATTTTAGAAATGTTTGATTTAACTTAACTGTTATTGTGTTGTTCCTCTTGTTCCTTTGCAGTTTTTGTCATTTTAGACTAAGTAAGTAAATAAATAACCAATCAGCTGTACCTCTGCCTTTTGAAAATATGTTACATAGTATTTTAGTTACAGTGTGTTTGATACACTTTGTAAGTTACAGCGTTTTCATTAAAACATGTTAGTTACAGTGAGTTAGTTACAGTGTGTTAGTTTAATACGTAAGTTATAGTGTTTTGGTTAAGTGTGTTAGTTACACTATGTCAGTTACAGTCTGTTAGTTACTGAAGGTTAGTTACAGTGTGTTAATAAAAGTGTGATAGTTACAATTTGTCAGTTACATTTTGTTTATGTCTATAGGTTTAAAATACTGACACTAACACACTTCTACTTACATTTTAGTCACACTGTGTCAGTTACAGTGTGATCTTTGCAGTGTAATAGTTACACTGTCAGTTACAGTATTTTACTTACAGTGAGCTAGTTACACTAAGTTAGTTACAGTGTATTTCTCACAAAGTCATAGTAACAGTGTGTAAGTTACGATATGTTTTCACTACAGTGTTTTAGTTTTAGTGTGTTAAATGGTACAATGGTAAATGGACCAGTACTTATATAGCTCTTTTCTAGTCTTTCTGACCACTCAAAGCGCTTTACACTGCTGGTGTCATTCACCCATCCACACCACATTCACACACTGATGGCACAACAATCTATTGAAGGCCAGCAGTTTTTATCTAACACATTCATACGCATTCACACACCACTGAACAACAGTGGGAGCAATTTGGGGTTCAGTGTCTTGCTCAAGGGCACTTCGACATGTGACTGCAGGAGCTGGGAATTGAACTCTCGACCTTCCGATTGAGAGGCAACAACTCTACCACTGATACACAGTCTTGTGTTACTTCCAGTGTGTTAGTTACAGAGTGTTTGTTACAGCATATTAGTTACAATACATTAGATACAGTGTGTTAGTGACAGAGTGTGAGTTACAACATGGTTGTAACAGTGTGCGAGTGAAGGGATATTAGATACAGAGCAGTTACAGTGTATTAATCACAGTGTGTAACTTACAGTTTGTTAGTTACCTAGTGATTGTTACGGTGTGTTATTATCAGTTTGTCAATTACAGTCTTTTAGTTACAGTGTGTTAGTTACAGTATCTTTTTTACAGTATTTTAGTTACGGTGAGCTAGTTACACTATGTTAGTCACAGTGTATTAGCTACAGTGTGTCATTTTAAATCTGTTACTTACACGTTGTTACACTTATCAGGCAAGTTTGGCGACTCATTTTGGTGCATAACTTAATTTTAAGTTCTCCACCATTTTTACCACAGAAATAACAAGTAAAAGAATTTCCCTGATAAAATTCATCCATAAAATAAATAAATAAAAACATTAATAAATTAATAACTACAAAATATTACAAAATATAAAACAATAATATAGCATTTTGACTGTTTCATCTACAGTCTCCAAAAGCTCAATACTTTGTTGTTGTTTTTTTTATAAGTCTTAATGTCACTGAAACGTGTGTTCACACATGTATTTTTTGTCTGCATGGAGGACACACGTGAGTGTGTGAAAAGGAGAAGAAATCAAAGAGAGAGTATGTGATGGTGATAAACTGAGCAGATCATCATCCTGACAGCAGCAGAGCATGATGGGAACAAGCAGCTTTAACCACTGGCGCTGACCTCTGGCCCCCACAGCCAGGGCGGCCTGACCCTCAGCACACATCAAATTATGTCAAAAACACAATAAAAACTCTGCTCCGGGCCCGGGAGGCCACACTGGACTTGTTTCTGTCTCCACCCTGAAGAAAAGTGGCTCTCTGAGGACTCACAGACCCCCGTACTCAGAACACAGCAGCCTCAATATTACAGGATTCAGCTGCCTGTGTAAACTGAGACCACTGCAGGTCCTGCTAATAGGGATCTCCTGCAGGCCTACCCAAGGCTCTGGGGTGCTCGGTTTACTGTGGACTGACTGTAACATCAGGGAGGGTCACAGCATCACAGGAAAAACAATGTTCAGTGAGCTCAAGGTATGATGAACAATGAAAAACTCACACCTTTGACTCTAAAGGTATGTTACCATGCAGGTTGTTCCTCAGAGAGAAAGATGAGGCAAATATATATATATATATATATATATATATATATATATATATATATATATATATATATATATATATATATATATATATATTAGTGTTGAGCAATACTGCAAAATTTGGTATTGATCTGACACCAAGTAAATACAGGGCCAGCATGGCTGATACTAATACTTTGTACATGGAAAAGTAGGTTGTCAAAATTAATCAAGAATAATGAACAACCATGGAAACTGAAGTTTATCTCCGTGAATGAAAGTAAACTAATTTGATAATCAGAAAATAGTGATGTGCTTTAATTTTTTTCCTGCTTTGTTGTAAAACAGTACATTTAAATATTCATGGATGGCAACAACTATTATATTTAGCATTAGATATATTAATGTGATTAAAGAGCTTACCCATTCTGGTGGATTAAGAACTGTTTAAAAATTAACAGCCACCAAAAGAATGCTTTGCAAATGAATGTCTCGGAAAAGGCTAGCAAACAAACAGCTTGCAACTACATACCAGTTCTCATTGTTCACATAAAAGAGCCATTTAAAAGACTGACTAGTCTGTGAACGTCTCATTTACAATAATAAGAATCACAAAAAGAATGACATTGGAAATTTTTGCTTATATTTATATTAGTGGTGGGACTTGATTAAAAAAAAATCAATCTAATTAATTATGCCATTTGTAATTAATTATTCGTAATTAATCGCATTTTAATCGCATCGATATTCAACATCAGAAGCAACACTTTTCAAACAGATTTTGGTAGAAGACTAAATCATTGAATAGTCACATACAGAAGATTAAACTACAAAATCCTGTTTATTTTGCTCAAAAGATGTTTTTTTTTTTTGAAAACGTGTCAATTTCCGCAGAGCAGATCATACCAAACAGGAAATCAGACACGAAAAACGATCAGAGTTTCCGGTCTTTTCAAAATAAAGCACCATGTCCAGCCTGTCGATTGTAAAATTATCCTTGTATATTAAAACTACGACACTGGCACAGGGCCAGCAGTCATCAGCAGGTCAGACCCAGAGGAAATCTGACACCATGGACGAGGAAAAGTTTATATTGGAGGCGGAAAACCAGATAATTATATACGATACAACACATCCTTTATATAAGGACACCAACAGAGACTAAAAGGGAAGGACTGAATTAATGAAGCTCTGGGAGGGCAGGTGAGTTTAACATACTAAATATCATGAAAGTAGTTGTCATGGGTGTGATTCCTGCAGGAACATGTGGTTCTCCTGTGATCTTGTGTATCCAGCTGCTATGAGTACGCTGAGCTGTGCTCCGCTCCTGAGACGGATGCAGTGTGAATTGGCTCGCGCTGACGGACCGCGGCGACTGTTTTTTAAAAGTAAATTTTCCATCCAGCGAGCTAAGCAAGGCGCTGTCATCAGTGTTATCCATCACTCAGTGCGTCGCTATAATCCGTCTGCCAGAAACTCGTGCACTGAGAACTGTTCTGTGTGATACAGACTATAAAGTAAAATACGACAAAATGCGTTATTTTTTTAACGCCGTTGATTTCCCCCCGCGTTAATTATCGAATTAACGCGATAAAGTTCCACCACTAATTTATATATTTATGGCCAGAGTCTGACGACATGCTTCATGAGGACCCTTTTGCAACCCGAGAAATCAGGTCAAAAACTGAAAAGAGGCCAAGAAGGCGGCTTTTTCTTTCAGGTGTTATGTCATGTCAAGAAAAGCTAAATGTAGGAGTAGTAAAGTTCAGAACCACAGTTCTGACAGTCTGCAGACGTCCTTTAGAGCTGTGTACTCCACATGATGGAACAGGTTGATTCCTACCAGCAGTACATAGCTTGATGTCCAACACTTACACACGTTGGTAAAGCTTGCCTCACAGTTTTTCTATACTTATATATTTTTTAATATATTATGGATATTAAATGAAGTCTCATATTTGAAAAGGTCAGCCCAGGTGACACCAAACTGCAGAGCCGGCTGGTTGTTTCCTCATGGGTTACCTTTTGGAGGTGGATTCACCTTTAATTATCTGATACTGATGTAAAGGTCTGACTGTGTTAAGTGGCCACCCACTCAGCTGCACAGCAAACCGCCATGAGGAGGTGTAATGATCACACAGCGGTGTCCAGCCAGCGTTCATCTGTTTGTTTCTACTAGTGGAGCAGAGAAGAGCTGCTGTTTAACCCCAGCAGCTCCCGGCATCAGGGGGAGGTTTCAGCTCCTTTATGTCCAGACAAACTGTGAGAAGAGCTCATTTTCTCCGTCTCATTTCTCCGCACTGTCAGAGGAGGCTGCACACCACACACACACACACACACACACACACACACACACACACACACACACACACACACACACACACACACACACACACACACTTACTCCGGTCACTCTCTGTGCTGTGTGACCTGACGTGGGCTGACCCTGACTTTTCCCTCTCCTCTAATGCTCTTTAAATGGGCTGCAGGGCAGCTGAAGTCTTGTATGGCTCCACAGGCAGCCATTATGGAGCAGAGAGCAGAACCAGAGGGCAGAACCAGACATTAACTCTGCAGGTTCCTCCTCAGATTGCTTTTTCCCTCTCTCAAACACACACTCACATTGAAAGGACGGCTCATGTAATGTTGGCTGTTATGTGGTTTATCCAGACAGGTAGAGGCGAGAGAGGTGTTATTGTCATCATTAGAGGTCCAGACACCACAGGAGATAAAACGACCTGTTGCTCATTACAGTGGACTCCCTCTGCTCTGGTTCCTCCCTGTCCTTTAGCTCTGTTGCTCTGAGCTGAAGGTAGAAACAGTTGATTTGTGTCACACCCTGGTAATGAAGATGATGACGATGAGGAGTGTGAGAGTCAGGCTGTGTGTTGCAAATGTGTATGTACAGTTTCAAAGGGGTGTAAAATGTTGGGTAAATGTTGGGTAAATTTAAATTTAAAGGAAAGTTTCCTGAAAATTTCCTGAAAAAAAGGGTTTTGTTGGTATCTACTTACATGAATTTTTCTTAAAATCCCTGGGAAATTTTTAGGATTTTTTTTTCCTGACATCAACTTGATTTAGAAATGTTGCATTAGACATTGACATATGTCTTCTTATAACAAAACAAAATGTTTGGTATTTACACATGTATATGACAGTTAATATAGACTCCCATAATTTCACAGAAAATTTCCTTTAATAATTCCCTCAGAAAGTTTCCAACTCTGTGTCTGATACGTTTCACACCTTAAGCTCTGCTCTGTGATGAGTGTGCCAGTGTCAACATGCTTCAAAACACCTGAGTCAAAATGATTTGATCACCTTTACCAGCTGCCTTAACCTACTAAAGCCTGATCCATAAAAAAAAAAAAAAAAAAAAAAAAAGATTTTTTTTTTTAAGTGACTGACATTAAAACCATTTGTCCAATCCAAAAACTAAAAAAAAAAAAAAAAAAAAAAAAAAAAAAATTGGCTTAATAATCAGATTCTCAAGTTTCTGAGGGTACCTGAATGTATAGATCAGCGTTGGGACAGAAAAGAAGCCTGTTTGTAGATAAAGACTGTAGAGATTTTTTTTTTTTTTTTTTTTTTTTTTTTTTCATTTGAAGAGTTCCAGCACAGCTCTGAATCATTTTTTTTTTTATTAGCATATAAAACATTCAAAAAGGAAAAAAAACTCAACTCTTTTTTGTCTCTGCTTTTTAATCTGTGACACATTATATGAAGTGCTCTTGTTCATCTTTGTGTTGCTCTGCTCAGAGAGATAAATACACATATAGACCTCCTGAGGTGTGAGGTAATTACTGCTTAATTGACTGAATTCATGACAGTGCTTTGCAGTAAAGTGGGAGTTTATTTTCCACATTTATACAGATTAAAGACATGTTTCTTGTAGCCATTTTAATGAATAACTTTCCCTCTTCAAACACCTGAATTTTACTCAGGATGGTTACAACTCTCAGTAAAATGTAGAGTACTGTGGCTTATTTCTATGAACCTGGCAGCACAAATATCTCAGCAGTCATTTCTGTCTAGTAAAAAAAGAGAAAGTTTGTTGAGTCTCAGAAAAGTGGGAGCGCCCTGCTGTCTGTGAGAAAGAGGGCTTAAAGGTCTGAGCTGCTCGCTCTGGATGGACTTATTACAGGAAAACAAATCTGAGGGCAAAAATGCCATGTTTTGTATTATTGTATTTAATTTTTCAATCATTATTAAATGTGTACTGTTGATTCACTGTTACAAAAAATACAGATGCATCATGTTCACTTTATCACTCTGATCTCTCCCAGAAGCTTTAAAGCACGACAAATCCTTTACATCCATCATTTCTAAGGCTCCCTAACTGGACACAGCAAAGCAAAAAGGTGTGTGACATTAACTTTTTGAATAACACGCTAATATATGTTTGCAGTAAGTTCACTTTCTGTACAGAACAAGGTTATTATAGTTAATGAGAACAAAAAAAAAAAAAAAAGACAGGATAAAGAAGTGAAAACATTTCTATTAACAGAAAGAGAAAAATAAAAATGAGCCTTTTCCAAAGCAAAAAAAAAAAAAATCTGTACTCTGGACTTGTAATTCCTCATGATCGTCCTCCTATTTCTGACCATGATCCACATATATATATATATATATATATATATATATATATATATATATATATATATATATATATATATATATATATATATGTTTGTGTGTGTGTGTGTGTGTGTGTGTGTGAGTGATTTTTTTGTTACTCCACACAGCTCATTTTATATTTTACTTTAATATGAATCAAAAAGTAACATGTAGTATTAAATGAATGTAGTTAAATCAAACCAACTGTATCTCCATCTTAGCCTTGATACTGAAAACTACCCCACATCACAATAAATAAATAAATAAATAAATAAATAACTAAATAAATAAATAAATAAGAAAAATAAAAACTAAACTAAACTAGAAAACCTACTACAAAAAAAAAAAAAAAACTAATTTAAACGTAAATCAAATTGAAACCAAAAAGTCAAAACCAAACAAAATTAAAAACTAAAGAAAATTGCAGCACCATAATAACCCCTCAACAGAATAATACAGTAACTGATCAAATATGGGAAGAAAAAAGTTCAATGCTTCTCTCTCTTTAGCTTCATCCACACTGACGGCTGACAGACCAACCAACCAATCACCAAACAGACTGAAAACCAGCTGATTAGCCGCGGCGTGCTTGATCAGTGCAGCATCTTAACTTAAAGCCAATAAAAACTGATTTCACGTCTGAAATATCAGTAGATTTGTTTTTTTTGTTGTTGTTTTTAACTGTTTAACTAAATGTGTTCAGAGTGTGATGTTGGGACAAAAGGCTAACTAACCAGCCAGAGGGACACGCTTCTGTTTCTAAAGTGTGTATTTGGGGGCGTCTGTGCTCTTCTCTGCTCCTGGTCAAACCTTTCTAAGTTGGTCTGATTCACCGTATCGCTCTCATCACTCTTAAACTTTTAATACTGCCAGGGGACGGACGGCTACATTCCACATCAATGTCATTAATCCCTGCTCATCCCAACTCATATCACATCCTCTTTTTCACAAACCCCCTTCACATCCATCCATCAGGCATCCATCCATCTGTTGCTCCCTCTCCCCTCTCCATCAAAGTGGTGCCAGGGGTGGTGGTAATAAAAGCCAGGAGTCATGATGTAATTATTATTACATACATTCCAATTTAAATGCTAATGGATCCAGTAATTATTGGGTATATTAGACAAAACACACACACACACACACACACACACTCAACATACATGGGTATGAAAGCCAGAGGTACACACCCTCAAATGGATGGACAGCTACACTGATTCCCACTCACACACTCAGGCTAACACACACTTATTAATAATAAGATGAAATTGCCTAATTATAATGAAGTCTGTGATAGCTAGCTAGCCCTTCCAGTCATTAGTGTGAATACATTTCCCTGAGGTAATTACCAACATATTTCAAGCCCTGATTAAAAGATGATTCCTGATTTTTTTTCTTCGTCTCTTTGAGATAATGGGGCTAAAGAACAGAGTCTGAGGGGATTTACTCGCTTACACTCACCGACACAACTTTATCAGGGTGAGGCTGGCCCCGTGTGCCTCTGGTTTCAACACCCCCCTCCCGGTGTGGGTGTAACTCTGTCCTACATAAGAGCCCCCGCGGAAGTAAAGTACATTAGTACTGCAAGTTTGAGAGACCCTCCAGGGCCTGAGAAAGCTCATCACCAGGCTCAAGATGTGCTCCAGGCTGCAGATATCTGAGTGACAGGACCTGTGGGGGGTGTGAGGAGGTGACACTCTCATATCCTCCCCCAGGGGCACACAGAGAGGAGCCAATCAGGAGCCTTGATAGAACTTCAGACTGAAGGACACGAGACATCTATCCATGAAGGGTAGAAAGTCTGAGTATCTATGAAACTTAGAGGCAGAACAGACGGAGCTGAGGCTCTGAATGAACCTGACGACAAAGATCAGAGAGTAAAAACTACAAAAACCAAACAGGATGAAATAAAACAAGAGCCACAAATATCCTCATCAACATCAGCAACATCCTCAGGAACAGCATCCCTTCCATCAGCCCCGTCACTGGACTTAATGTCAGCGCCCAGGTGTCCAACAGGTGGCTAGAGACTCTGCTAGGATTGAATCGCCATGTCAAAGAGCAGCCAGCAGAGTGTGGGAGAGCAGGGGGAGAGCAGGGTTAGAGCAGAGTGAGAGCAGGGGGAGAGCAGAGGGAGAGCAGGGGGAGAGCAGAGTGAGAGCAGGGGGAGAGCAGGGGGAGAGCAGAGTGAGAGCAGGGGGAGAGCAGGGGGAGAGCAGGGGGAGAGCAGAGTGAGAGCAGGGGTAGAGCAGGGGGAGAGCAGAGTGAGAGCAGGGTGAGAGCAGGGTGAGAGCAGGAGGAGAGCAGGGTGAGAGCAGAGTGAGAGCAGGGGGAGAGAAGGGTGAGAGCAGGGGGAGAGCAGGGGGAGAGCAGAGTGAGAGCAGGGGGAGAGCAGGGGGAGAGCAGGAGGAGAGCAGAGTGAGAGCAAGGGGAGAGCAGGGTGAGAGAAGGGTGAGAGCAGGGGGAGAGCAGGGTGAGAGCAGGGTGAGAGCAGGAGGAGAGCAGGGTGAGAGCAGGGGGAAAGCAGGGGGAGAGCAGAGTGAGAGCAGGGGGAAAGCAGGGGGAGAGCAGGGGGAGAGCAGGGGGAGAGCAGAGTGAGAGCAGGGGGAGAGAAGGGGGAGAGCAGGGGGAGAGCAGGGGGAGAGTAGAGTGAGAGCAGGGGGAGAGCAGGGGGAGAGCAGGAGGAGAGCAGAGTGAGAGCAAGGGGAGAGCAGGGTGAGAGAAGGGTGAGAGCAGGGGGAGAGCAGGGGGAGAGCAGGGTGAGAGCAGGGTGAGAGCAGGAGGAGAGCAGGGTGAGAGCAGGAGGAGAGCAGGGGGAGAGCAGGGGGAGAGCAGAGTGAGAGCAGGGGGAGAGCAGGGTGAGAGCAGGGTGAGAGCAGGAGGAGAGCAGGAGGAGAGCAGGGTGAGAGCAGGAGGAGAGCAGGGTGAGAGCAGGAGGAGAGCAGGGTGAGAGCAGGGTGAGAGCAGGGTGAGAGCAGGGTGAGAGCAGGGGGGGAGCAGGAGGAGAGCAGGGGGAGAGCAGGGGGAGAGCAGGGTGAGAGCAGGGTGAGAGCAGGGGGAGAGCAGGAGGAGAGCAGGGGGCGAGAAAATTCTGTTTTGAAAGGTTTTGAAAAAAAGTGCACTATAGCTTCACACTTAACGACGTGTCTGTGTGGCAGCCATCTTGGTGGGGGCAACGCTCATGGACAAACATGTAATATTAATACAGAACATTTAATTTAAAACAACAACAACACAAAAATCATTACAGATGAGAGGATATTTCCTCGTTTCAACCATGCGGTGTAGTGTTAACTTTTCTTGACTTCTACAGGGTCCTCACCTGTCAGTCTTTAAATCAGCAGAGGTAACAATTTAACAATCACTCTGAAATGACGAGCTGTAAAAAAGTGTTTTCTGCTGTGAGGATCGTCTTTGTAACAGGTGTGGATGTTATTTCAGTGTTGGTTCAGACAGCCTCTAGTGGAATCTTGAAGAACTGCAGTTTCTAACTCTCCCACAGGCTTCATGTTCATAAACCTGAGCCTGCTGCTTGGTCTCAAACGCTCTCTGAAATGTTAATATGTGAAAGTAAAAATAAGCCTCACAAACTGCTCTCTGAGGGCTCTGTTGGAGCTAAATGACTCATCCTCTCACACACAGTGTTAGCTTTCAGAGTCTCACACAAACATAAACCTGTATGAGCTCCTTTTTAACCAACTTTTCAGTCACATACTGAGGGATTCATGCTGCTACAGCAGCACACAGCACAGGAAAGGATTTCCATCTTCTTTTCTCTGAGCCACCATGATCCTTGAAATGAGTCTCAGATCAGTCATGATAACAGCACGCTGACGGGTCAGTGTTTGTTCTGCTCATGACAGAATTTCAAAGACATATTGGAAAATATTAAAGTCTAATATTTTCACTTTGTCCTGACCTCTGACCGTGACCGTGCTCCAAACTTTGATGCTCAAAAAATCAAAAAATGAAACCGAAAAAAAAAAAAAAAAAGAAGAGTTTGAGTGTTCTGTGAAAAACACAAAACGAATCATGTTCCCTCAATTTTTCTTTGACTGATGATAACAGCACACATGTACACACATACACACACACAACCACAAACACACACACACACACACTCATCGCTGACAGGAGCTGTAATCAACTCTGGTGTGTCCAGGATGAATGGTTGTCGAGGGAACGAGTAGAAATAGAGAAGCTGGCAGGGGAACAAAAGAGCTAGAGTGACCGCATGTTTCTGAAAAAAGAATGTGTGTGTGTGTGTGTGTGTGTGTGTGTGTGTGTGTGTGTGTGTCATCTCCAGAGAGCTGCACTTCTTTTCCTTTCAGGCCTGAATTGATTGAGAAAATACAGAAAGTGTTTCCAATAACCAGAAAGTCCAAACTCTGGCAAAATATTCCCCAACACGATCCATTCTTCACCGTCCAATCACACAGAACTTTCACATCTCAGGGGTCGATGCTCACCCTTTACAGGAAATGCATCAATAGTATGAGGAGAAGCTGCAGGTCTGCGTGTCTGTGTGCCCCACCGGCTAATATCAACCTGATCCACACCTCCACTCTGAGCCTGCTGCCTGCGCTCTGTCAGACAGAGAATCTATCTGAGTGCTATGAGGGGTTTGAATAGAGTCCATACACACGCCTTTACAAAGGCATGTGTCCTACATGAATACTGGGCTCCTTTAATGTGGCGGGGCTTGGGTTGTATCTGAAAGTCAACACACTAAGGTCTGGAGTTTGAGGAGTCTTAAATCTGAGAGCTGGTTCAATCAGACCAAAAAACACAAAAAACACACACTACCCACTTCATTAATGATTTGGGTTTGGTTGCTTTGGGTTCAAATTTACATGTAGTTTCTTTTACTGGGCCCCAGTTAAGGTTAGTTTTCCAGCTAGACCAATCCACAGTTTGTCCTGATTTTGCTTCAAACACCGCCGTGTGACTGACAGTGTTGCAGGAAGTGACGGAGGGATGCAGCCTCTACACATGAGGGTGTAGAGTATCTGAGTGGAGCAAGTTTTTTTTTTTTTTCTTTTTTTTGTTTTTTTTTTGTTCTCAACTCTCCTTCCTGACACATTTTATTATTCCTGAAAAAAAACCACACAAGAAGGGCAGCTGTCATGAATCATTACAGTCTGTGGTTCAGACTGAAAACCAGATGCTGATCACACACAGTTTGTAGATGACGTCCTCTGAAGAGTCAAACATTAACAGAGTTCACTAGAAACTGAAAATAACCAAACGTTTGGGCTGTGGGGAAGAAAGAGCTTGGGACCACTTCTGCTGTGCATCGTGACACATTTAATGACTGAATTAACCTTAAAGAGACAGTACAATGTGTGAAATACAAGCTTATTAATCTGTGTTACAGAACTCAGTGGTAAAAAATACAGTTATAATTTATCTATTTGTTTATTTATTTATTTATTTATTTATTTATTTATTTATTTATTTATTTATTTATTTATTTATTTATTTATTTATATTATTATTATTATTATTATTATTATTATTATTATTATTATTATTATTATTATTGTTATTATTATTATTTAGTTATTTTTGTTTTATTTTTATTAATATTTATTTATTTAGTTATTTAGTTATTTATTTAGTTAGTTAGTTAGTTAGTTAGTTAGTTCATCTTTATTGAACCAGGAACACCTGGCTATCAGGTAGCAGCCAATCACAGCATATTAAGATGCAACAAATACAACGTAAAACAGAAACAACCATTAAAACCAAGTGGACCTCCCCAGGAAACATGCACACATCTCTGTCACCACATTTTTTAAAGCCCTTAAATTTATAAACAGATTATAATTTATTTTGTAGTATTTATTCAGTGTAGTTGGTGAGACTTAAAATTAATACCAAAAAAAATAATAAAATCTTTCACCAAAGCATCCTGGTACATGCAGGCAGTTTTGTCATATTAATGGTGTGATTTAAATACTCAGTTTTCTGTCTGTTGAAAAGCCCTAAAGAGTTTATATTGTACTTATCAGGAGCGCTAACTGAACAAAGCTGTAAAGTGTGTGTGTGTGTGTGTGTGTGTTTTCAGATGGTATTTTTATTTCCATCAGAATGTAATAAGGTTTGTTTGTTGGTGCTGAACGTGTTGGATTCAATCCAAATGAAACATGAAAGGTGTGAAATTCTCTCTATTTGTGTTTGTGTGTGTAAATTCAGTACAGTCACACACTGAGCGGCTCATTATAATAAGGCCATTCATGGCATTCATTCATCGTCTGCCTCACTCCCAACCTTTACACTCATCACAAAATACCTTAACGCCACTGCTTCTCTCACAGGACAGGAAAACCAAAACCCACTGTGTCCAAAAGGTACCTCATGTTTGTCCCCGCCTGTCTGCTCGATTTACTCAGCCTCCAAAGCCGACAACAACTCCCCCCAACTGTGACCAAACAATCTTGTTAGTTTCCCCCACAACGTCTTTTTTTTTTTTACCGTGTAACAGACAAAACGAGCCCCCGTCTCTGCGGCTGCTTCCTCTGAAAAAGCCGAGTGGAAATGGGATTATTCCTTTACAGTTGTTGTTTCTCATGTAGACCTGCAGCTGCTTTCTTCCTGTCTCAACACTGTACAACAGAGGGTTACACACACCGTCACTGCCCCTTTCACAGCCAACACACGCTTTTATGGTTATGGTTTGAGGTTTTTTACAGATTTGAAAACAGACTCCTTTAAAGTTTAGCTTGTCCCAGTCCTGGTATTTTTAAAGTGTTGTATTTAAATCTGAATTTTACCCAAACATACTGCCTCTAAATGAAAACCCACGTCATGGCGGTCAGCGCAAACTTCACCACGCTGTGGTGGCCTGAATAATCGAGAAACAAGCTGTCTGTGGGGAACCTCTCCTCTCCTTCTTAGCCAGAAGACCCCTGATAAATTAGCCCGGTTATTAATTAGCTCAGTCAGTTAATGAGCTCACACCGTGATCCCGTCCTTAACATAACCAAACAAGTCTTGATGCCCGCTCCTCCTTCAGAGAGGGTCAGTGTGCTGTGAGCTTTGACATCATATGAGCTCTGCTATTTCTGTTTGAAATGACAAAAAGCACAGAGTATTGTTTTAAAAAAAAAAATCAAATTTCACATTTCCCCATTTTTCATGGAGCTGCAGGAGAGAGAGAGAGAGAGAGAGAGAGAGAGAGAGAGAGAGAGAGAGAGAGAGGGAGAGAGAGAGAGAGAGAGAGAGAGAGAGAGAGAGAGAGAGGGAGAGAGAGAGAGAGAGAGAGAGAGAGAGAGAGAGAGAGGAAGCAGGTAGCAGAGATTAGAGACAGACAACCCTTCACCTCACACTCACACCTACTGGTGACTTAGAATCACTAATTAATCTGATGAGCATGTTTTTGGACTGTGGGAGGAAACTGGAGAGAACCCAGGCATGCAAACTCCACACAGCAAAACTCCTGTCCACCCAGGGAATCGAACCAGAAACCTTCTTTTCTAAAATACTAATAAGCACTAAAATTTACAGTGCAAAGTAGTGCAATAAAAAATCTAAATAAAGTACTTTGATAAAATATTCTGACAGAAGGCAGCTGTAAGAAGGTCAGTCTTTGTCCTGGATTCAAAGTTTAGGAGCCAAGAAAACCCCCTCTGGGTATAAGTTTAACCCCACAAAAAACACTCCACACGGGGGAATTTACACATTTTTATCCCATCCTATCTGTCTGCACACTTATGCTGGGCTTACACAAAACGATTTTCACAGTCTCAGACTAAAAACTGAAAATCTTTAGTAAATCTCGGAGTTTTACCGGAGTCACAGCGCGCTCCAGTTTTCCTCGATCGTTTAGTGTGAGATAGTAATCTGCGCTGTTTCACATGAGTCTTTTTCTAGTCTTGAGTTTGCGACAATATCAAACACGTTTGATATTATCGCAAGTCGCAGTGACGTAACACAGTCAACAACCAACAGATGAGCGCTGACAAAAGCAGAAACAGGAAACCCAGCAGTCATGAAAAATAACAATGAAGGAACGGCGGAGAAAGTGGACCGTGGAAAAAGAGGAGCGAATGGTGGAGTTATGGGCAGAGCATCCCTGCCTGTTCGACATCAACTCTCAAACATACCAGAAAAAGAAAAGCTGCTTCTCCTCCATTTTGTTAGTTTCTACTAGGAGCATGATGGGGAAAAAATTGCATGGTGGGAAAAAACACTAAAAGAATCTAGTTGTAGTCTTGTAATTAGTGTCACAGTCTTTGTAAAATCTCAGTCTGAGACTAAAAACTCATAACAGTTGTCTTTAGATGTGAGCAGGTGTGAGCTGATAGTTTTCCAGGAGTCTTTTTCAAATATTTTCAAAGTCTTCTGATGTACAGGTAGCATTACTCAGCAGGCTGAACAATACAGACACTTTCAGACTGGATCCTGTCAACAATCCTCCTGACCTCAGAGAACCTTTCAGTCACTGGTCTCTACGAAGAGATTTAAACCATGAGCGGTGGTGGTGATTGCCGCAGAGTCCAAAGTCCTGATTGTTTGTATATTTTTAAAGTTCAGAGAAGAAGAAAAGAAACTGGACCGCAGTCTGCTTCAGTGGGTTCCACAGAAATGAACCTGCAGCAGGACCTGAGGCAAAGTGGACGGGCCACACAACTCATTTCATAAATAGTACTATATATGATAATAAATGTTAAATAATGAAATAACAGCATCTGCTGAAGAGACCCTGAGACCTGATCCAGGTGTGATGATGACGGTTTACTGAACCCCTCAGTCAGCTACTGTTGGCTGTAACCACACCAACAAATTACACTTCGCTCCTGCTGAAACGCCCATCCCTGGTGATGCATTCACTGAACCTTGTGATCCTCCAACACACAGTAACTCATCTTTACAGTAACACATTCACAGACCTCACGGGCATTATTTGCCTCAACATGTGAGACTCTTGTTATTTAAAGTCCACATAAAACGACCTCTGCAGCTCGACTATCTGCTGTTTTTTAACCGCCTCCAACATGAGCTGCTGTTTTCCATCTCCGGGGGGTCTCTGCTCACCTCCTGGTCCTTGAGTTTTAGACTGACTGGTTTTGTGCAGTTCTCATCCAGTTTGGCCATGACAGTGAATATATAGTTTTCTTCCATTCAATCATTGCACAGAAAAAGAGTTTGGTTCTGTCCAAGCCTTGAGGACTTCAGGACTTGCTGTGTTTTTGCTGTTTTGTTGGTGTTGTTGTTTTCAGTCACATCACTGTTCAGGGGGTGCTCTTTGTGTCAGTGTTTCTGCTGCTGTCAGACTGAGTGATATGTCCATGTTTGATCGATGAACAGGTGCTTTTTATGTTTATATAAAAGCAGGTAGGAGTAGATCCAAACATGATTTAAGAGTTATTCTTTGTTGCTTCTTTCCTGCTCCTTGTAACAAGCTCCAAATCAAATGTAGGGACCTTCCTTATATTCAGTAATGCTGAGTTTATATTGAACTCAATCTGTGATGACTGTAGTGACTCACTTTGTTCCAGTCCTTTATGGAAAAAGTGGAAATCTTCCATCATGTTCAGGTTTAAAGCGGTCCCATTCTGTTGTTCCCTGTTTAATGTGCATCCACGCCATGCTCCAACAGAAATTTTAGATTTTCACACACACACACATACATACACATACCCAGTGAGAGGCCCTCCAGTGAAACATACAACCTCACAAAAGACAGCAGCAGAAAACACGCTCTTCTTTCTCTCCTTTTGTTCTTATTTATGAAGGGAAAAGTGTAATTTGGTGCATGTATTATGCATGGTGTTGTGGATTTGTCTTGACCGCCTGTTTGTCTGACTCCAGTTTTCCTCCGGGCTGCTGGAGGTTGTATCGCACATTTTCTGATGCTGCGAGCCAGAAGAGTGAGCAATTATCTCTGGTATTATTCTGACTCCACTGGAGCAAATAAATGCTCCCAAACATGCACGCAGACTGTGTGACAGAGGCACAAAGCACATTTATGAACACAGCCAAAGCAGCAATTACACTTGTCATGGTGGAATTAGTTGTGATTTGTGAGGTTTTTATCATTTTTTTTGGTATGGGAACATAATATTGTAATTATAGGATTTAAAATAATGCGCTCCACTTCACTGACGAGTCAATTTGCTCCTTAAAACATTTTCCAACTCTTAAGAACAATTCAGTGTTGGTTGGGACAAAAGCTCCCGTGGCTAGACGGCTGTTATTGTTCAAGTCTTTTATTTCAACACAAAAAAGCACAACCCTGAAAGTCTGCCCTGATGGTTGGACTCAAGTCCACGGGTCCAAGGATTTCAGAGGAGCAAAGACTTAAACAGAGTCTCACTCAGGGTTCCAGTCCTTCAGATGTACTTTTATTGTTGTGGCTCATGTTCTTTTTATTAGCCTTGTATGTCCATGATTTATTATTATTATTATTATTATTATTATTATTATTTTTTTTTTTTTTAATAAATGGCATATTATTTTTTTCTCTCTGTAAACCTTAACTACAAAGAAGTGTTTGTTGATTGTTATTTAGAGCTTTTAAAACACACTGATTTCACTAAGATGAAACTTACAGCACTTTAAATGTATAATATTATTTTAAAATGACTGGAGACAGAGCGACAGAATCTCCACACAGCAAACAAAATTAAAATAAAAGTTAATACATCAGTTACAGATTGAACGATGTCAATTAAAATGTGATAAACTATAATCGGATCGATTAAGTGGTGATAAACCATATTCAGCTCACTGACTGTATTCTATATGCTATAATCGACCAGCTGATTAATTGGCGATTATAATCGGGGCAGTAGTATCATTTATAGCTACACCTGTTAGTGGACCATGTGCTGATTAAGGAACATGTTCTCGCTCAGTTAATGATGTTTATGTCACAACAGAGTGTTGAACCATGGGAACATGCCCACATTTACAGGTTTCAGTTAAAGAGCGGGGCGGCCAACAGATCGTTTCTGTTTTTTATAGCCATAAGATCTAAATCTGGACATCAAATCAATGAGCTCTCTGTCTCAGTAAAAGTTAAACATGCTGTTTTAAAGGCTCTGTGAGGACTATTTGTTTGGGGCTGACTGCAGCCACACCTGTGGTCAGGATTGGTAGAGTTTTCCAAGGATAAACTCCGATTCCCATGAGCACCATCACCAAATCTCATGGTGACTCTTTCCAAGGCGTGTTTATTTTGAAAGGGCAGATCTTTGTTTCAACTGTACTTTTTCTTTGGTTTAAGATATTTTTTTTCCCAGGATGCAAAGCGACAAGGTGATCTGTCTTTAATTCAAAGTGATTCCTCTCAGCCTTGTGCTGATATTTTATTTGTTTGTTTGTTTTTGTCATATAATGAACCCATTTCTCAAATTCCATTTTCTTACTGCTTATAATTTAAGTATTTATCTGAACTGATCTTTCAATTATTAATTTTATTATGAAGTTGTCTATGCTCTATTTATTTTATTGATTTTACTGTTTATTTTTTTTTTTTGATCACCATATTTTCTTTTGTTTTGGTTTCATTATTTTTCCCATTTTGTCACCTTCTATCACTCTCTTCTTTTGTGGAGCACTTTGACCGCAGGCTTATATGTCTGAAATGTTCTGTATGAATAAAACTGAGCAGAGTCAATAAGTCCAATAAATCAGCTTCATAAAGAAGTACCAGAGGATTTAAATCCCTGTGCATTCTTTTCAGCATTACTCCCTAAGATGTGAACACAGAATTCCTGCTCTCGTGCTCCATCGTGTTGTTCTCTTCTCAGTTATACGCCGCAGTCTGATGAGACCCTGGCTGAGCAATGGGACTCATCAGTACACCTTTGAAACCCTTAAGACGTCCTCAGGGAGTTTGGATGAAAGTTTGTCAAATCCTTTGTTATCTGAATTTGCAGATTTTTCTACAAATGCAAACTTTCGTCCACGCTTTTCGCCGTGATCCACCAAACAAACCACCAGAGAGCTGCAGCCGGGGTGAACTGAGCGTGAGCAGAGGTACCTTCATTCTCTGTGTGGAGCCTTTTCAGACCTCCATATTCACATGAAGAAAATATTAAAGTTACACAGACATCAGCTGCAGCTCTTCATTATATTTTGAGGCTGAAAAGTGGATGATGAATCATGGCTCATTTCTGCATTAAAAATGAATAAATAAAAAGCTGATGCTCCCTTTTCTTTTCTCTGCCTTGTAAAGTAGTCGTCTGGTTTTTAAAACAATCGAGTAAATGAAATATTAGTCAGTAAAATGCACAGAAGTTAACTGACAGCGTCTGAAATCACAGAGTAAGAGACACAGCAGTTATTTCTGTGACCCGAGTCAACAGCTGTCCACTCATCTCCAGCAAATTCTCCGGTCAGTGCTCTGCGGCCCTGCACAATTAACTGTCAATTAACACCAGACGTGCTCTCACACACTCTGCACTCCTGCACACACACACACACACACACACACACACACACACACACACACACACACACACACACACACACACACACACACACACACACACACACACACACACACACACACACACACGCTTCCCCGAGGAGGCTGTCTGGGTGCAGTGTTATTATCCTTGTTGCACAAAGGTTGCTTGAGAAAAACAAAGAGGAAACAATGGAGGGCTGATAATTACCAGGACGAGAAGAAGAGGAAGAGTGCGGGCAGAGAAGGAGCTGGGGGGAAAGACAGGAGGGAGGAGGATTAGGAAAAGACGGATGTCAGAGGGAGAGAGGGAGGGAGGCATGGGTCTGGGCTTGTTAGTGTTGCTCTGTCTGCTGGACGGACGGACGGACGGACAGAGGTTTTGGATCATCAGCTCAGAAAACAGTGGAGGAAATGAGTCCCGGCCAGCAGCCAAATGTTACCGCTGTGCATGGCTGTTAGCCACCACGGCAGCTAGTGGCAAAGTGCCCTCAAATAATTTACTCCTCTAAATCCAGTTTGGCAGCTCAAGTTAAATTTGGAGTCTGAGGTGATTTATTTCAACAGCAGCCACACTGTGCTGCCTGTTTCTGACAAATGCAGTGTCAGGAGGGCCACACCATTATCCACTAATACTCACTCAATCGTTCACTATTCATCTTCATCAAACTGGATCAGTCTGCTCATTCTGGTGGGTCAAACCCATCAGGCTCCACACTCGGCCCGACACTCCAACCACCTTTAAAGCTTCTTACAGAAACGTTTGGCTTTGGGTCGTCCTGGTGCTTCCTGTGAGCGCAGCAGGATCTCATCTCCCTGTTCACTTCACTGTTGCTCATTCTGACCCACTTCTTACACTTATTGGTTTGGTTGAGCCCATCTGGCCTCTTGATTCTGTCCCGTTTCTCAAGAACAGATTTTTAAAGCTTCCTGAGCTGAAGATGGTTTCACTTTCCTCAGTCCTGTTCTCTAAACTCATGTGAGGTGTAAAAAGCCTGTTTAAAGTCTGTCAGTTTATTTCCTGCTGCTTTTCTGCAGCACTTTGTGGCAGCTTGGTTCCCTGTAAGTTTTATATTCACATTGTCAAACTGATCTGAAATCTCAACAATTGAAGTCATTAAAACTATAAATGTCAAAATGCTAAAAATCAGCATGAGGTGAACTAATATTCAGACTAATAAATCAACTGACTAGAGGACTAGAGGACTCTACTGGCGCCTGGACCTGGTCCTCAGTCCTGGTCCTCCTCATTTGAGTAACAGGACTGAAAGTAACAGGAATGAGTTTTAGCAGAGAGTTAGCGAATACATGAAATATAGGAAAAATGAAGAAAAATAAATAAATAAAAAAACAAATAATAATAATAATAATAATAATAATAATAATAATAATAATAATAATAATAATAATAATAATAAGAGGACTGATCTGAGATTTGAAGCCCCTCAGTCAGAGTGTAAATATCATCCAATATACAGAAACATCAATGAGTCAACTTTCCCAACCTTCCCATGGCCTGCAGAGGATCTGAATGATGCTACTTCCTGTGGACCAGGTGACTTGTGGAAAAGTCCTTTTTTTTTTCCAGAGGGGGGGTAATGTGTTAGGGTGACAGGACTGAGTCAAAACCAGGGACACCACTAAAGTCTGGATTTATACTAAACTGTTTTGTTTCTTTCTTTCTTTCTTTCTCTAAAGACTAAGTATAATTGAGATAAGGAGAAACACAAATGTGTTAAGGATACAACATTTCTGAAGGCTTTAGATGATTATATTTGATGGTAAAAAACTAATTTTAGGACACAGGGACATACAACACATGCTATTTTTCCAGTGTTTAAAGTACTTTAAATTAACCTTAAAAAAAAATATATATATATATATATATATATATATATATATATATATATATATATATATATATATATATATATATATATATATATATAACTTTGCAATCAGATCAATATGCAGGAAATTTGGATTAATATGAAAATGTATTTTACACGGTGTCAACGTCAAGGGGGGGCATTCACGGGCTGTGCCCCCCCAGTAGATCGACTGTGCCCCCCCACTTCACAAGGGCGAGACCGGGAAAAAATAATAATATTAAAGTCCTAGAATTTATTTATTTTTTCTAATATTTACAAAAAATTGGTTCAGAAATATGTGTTTAAAAGGGAATAAAAACAAAAGGAGAAAATAATGTTGATCAATTGTCTAGTTAGGGGAGGTGCTGATTGGTCCGAGCATGACCCCTGACCTACCGATTTGATTTGATGTCATTATATTGTGTTACACTAATGTACAACGGAGTGGAAGGACCCTGTTCTGAGGAGGTTTAGCAGCAACACTCGCCGCCTCCAGCTGTTTTAGAGGTACCTTTAAAGTTCTGTTACCGTTTGGGTTTCATTGTTATCGTAAACGTTTCGTGTTTAATCGCTGTTTAATGTGTTCATTATTGGTGCGCTAAAGCACGCATAGTTGTGTGCACACCGGAGGGAGAGGAGAGAGAGAGATGCGTGACTTTCAGCTGTGGTTTAGTGCCTTCTTGTGGGCGTAAATTTGAACTTTGTACAATCTGTTGAGTGATTCTTGATGTGTGTTTAAATGGCTATCATAGACATAGCTATACAGAATAAATCCAGCCATGATCAAGACTTTGTGCCCCCCTGCTGTTGTCTTGATGCCCCCCCCCCCCCCCCCCCACACACACCCCCCACCTTGAATTTTGTCTGACGCCGACTCTGATTTTACACTTTATTTATACATTTTACTTCCTGTGGAAGCAAAAGGCACAGACTCAGTGGAATGGCTCATCAGTGCTTCATGTGGATTTGTAACCAGTGAACTGCTGACAGTGATGAAAACATATTATTCATTTTGGGTTTAATAGACATCAGGGATTGTGATTTTTTTCTTTCTTTTTTTTTTTTTTTAATTTTAACACAAACCTCATCACCATTTTTCCAGAAACAACATTTTCAAGGCAGTTATTCCTCACCGTCTCGTCTCCTGGAGCACGGTGTGTGTTCTCCTACAGCGCTAACAGACTGAGCTGTGGACCAAGGTGTCAGCTAAATCACTCTAAACAACCAGGGGACCAAATCTCCTGGTTGTTTGGTGCCATCTCATCCATCTCCCATCCTCCCTGCTCTCAGACCGTTTTCTTCTGATGGATTGTGGAGATTTCCCTTCATCTTAAACTACTACTCTGGCCCACTTTCTCTCAGCCTGCTCGCTCTACGTCTACTCATCATCATTTCCCAGAACCACTTTCACCAGTCTCTGCAGAGAAGAGGTCTGAACGTGTTGCTTTCTGCCGTTGGCTTCGAGTGTGACTGGAGAGAGGAATAATATGTGAAAGAGCAGAAGGAGATATCTCACTTTGTCCTCCTTCAGGCTCTCAACACGCTGCGTCTCTCCTCCAGGACACATTCAAGCCTCTTTATCTGTGATGAATGTTTTCTTTCTTTTTTTAATCTGAGGATCTGTGCTCACTGTTGTCATAACAGCAGCTGGAACATTTTCTGCTGCTGGAAATATCCCACAATGTCATCTTCACTAACAGATGCTAACAGGTGCTAACAGATGCTAACAGGTAATCTTGAAGTAATTTATTTTTGGCACATTTTAAAAAACTGAAACTCACACTTTTGCAGTATTGATGGAGGGCGAAGATTTATGAAGGTTTGAAGCTTTTTAGTATAACATCAGAATCCTACTGATTTAGTATTTTAGGATTGATGATCATCAGAGTGAATAGTCTGATAATTTACTGCAGTTTGACTGTGAACATGAAATCTGTTTCTGTTCGTCATCATTTAATCTTCCTCTTTTTATTTACTCTCCGTATTGAGTCCTAAGTGGCTCCAAACCAACTTTCTTATCCACCCCACAAAGTAAATGCTGGAGTCAGAGTTTGATGAGTTAATGTGACTTATTTACAGTCGGAGCTGTTTCACTGAGGCTGATACAGAAACACATTTAATAACTCACAGACACAGACGGCTCTGCTGTTTCAGAGGAAAGTGTGACCCTGTTATCTGGAGACTGATGGCCCACAATCACTGACACGATCAGATGAAGGTCTCCAGTTAGCACAGTCACTCTTTACTCCAAAACACTTACAAAAAAAAAAAAAAAAAAAAAAAAAAAAAAAGAGGTTTTTTGGAGGGAAATTTCTGCAGAATTTATATTAACTTCATTTTCCTGGTCATATAAATATTAAAGATTTTGTTTTGTTACAGTTAGAAATACATGCAAACATGTCTAATGCAATGTTTTTAAATCAAGTTAAAAAAATAATAATCCAGGGGTTCAGAAACAAAATTTTGCAAGAAATTATTGAAAAGTTTTTAAGTTGATGTCAATGAAAATTGAAATTTTCAGGAAACTTTACTGAAATCAGAAAATTTCCACCCTTTTGCAACCCTGTTTGGAAAAATAATACTAATTGTTTTCTTTTTTTTTTAATTTTTTTGTTTGTTAAATTTAGATCAAAGTGTAACAAACCTGCTTTTTGACATCATAATCACCACTTTGGAGCAGATGATTTCTCAGGGGGATAAAAACAGATAAAACATGTGTTGTACGTTGCTTTGGAAAAAAAAAAAAAAAAGCGTCTGCTAAATGAAATTGTAGAATTGTACGAATAACAAGATGAATAGTGAGGGAATATCAGACTTTTCTCCTCTGAAAAGGGGAAAAAAAGAAACATGAGGGGGCTTCAAACGTGAACACAGAAGAGGACCACAGCATGTCTCTACAGCACTGTCTGTTCGGAGCAGCTAAAAGTGAATACAAGAGAAACTTCTGAGACTTCATTCTTCTGATGCTGGGGAAGCTGAGATGAGATATGGTTGTAGAAATAAACAGAGTGGGATGGATGTTGGTTTTGGATGGGGTCTGCTGGCTGACTCTGGATGTGGATCTCACGCTGTTCTCCTACATTACGGTGTCGGACTGCAGGGCTCCTGTCTGCTGCTAATCACATCCATGAGAAATGACCACATCACAGACTGATAGAGGAGGCAGTGGAGCATGCACACACTCTCTCTCTGTCTCACACACTCACACACATGCTGACATGAGTGCTCTGGTATCAGCCCTGCCTGCAGACATTCAGTATGATATCCTGGACATGAGGTATTGCCTACAGCTCTCTCTCTCCTGCCTCTCTGTCACGCTGAGTGTATCAGAGTAACAAGCAACTGAATGTAGCCAAACGACCTGTGTGTGTGTGTGTGTGTGTGTGTGTGTGTGTGTGTGTGTGTGTGTGTGTGTGTGTGTGTGTGTGTGTGTATGTGTGTGTGTGTGAATTTAAATGTGTGTGTTGAAGTGTGTTTGAAGGTAGTTTCATCCAGAACAGATTGCCAATGTTTTTTTTCTGTCTGGTGCTTGTGCCCACATTCATTACCTGTTCTGATGGAGTGGCTGCACACACACACACAGACACACACACAGACAGACATTGCACACACACCTGGTCAGTTACACTCAGCTGTTGACTGAAACAGGGTCAAGGATGCTGGTTTTGACAGGTGTACACCCAGACATGGGAAACTGTTCACTGAGAGTAGTCAGGCGTACCCCTCACCAGCCCCCTCAGGTCCAATCATTAACCCATCCACAGGACTGACGCATCCACATCTGGAACCTCAGGACTCCCTACAGTTCAGTGTGAGTCCTCCTCATGTTCCTCCAGCTCATTCATCTGGGTTTGACTGCAGACTGCTGACCGGAGCAACAGCAGCTCCTGGATTTCAAACCTTATTAACCGCTCACAGAAATGACATTTCAAATAAGAAAAGATGACCATGGTGAGTCATGTGACATGCCTTCATAGTGCTGACTTTGAAACTGTCACCAACCACAAAAGAGATCATCTTTATCCTTACTGTAGGACACTACAGCTATGCATGATTCTCATCCTGTCATTCTGAACATCTCATGATATCATCCACACACACTTGAGTCAGGAAAATCATTGATCATTTAAAGAGGTTGTTGTTAGAATAACATCTAAAAATGTTACTCAGTTTAAAAATAAGTTTTATCTGTACTGAAAGAATGAATTTTTACTAACAACCCCCCCCCCCCCCCCCCCCCCCCCCCCCCGATGGTTCAGGCTTTACAGGGTTAAGAATATTTATTTATTTATTTATTTATTTATTTATTTATTTAAAATTTATTACATTACTTATTACTGTTTAAAGTAAGTTTTTGGTTTCCAACTTAGTAATGATTTTTTTTTTTCTTATTTTTCTTATTCGGCCACCAGCACGTTGGCTTGTTTTGTTTTATGTTTTGTCTGATTGATCTTCTGATGCTTCTTTTGTTTAAAATGTTGTGCCTTTGGGTCTTCCCTGCCAGCATTTGTCAATGTATACCTTTGTAAGAGTCACATTCTCTCTCTCTCTCTCTCTCTCTCTCTCTCTCTCTCTCTCTCTCTCTCTCTCTCTCTCTCTCTGTCTGCTCAGTGTTGTGTGAAATGTGGAAACATGACAGCTGAGTCAGTCAAGGCCAATGTATCCTCACCCGTCTACATTCTGCTGATAAGGGGTAAAGAAAACGGACGGATGGATGAAGACCAACACACACTCACTCAAAGGGACAGAGGAGCAGAGTGATTTAAGATGAACATTTTCCTTATTTCACAGCACAGAGGTGTTTGTTTATTGCTGTGACACAAGTCTTCAGGTTGGATGTGTGCACACTGGTCCTGAGTGTGTGTGCTAAAATAAATTTGATCAGAGATGGTGGAAGAGAAAAATGACAAAGCTGCTGAGAGTAAAAGTTAACAGAGTGGGAACACTTGTTGTCTAAATTTGAATGAAGTCTGATTTGGGGGTGAGGGTAAGAATAATTTTCATTTTGGTACCACCTGTCAGGGGCTTCTTGGCTGCCGGCCAATGAAAATTCTGCACCTCCTCATCATTATAATCAGGCTGGATGAGCGGGGCAGGTCTGGACCTGCAGAGAGAGCCTCATTAGCTGTGTTTAGACACCTTCAGGTTGCTCCTGGTGTTTTTCACATTTCTCACATCAGCTCTCTCAGATGGAGGTGCACACTGAGTGACATCAAGCCAATCAGCTCAGGAAGTTATTTTTATCACTAACTTGGCTCCAGAGATCAGCAGAGATGGTGCTTGTGAACTTTGACCCTCTGCATGGGCCTGAGAGGAGGATGTGATGCCTTCAGACTCCCTCTGCTCACTCAGTCCTTCAGTCCTATAAAACATCATGCCTTCAGAAACATCAGAAACATGTTTCAGAAAACAGAAACATCATTCATTAAATCTTCCTGCAAGTGACGAGGTATCAAAAAGACAGCAGCCAGAATAAGATGGGTGTTAAATCTGTGGGTCTCTTTCAGAATCCTTTTCTTAGTCTGACTTCATGCTCATGTTGAAGTGTTCATGGTTTCCCTAAGACTAGAGAGGGCAGATTAGATCAAAACATGTTGGTGAAACATGTGATAGTCAAACATGTGATTGTGAAACATGTTGATGTTGAAACATGATAGTGAAACGTGATAGTGAAACATGTGATAGTGAAACATGCAGATGTTGAAACGTGATAGTAAAATGTGATAGTGAAAAATGTTGATGTTGAAATGTGATAGTGAAACGTGATAGTGAAACATGTTGATGTTGAAATGTGATAGTGAAACGTGACAGTGAAACATGTGATAGTGAAAAATGTTGAAGCATGTGATAGTGAAACATGTGATAGTGAAACATGTTGATGTTGAAACATGTGATAGTGAAACACGATGTTGAAGCATGTGATAGTGAAACATGTAATAGTAAAGCATGTGAGAGTGAAACATGTGATAGTGAAACATGTTGATGTTGAAACGTTATAGCGAAACATGTTGATGTGGCGCATTTTGATGTTGAAGCATGTGATAGTGAAACATGTTGATGTTGAAGCGTGATAGTGAAACATGTAATAGTAAAGCATGTGATAGTGAAACATGTGATAGTGAAACATGTTATAGTTAAACATGTGAAAGTGAAACACGGAATAGTAAAGCATGTGATAGTGAAACATGTGATAGTGAAACATGTGATAGTGAAACATTTTGATGTTGAAACATGTAATAGTAAAGCATGTGATAGTGAAACATGTGATAGTGAAACATGTGATAGTGAAACATGTTGATGTTGAAACATGTAATAGTAAAGCATGTGATAGTGAAACATGTGATAGTGAAACATGTTATAGTAAAGCATGTGATAGTGAAACATGTGATAGTGAAACATGTAATAGTAAAGCATGTGATAGTGAAACATGTTATAGTGAAACATGTGATAGTTAAGCATGTGATAGTGAAACATGTGATAGTGAAACATGTGATAGTGAAACATGTAATAGTAAAGCATGTGATAGTGAAACATGTGATAGTGAAACATGTTGATGTTGAAACATGTAATAGTAAAGCATGTGATAGTGAAACATCTGATAGTGACACATGTTATAGTAAAGCATATGATAGTGAAACATGTTACAGTGAAACATGTGATAGTGAAACATGTTATAGTGAAACATGTTATAGTGAAACATGTGATAGTGAAACATGTGATAGTGAAACATGTTGATGTTGAAACATGTAATAGTAAAGCATGTGATAGTGAAACATGTGATAGTGAAACATGTTATAGTGAAACATGTTATAGTGAAACATGTGATAGTGAAACATTTTGATGTTGAAACATGTAATAGTAAAGCATGTGATAGTGAAACATCTGATAGTGACACATGTTATAGTAAAGCATGTGATAGTGAAACATGTTACAGTGAAACATGTGATAGTGAAACATGTTATAGTGAAACATGTTATAGTGAAACATGTGATAGTGAAACACGGAATAGTAAAGCATGTGATAGTGAAACATGTGATAGTGAAACATGTGATAGTGAAACACGGAATAGTAAAGCATGTGATAGTGAAACATGTGATAGTGAAACATGTGATAGTGAAACGTGATAGTGAAACATGTTACAGTGAAACATGTGATAGTGAAACATTTTGATGTTGAAACATGTAATAGTAAAGCATGTGATAGTGAAACATGTGATAGTGAAACATGTGATAGTGAAACATGTTATAGTAAAGCATGTGATAGTAAAACATGTGATAGTGAAACATGTGATAGTGAAACATGTAATAGTTAAGCATGTGATAGTGAAACATGTGATAGTGAAACATGTGATAGTGAAACATGTTGATGTTGAAACATGTAATAGTAAAGCATGTGATAGTGGAACATGTGATAGTGAAACATGTGATAGTGAAACATGTAATAGTTAAGCATGTGATAGTGAACCATGTGATAATGAAACATGTGATAGTGAAACATGTAATAGTAAAGCATGTGATAGTGAAACATGTGATAGTGAAACATGTTGATGTTGAAACATGTAATAGTAAAGCATGTGATAGTGAAACGTCATAGTGAAAGGTGTTGTTGATGTTGAGATATGTGATGTTGACAGGCCACAGCTCCTGTGTTTGTACTGTCTCCTGTGCATATGTAGCACAGAGTGATAGCACATGTACAACACACAAAACTCAGGAAGCTCTGATTTTCTTTTCTTTTCCTCTCTGTGAAGAACAAATGAATATAAATCAGTGGGAAAAGAGAGAGGGGAGAGGCGTTGTGCAGAGCGCCATCACCTCCTGCCTGTCTTGTTAGTGAAACAGATTGGTGGCTCCGATTCAAAGTGAAGCAGCTCCTCATGTTTCTGTTGGTTTTTCCTTTCTCTTCCTCCTCTCCTCCCTACAACACCTGTTACACACACACACACACACACACACACACACACACACACACACACACACACACACACACACACACACGCATGCTCAGATTTAATAAGACCCCTTCTTGTGCTCTAAATCTGTGATAAAACATTCAAACAGTGAAGCGGCCACTTGAACTGCCGGCAATTACCAATTCATCACTTCCCTGTTATGGTGCTAAAACACACACAAGCACACACACACACACACACACACACACACACACACACACACACACACACACACACACACACACACACACATACACTCTGAAAATCCCGGGTCACTAGCTGAGGTGGGCATTACACCAATATTGACCCACCTGGAGAATATTACAGCAGAAGGATGAGTGTTGAGGTTTCCAGCGCTCATTTCACTGATTTGAAGCATAGAGTTTTTTACTGACCTTCACTCAGCAGCAGGATGATTTCTGTTTAAGGTCTACAGATTCGAAAGTGCTAACTCTGACTAGTTTTGAGGTAGAGTGCACATCATCTGGTGATGTTTGACAGGTTTTTTTTGGCCAAGGAACATTCCTGTTCAGATAACGTCACTAAACAACAGTTGACAGGTTATGGGGTGCTTGTTTCAGGGTTGGAGGACCCAAAACAAAATCTAGATTTTTATTTTAGGTGAAACAGGAGTATCACATTCTGAGTCTTCAGAGAAACTCTGCTGTTATATTTGTAATCTTGTCTACAGGTTATGGTTAAATGATTGTTTTACATACACATTTATTAATACGTCCCGTTATGGATAATGTGATGTCACATTATGGATCATGTGATGTCAGGTTACGGATCGACTGTAGCTCAGTGTAGCTCAGTGGTAGAGTTGTCGCCTCTCAATCGGAAGGTCGAGAGTTCGATTCCCAGCTCCTGCAGTCACATGTCGAAGTGTCCTTGAGCTGAACCCCAAATTGCTCCCACTGTTGTTCAGTGGTGTATGAATGTGTTAGATACTACTTCAATAGATTGTTCTGCCATGTGTGAATGTGTTGTGGATGGGTGAATGACACCAGCAGTGTAAAGCACTTTGAGTGGTCAGAAAGACTAGAAAGCTATATAAGTATTGGTCCATTTGGTCCATTTACGTTATAGATCATGTGATTGTCACGTTATGGATCGTGTGATGTCAGGGTATGGACAATGTGATGTCACGTTATGGACAATGTGATGTCGCGTTATAGATCATGTGATTGTCACGTTATGGATCATGTGATGTCAGGTTATGGATCATGTGATGTCACGTTATGGATAATGTGATGTCACGTTATGGATCATGTGATGTCACTATGGATCATGTGATGTCAAGTTATGGATCATGTGATGTTACGTTATACATCATGTGATCTCACGTTATACATCATGTGATGTCGCGTTATGGATCATGTGATGTCACATAGATCATGTGATGTCAGGTTATGGATCATGTGAAGTCACGTTATGGACAATGTGATGTCACGTTAAGGACAATCTGATGTCATGTTATGGATTATGTGATGTCACGTTATGGACAATGTGATGTCATGTTATAGATCATGTGATGTCACGTTATGGATGGTGTGATGTCAGGTTATGGATCATGTGATGTCACGTTATGGATCGCGTGATGTCACGTTATAGATCATGTGATGTCAGGTTATGGATGGTGTGATGTCAGGTTATGGATCATGTGATGTCACGTTATGGTGTGATGTCATCTTAGTCCAGAGACATCACAAAGGGAGCAGTCAACTGTCTGTGAAGCTGTGACCATACTGATGTGGATTACTGTGACCCTCATGCTGGAGTCTCGATGAGGCTTTGAGCACAGCTGATGGTTTGAAGCTGTCTTCATCTCTAAGGCTTTAATGCTGACTCTGGTCTGTTTGTAGACATTTTTTAAGTTCTTTTGAGAAATTTGCCCACTATAATGGTTAACAAAGAGAGACAGAGGCAGACATGCAGCAAAGGATCCAGTCTAACCAGTAACTGCTTGGACAAGCACTACATGTAGGAACTGTGTATGCAGAATGATGAGAAAACAGTTGGTGGAGAGTTATTTTCAGTGTCTTTCTAATGCTGGCCGTAGAGCTCTTTAAATGTAACTGCATTAGCGGGGAAAAAAATTGCTCATCAGGATATTTACTGATTGCAAAACAGTGGCATCATTTCACTGTGAAGCAGACAGAAGACAAGAGGCAGACAAAGAAAGGAGGAAGATGACCCAGGTCATGATTTTCTGCATCTGAACCATGTAGGCTCTGACAACTAGAACCCATCTGATAATGGATTTTTGGTGCTGATGCTGATACAGATACTGGGGGCTTTAAAAAGACGAACAATCATTTGTTGGTCCTTATTCAATATATTGGCCAATATGTAAAATAGAGACATTTTTATACAAAGGATTCATAGTGTACATGAACACATATTATAATAATACTAAAAATCTGATTGAAGACAAAGAAGCAGAATGCATCTAAATGAAAACAAGGAACTTTAGTAACACTGTCAACATAAGGACTGTAAACAGGGGTGGGAGAAAAAAATTGTTTCACTTGTCAGTAGAAAAAAAAAGGGTTTTTTTTTTTGTTTGTTTTTTTAAAATCCTTCAATTTAGCAACAAAACTTTTGCATTTCACCCTGATACCATTGTCATATAAACGGGGCCTAAGTTGGGTGGTATAGTGGTCATTTTTTCTCTGTCAGGTGGGCCTAGTTTATAAAGAGTGAAAACTCTCTGTGTGTCCTGCTGTGCAGCAGACAGCTCAGCCACCACTACAGCTAGAACATCCAAAAACCAAAGCAAACCTCCTCTCAACACAACCAGCTCCTATTGTCTCTGGACAGAGCAGCAGAAGCACCTCTGCATGTTTGGATAAATTTCAAGTAACTTCTTGAGTCTACGATCTCCACCAGGCCACATAAACACAGAGAAAGAGAGTGAGAGAGAGAGAGGTCAGCGTCAGGTCCAGGAGGACGTGGTTTTCCCACTTTGGCATGAAAGAAATTCACTTGCCTGTACAGAGTCCAGAGCTCAACCCCCAGCACTAACCAGGCCTGGATACCAAAAGTCAATATCTCACCTTCTTTATGCACTGCTGCCTGGAGAGGCAGACAACTTTGTGCTTTGCTGAGTTCCAAAAACAGACCAGCCTCAAACCAGAGGAACGTGGGTCGACAGATGCAGAAGCACAGATCTATGGCTGTGGGTTTAGAGGAGTGTATTTCTTGGATGTTTGCAGAGATTCAGACATATTGCTTGACTTGTTCTTAAAAAAAAAGAGGGAAAAAATGGAGAGGTTTTATTTCAGGGCTGATGCTGGAGAAAAGGTCGAGCTGGTTTCAGGAGCTGCACGGGGAGAGAAAACGAAGCTCCTGTTTATTCCTGTCCCAGATGAATCAGAATTATAATAATTTAGAGCAGAATAAAAATAATGAATAAAATTTCTGATGCATACTGCAGCACGTGTGGAGAGATAAGGCCAGGGGAGGGGATGAAGAAAAAAAAAAAAAACAGAAAGTCCTGAATGCACTGGAGCGAGCGCTCTACATATGCAGCAGGCGTGTGTTTTATTTAAGATCCTGATGTTTCTTTATGGTTTTTAATATGTTATCAGCTCCTCAAGGCTCCTCCATGCAATCACTTAACAGCACCACCCTGCTCATAAGGACACTACTTTACATCCTGCTGAACACACACACACACACACACACACACACACACACACACACACACACACACACACACACACACACATATTGCAGTTGACACTAATGATATAGAGAAGTATTTCTGAGCCATGCAATATGCATGCCTGGAGAGTTGTACCACTGAATAAAACCACTGAACAACAGGAGGGAGGAACTGTTTCATTGTGCTTCAGTTTCCCCGGGGACTTTAATGTTTGCTGCACAGCCCTGTTAATGCTGGCTGTGTGACTGTGCACAGCCTCGTTCTTCATTTCTTGATTTTAAAAAAATGAATTTAAGTGATTCTTGTTTTCCTTTGTTTTTGTTCCTGAGGTCAGTGAAGTCTGTAAATTTAAAAACAATAAAAACAGTTCCAGCGGGTCCTTCCAGCAGTTCCTTCCAGCGGGTCGTTACAGTAAAAGATTCAGCAGATTGTTTCAAAGAAAGAAAAACTCTTCAGTGAGATGCTTCATTTTTTTTTAGCTTAACATCATTCACAAACACATTTGAAACAACTTTACTGATGTGTAGCTGATAAAATGTGGGACACAAATGTAACAAAAAGTTATTCAGAAGAGTAAAAGAAGAACAAGGAGGCGTTTTCTTTTACACATTTTTACAAAACCAGGTCTTATTTTCACCCAACATGTCTCGGGCAGGATCTGGATCGCTGGGTCCTGTTAAGATCCATTAGAAGCGTTTCAGTCTGTCATTGTTATTATTAGCCTGTATGCTCAATGATTCCCTCACTGATTCTCTACATCATGCTGGAGTGGCTGCCCCAGCTAGCGTAGTTTAGCAGATGGATAACAGTTTCCCTTGAAAACTCTGCTTCAGGATTTTCTGCTTGAAGTTTGACTTATGAAGCTGTAAAGCTGAACACACAAAGAAATGGACAGAACTCCAGCTGATGATGATTATCTTTAAGAGGGCTATGCTGATTTATCAGTCCGGCCCTAGTTAGCATAAACAGATGTAACATGTTTTAAAACAGAATTTCAACTTTCAGCCAAACAGGAAAAGTTACGTTCAGGCTTACGGCTAATTTCAGCAGAACTACGGCAAGCTCAAGGTTCAAAAAACTCAAAGCATTGCTATAACCACTTTCCGAAACTAGATGACCTACTTCAGTCAATAACATATAACAAAACAATACATCGGTGTCACGTGACATGAGATTTTAACTTGTTTTAATTTATTTCCGTCCAGAGATATCCACATCCACTGACCGATTTCATATTTTTTTACTTATAAACTCAAAAAAATGTTGACACAGAAAACCTGTAAAGCCGACTTTTTGTACACAGAAAATTCACAGGAGGAATCGATAAGGGGATCAATTAAGAATCGTCTCAATAAGCTAACTTGATAAGGGCAGAGGTACCAATAAAATCTTTTCAGTACTCATCCAAACATGTCTCCCATGAGGACTCCTGTCCTCCTCCTCATTGTACAGGGTGGACTCATCTCTGTGAGAGTCTATCTGTGGACCAGGAAGCTCCTGAAAATGTCTAAAAAATGCCATGAAACCATGTCTGAGAGACAGTTATGTAACTGAAAGAAGTGTGAATAGTGTAGCAGGTGTCCCCAGTCTCCCCTAATTGCTCAAAATTAAGGCCAGCAGTCAAAAACAAACCGGGGAGGGGCAGGCTAATCCCTTCACTCCTGGGAAAGTGTAACTTGTGTAGCACCTGTTAAAAGCAGCGAACACAAACAAGTCTTCCCTCAGGATGACAACAAAGAGCATAAACTGGCTCTGCTGACATTTGGTGTTACCTGTGAAAACATGCTGCAGGTAAAGCAGCTGTTGTTTATTTCTCTGGGAAATAAGAATGGGAAGAGAAGGTAAGGAGGAGGTTTAGTTTGCAGAGAAAGGTAAAGTCAGGAGTGAATTGTCTCCTGGTGTCTCTTTGCAGCGGCTCGCAGCTTCATGTGTTTGGTTTTTCCTCTCAGGCTGCTGCTCCAGCTGACGTCTGGCTCTGCCGGCTGTCTCCGTGATGTCAGGGCGAGCCCGGCTGGACGTCAAGGATCTGCTGGACAGGTTTCTTAACTCCTCTGCAGGTATAGATATATATACACTATATTTATTTGTTTGTTTTGGGGGAAAAGTTGAGAACTAAAAGAAGTTCCCACACAGCAGTGAGACGGTTTCCTTGGTTCTGATATCTGCACTGCAGAGATCTTCAAACCCTAATGAGTGAAACTCCCTCTGTGTGTTTCTCTGTGAGCCAGAAAGCATCGACACATGAGCAGCAGAAATAATAGGTTTAGTGTTTCTCTCATGTTATTCCACTTTTTTTTTTTGTTTCAACAAATTAAGGGCTGCTAAACATGGACACCACTCAGGCCTCAGGTTTTAAGTGTTAGTGTAGAACATTTTCCTTCTGCTCTGTTACCGTGAACCTCAAAGCCTTTGCTCTTCATTAAGTTCAACTATTTGAATCATTTTGCCAAACTGGAACAAATCTGACGGTCACATTAAATGACATATTTTCGCAAATTTAGTTATGAAAAGAAAGAGTTATCATTTAAAGGGTTCCAGACACATGCTGACAGGAACTAGAAATAGAGAGTTCTTGTTTTTTTCTCGTAAAGGAAGAAACGTGTGTAATTCAGTTCCTTAAAACTGTGAGAATACAAGAGAATCCTTATGATAAATAAGAACACACACACACACACACACACACACACACACACACACACACACACACACACACACAAAAAAAAAAAAGATTTTCGTTTTAAATGATTGAACTCCAGCTGATGTCTGTTTGATTTTGGAGTGAAGGCAAAAACTGCCACGATACTCTCTCTCTCTCTCTCTCTCTCTCTCTCTCTCTCTCTCTCTCTCTCACACACACACACACACACACACACACACACACACACACAGCGACATGGCAGAGACGCTAATTGAAAGCCGATATGAGGACAGGACTGGGCAGAGTTTTGGGAAATGAGACCCTGAACTAAGACTTGATTTCCTCTCCCTCTGTGGTCCCCGATGTGGCCAATTGATTCCAGAGTCATGAAAGAGTGATGCATCTGAGAGCTGGAGTCAGTGAGTGATGGAGAGAGAGAACTCAGACAAAAAGAAATGGGAACATATTAGCCGTGGCTCTGCAGTAAACTGTCAGTATTAACCTGCATTAATTATCAGGGGAATCACAGCCTGTTATTATCCTCTGAGTGGACCAAAGGTTTACAGAGAGGACAGAGACCGGAGGACACGTGACACTTATTTAACCAGCTTTGATTCCTGTTAGCAACTTTAATTCATTTAATTAGTAACACTGTCAGCAGGAGGCCTGTACACCCTTAACTAAGATGAAACTTACAGCACTTTAAACTCTATAACAGTCTGATATTAGATAATGATGGACATGGGAATTAACAGCTGCATAAATATTTGTTTATCTCACAAAGATCATTTACACTTCTTACAGATTAACCGATGTCCATGAATCTATGATACTATTCGGCCTGATTCATGGATAAATTGGTGATCCGCTACAATGCTTAGTGCAAACCTGGGTGTCACATTTTAACATAGGCACAAACACACTCACACACACACACACACACGTTACAGATTCAGTCATTTCTAATCAGTGAGAACCTCGATAAGTCTGCGTGTTCTGTTTTCAGGTGGTGATAAGAGCAATGAGGTATAGTGAACGGGTTGTTATGTGAATTAGAATCAGGGTGAGAGATGATCTGTGTTATGAGCCTGCTCACCCTGGTGGCATTATAATTTGCATAACTACCCAGTCACAGTTATTATTTCTTACAGAGCGTTGAAGGCTGCTTGCATCGATTCAGAAAACTCTCATTCTTTCATAGTGACTGAAACCATCATGACCTTGTTTCTTCGTGCTTATATTGAGTCTGTCTTGACCTTTTCTTTGGTGTCATAGTTCAGTAACACGTCTTTAAGAGAGACATTTCTTGAACCAAATAGTTTAATGGTGTAGTCGGCTGACTGGTGAGTCACAGCCGTATCCAGCATCCCTGTGCACCAGACAGGGACGGTGGATAGCTACTTCAGTTTTAACTCCCATCATCCTTTGCACAGTGAGTTTCAGTTTCTACCCTCCTGACGGAGGTTCACGGTCCCAAGGTGCAAGACAAAAAGAGACAAAAACAGCTTTGTTCCTGTTGCTATCACTGAATTCATTTATTAGTTCTACTTATCTGGTCTTATCGTGGCGTTTACTGTTTTTATTTTAATCATTGCTTCTACTTGGTTTTTACTTTTTCTTTTTTGTCTTTTAAATGATGTTTGCTCTCATTTTAATTACGGTTGGTGGAACTGGAGTACTTTAAGATCATGTTTTCGTGTCCTTATAGTGTGTCTATTGACTATTTTTGTAGGTTTCTTTTGTTTGTTCGTTTTGTGACTAAATGTCAAAGTGGGTGCCATCATCTTGTTGCAAAACAGATCCACCACCAGGTGCAAATGAAATAACCTACCTATTAAAAGCATACGGTCCTTGGGGCCAGACCCAGATCTGTTCCTCAGGCTCGTCATGTAGTTTGTTTTAGTTTGTTTTCATCTACATCTTTCTCTCCTTTGTCCAAACTCTTCCTCTCTGTTAAGAGACACTTTGCCCTCCTTCCATCTGTCATACCTCATACATACACGTCTTTGTCTCTTCCCATCTTTTCTCATCCTAACACTCCTGTGAATCAAGGCTAAAAAAGAAAAAGAGCTTTTGTAAACTTAGAGAAGAGCTTTGGAAAAACTAGAAGGACAGTACCGTCGTCCCAGACTCAGCAGTGAAAATTACTTTTGCTTAAATGTCCTTCAAGGTTCAAAGAAGTGTAATGAAAAAAAGGGAGAAACAGTCCAACACAGCTGATGTGTTCCTCATCCTTCAAAATGTAGCTGTTCTATCAGGCCTGGAGAGAAACCTCGAACCAAAAACACACAAAACCGGTTTATAAAAACACGCTAAAGGTTTGTCTGTGAGCCACACATGGAGCACAAACATTTCAGGCCCTAAAAACTGTCAAACAGATCTGAAACTGTGGGTTTAATAAGAAATCATTTCATTCTTGAGTAATATATTTACTGACAGACTCAATTTTCATTCAACAACCTCAAGAAGTGTGAAGACTTCGATGGACTGTGCTCGTCTGATGCCTTCTGGTGAAGACTATTTGTTATGTGTGCTAAAAGTGAGCAACCACTGGAGCTCATCATCATCATCAAAAAGCTCGCTGAAATAAAGGAAAGGGACGAAGCTACAGGTCAGACTCACATAACCTGATAAACTAATGAAACATTCTTCAAACATGACCGTAAAGTTGTGCAGCTCTTTGCAGTTTGCTCTTGGTTTGTGTGATTACATAGATGAACCTTCAGCACCCTCAGTTTCAAATAAAATAAATCATCAACAGATCAGAAGGCCAGGCACTGAAACCTCATCAGAACACTTGAAGTGAACCATGTCAGACCAGGAGTCAACAGGTTTGAGGTCTTACAGCCCAACATGAACCAGGAGAGGATCATCATTGGGGTAAGAAGCACAGGAACTATCTGGCTTCATGACCACAAATATCTGAGGGTCCAGCTTCATCCAGACTCCATGTCCTGATCAATGAAAAGCCAGAGCAAAACATCCCATATCACTGCTGCTGGGTGCTGAAGCACTGGACCCTTACCCTGACCTCACAGCAGACTCACAGCAGACTCACAGCAGGTTCAGTGAAAGATTCAAATCATCACATATGTATGAAGCTACTCATCCCAAACTCATTCATAACGATCCGTTTGAAAACAAACACCAAACATCCACCTCCATGGCACACTCAGTCCGTTTCCATGCACACAGCGGTGTGTATGAGGTCATAGCTCTGTTGTGAAGTCAGAGTGAGGGATCAGGTCTTCTCTGAGATGAATGCAGCTGTATCTCTTCATGTTTTTTGGTTTGTTTGTTTGCCAACTAATCTCTTTACATGCATTTCAAGAGTCTGATCTTGTTCTTACTGAGCTCAAAGTCTGATTGCTGAAGCTGTATGTAAACACACTGTGTGAGGCTGCTTGTTTAGTGCAGCTTTTTTCTATCAGTTGACCAGTAAGACATTTCACTGCTGAAGTGTAATCTGACACAGATAATCTGGCTGGGGTACAGGTGAATGAAGCCCAGCAGGTAGTTCTGCCTCAGGCTGTAGGTCAGTAGGATGAAACTGGATTTGTCAGTCACTGTGTATGGAAATATTTCTGTGCCATCAGAGTTTGAAAATGAATTTCTCACGCTGATTTGATTCTGCATCAAATTCAGGCTTTGAATTCTAAAAACCATCAAATTTTTAGCACTGATTTTTTTTTCTGCCTTTGAATTTTTTTAGAATGTTGAAATAAATTCTGTGTATAAAAAAAGATGTTTCAAAACGGTTTATATATATACAGTGTGGGAAATAAGTATTTGATCCCCTGCTGAATTTGTAAGTTTACCCATTTCCATAGAAATTCACACGCTCTAATTTTTATGGTTGTTTACTGGTTATAAGTATTATATACTATTCTGTCTATCCTTATAAACAGTAAACAACTATAAAAATTAGAGTGTGTTGATTTCTATGTAAGTGGGCAAAATTACAAATTCAGCAGGGGATCAAATACTTATTTCCCACACTATATATATATATATATATATATATATATATATATATATATATATATATATATATATATATATATATATATATATATATATATATTTTTTTTTTTTTTTTTTTTTTTTTTTTTTTCAGTAAATACACCTGTTGTTGATTGAGTGATACCTGTTGGCATGTCTGTGTAGAGTTCCTGTCACTCGTGTCGGTCACCAAAAATAGATAAAAGTCTAAACCAGATGATAGACATCAACTGCTACTACCTCTAAATTTGTTTTTGATGTATACACAGGTCCTCACCATGCGTATAATGTCGAGGGTGAGGACATTTGGATCTATAGGCCTACGCTAACACTATGAAATTGATTATGTGGCCCGTCTACTCTGACTCAGGTCCGGTTCATTTCTGGCTACGCTGCTGATACAGATATATCTGAGGTCAGTGTGTGGCCTGCTACTGCTTCTAATCTGAGCTCAGCTCACTTTAAACTATTCAAAGACCCAGAGGAGGCTCCCAAAGCTGCTCTGGACTCTCTCTCTCTCTCACACACACACACAACACACACGGGATCATGTTTACAATACATCTCTGACTGTGTAAAGGCCAACGTGGACTCCTGCTGTTCATTATTAGTGTGTGTGTGTGTGTTTGGAGATGGCGCTTTTATGACAAGTCATAAAACAAAGACAGCAGCACATTTCCCCGGGAGAGGTCATTTGGCTGGACATGGCTACAAGTCACACACACACGCACACACTGACCACGCACACACACACACGTGTACTCACAGAGTCCCAATCACAAAAATACACACTCACAGCAGGAGTCAACCTTAGTGGTGGCCCTCAGATGAAATAAAGGGACGGAGGACTCGGTGAGGAAAGCAAACAAATAAAGAGAGAAAATATGAGAGAGCAGAGGAGAAACAAAACCAACACTTCTTCTTATATATTCTTATAAATTTATTTTTTATGTATTTCATGCTGGTTTAATGTTTTTGGTTGGAATGAGAATCCACTCCTTTGTCTTTGTTTCTGAACCCTGAAGATTCAAACCCAACGAGCAGCCGTAGTGAGAGACAAAAAACGAAACGAAACGAAACAAAACAAAACAAATTAAAACAAAAATCATTTTCAGGACTTTTATAGTGTTTCGTATTTTAATCTTCAGAGGTTAAAGGTCAAACACTTTTAGTCATAAAACAAACAAAAAAGTGACTGCAAGAGGAACATGACCTTTTAATCAGATTTTGTTTAATGAAGACATCGTGAGGATGATTCCAAAGCTGTTCTGTCACTGCTCTGAACCTACACTGACATTTACCCTAGACTGAAGAGGATCCAACTTTTTCTGATGTGTGGGGATTTTAAATTTAACAGGACGCTTGTATTTTCACCAGTGCAGATTTTGAGGTGTTTACAGCAGGGGTCTGCCTCATCTCACCTGGATTTAAGTCATTCCAGAGCCACAAACTCTACTTTACCTTTGCAATAAAGACAACATGCTGTATTAAATATAATACATAGTTAAAGTATATTGAATAATTATCAAAAAAATATTTTTTTCTGTATTTATGAAATTGTAGAACTACAAAAAGAATATCTGAATTTAAAAAGAGTCTGTATATTGACAGCGTTGCTCAACTGATCATTTTTTGTTGTTTGCTAATTTCTGGCCACATATCAAGTACGTATATTAAAGCGGGCAAAACAGGAAAAAAACATCCACACAGATTTTTTTTTTCTACATTGTTTAACAACCAGACTTTCTGTAAGAAAAATAAAAAAAATCGTATTTCAATAATGTTTTTTTTTTTTTTAAAGCTACAGGGAGCCACTGCAAAGGAGTCAAAGAGCCTCATGAGGCTCCAGAGCCGCAGGGTGCAGACCCCTGGTTTACAGTGTTGGTTGAGCAGTGCTGGAAACACACAGGCACACTGCTCTCGAGTTAGTCAACCCATGTGACACATCCAAGCCAATGATATCTCTACATTCCAGGTAGGGCTGCCAAGATTAGTCGACTAGTCACGATGACGTCGACGATCAACTTCGTCGGCGACTTATTTAATAATCGACGTCGTTGTTTTAATACTTTTTAAACTTTATTTTTCCCTCCAAACTGCCGCTGTACTTTCACCTGTCTCGTCTGCAGTTCTGTCCTTGACGCATACGTGCAGAAGTGGTAACCAGGGTAACCTGTGATGTCACTGGAAAAGTTATGCTCAACAGTATCATGGCTAGCCGGCAACAGAGCTCGAAAGTTTGGGAGCATTTTTCCAAAATAAAGGAGAAAAGTGTGCAATGCAAAATCTGCAAAGCAGAAATGTCCTTCCATGACAGAACGACGGTGATGAACGAGCATCTGAAAAGACAGCACGCCGTGGCTGATTTATTTTCTGACGAAGAATGACAATCTCTGTAAGCTAATTGGCTAGTTGGCTGCTAACATTAACGTCAACAGGGAGCTACCTACTTAATAGCGATGTCATGTTTGAATGGAAAATTGGTACATTAAAAAAATGTCAGAAATGCTGCTACAAGCTGCAAAGTTCATTAAAAGCTGAATGAACTATGATATTAACTGTCTTCATTTTTAGTTAGTACATACCTTAAACACTTGAAGCTGGAAGCTAATGATGTTAGCTGTATGCTGGTGCAATAAGCTGCAACTTATGTATGATCCGAATAGTCGACTAATCACAAAAAATAATCGGTGACTAGTCGATTATCAAAATAATCGTATGTGGCAGCCCTAATTCCAGGTGCTCAACACTGACGCTCTGCACGCTGACGAAAGTTTAGCGAGAGGGACGGATGAAAGGAGGACAAAAAGAGACACAGAGGGAGAAGACAAAATGAGGAGTGAGCCGAGTTAGAAAGAGAACAACATCCACACACGGTGCAGTCTGAGGAAAGAAAAGTGGACTCATTCATGTTCATCATTCCCTCTGAGAGGACAATCATGACCTGCTTTAATTTAAAATCTCTTCTTTAAACTGCTGCTCTGGTTAAACTGATTCAGCTGAAGGTTCCTTCATTTTGTCCACTTGTGTCTTGTTTGGATTAACAGCTGAGGATCTGTGTTCATACAGTGAGGCACAGAGGCCTTCCTCTGCCACCATGAGTGAAATTCATGGCTGTATACACAGCGTTCTGTGAATCAGAGCCTCTCATCGGCACCCATTTTTCAAACTTGCATGGGAATTGGCACAGATTTGGGCGTAGAACAGGCTTACGGCAACGTTGACATGTGATTTATGAAACTTGCATTCCACGGCCAATCACGGCGTACGCCTGGTCAGGTATTTATGAATCTGGCAGGTGAAAACTATCATAGTTTAAATAACACGCCCCTAAATATTCAAGGTTCAGCTGACCAAACCCATGGAATTTACGACATGGAGGGATGCATTATGGGAAAAAATGGAGACTTCTCTGTGCTGGAGATCAACAAACACCACAGCAACCGAATTAGAGAGAAACAAAGCTGTGCTGTTCAGCAGCTGGAGAAGAAGCAGCCGTCTGCAGCCGTGGATGAAACAAACCAAACTACAGCAGATTTCAAAACTAGGGCATCAAATGTCTTGTTTGCAAACGAAAGACTCCAATATTATAAATGATTTCAGTTTCAGGGATTAGTGACAGAGGAACAGACCAACCTGCTCCGTGTTTGATGTAGATAAATAAACATTTTGAATAATCCGGACTGTGAACTGGTTCACCTACAAACTGATTTCAGTTTATTTTTGGTCTTTTTGTGTCTTTGCAAAGAGGAGCATCGATACGCTCAATTACACACAGATAGAACAGAGTTTATCATGAGAGGAGCTGATTGGTTGAGATCACATGTACATGAATGTCTTCAGTTATTAAACAGCCCACTTTTCCACACACAGTTCAGGTTCATATGATGATATTGTTCAGAGTGAAACAATCATCTTCATGGTAAATCCTGTCATCAATACGGCTTCCTTCAAGACAAAAAAGAAAAACACGCTAAAAGTTTGATCCAGCGTCCTCTGAAGGATCTCTGCTGAGACTTTTCTGTGGACGTGGGAGTGTTTTTAATCACTGTGAACAGCCTCTCTGATTTTCAGAGTAAATCCATAAAGGAAATATGAACAAATCAGCTGACAGCTCGTGTTGCTCCTTCATAAGTGATGTATTTTACAGTGATTGGAAGAAAAAGAGTGAAATGTTCAAAACATTCTTGGTGTCAAATCTAATTCAACAATCCAAATATTAATCTGCAAACCCCTGTCTGTCTGTCTGTCTGTCTGTCTGTCTGTCTGTCTGAAAATGCTCTGCACTCATATGATCCAATAATTCTCTGCTACAGATTGATTTTCCTCACTGAAATTCCTTCTGACATGAAACTTGTGTACACAAACTCAAAACCTGGTGTGGGATTTGAGGGTACCCTCCACCCACCTTCAGATTGATAAATGCTGATCCCTGCGTGGAAATGAGTGTACACACATTTTTCAGTCATACGCATGTTTGATAAATGAGGGCCAGTGTGCAGAGTCACTGATGATGAGGTCTGTGGCAGAGAAATGCTGACTCATTTGATGGAGGCAGCTGTTTTTGCTCGGTTAGCGTCGGGGAAGGAACAATGCGGACGACTCTCCTGTTTAGCTGTTCAATCTGCTGAGAAGTCCTCCAGCAGACAGTTTATTCAACACTAATGTGTTTACCGTGGTGTAATGAGCTGCCTGTGGCCTGTGGCGGTTTGCAGCACATGTAACACTCAGCAGCTTCAAACCTACGTTTGGTATTTACATGATCATCACACATGACCAGCAGCAGAATTACTGTTCATTACGATGGAGACGAGTGCTGCACATTGACTTCACTGGTTAGTGTGTGTCTCTGTGTATTATACAGAGGTACCACTGTGTGTTTTCTGCTCCTGAATCACTGGCCTTGGTTTGTGTTTGTTCTGGTATGTGTGTGATAACATGCTACAGGCTTTAACCATCGAGTTTGGTGATTATTGTACAAGTCCTGCTGAAAGAAACACCTCACACCCATGGTTCTGTATAATAATATATAATATCACTCTTTTTTTAAATTTGTTCAGCCTCCTCTGCACCTCCTCTCAGCTTGTCTCACAGGCTGACCTCTTAATTAACTGACTCCAGCCTCTGTGGGAGTGTTTCACAGTTTAACTTTAACACAGTTTAGACTTTTTCTTTCTTTCTTTCTTTCTTTCTTTCTTTCTTTCTTTCTTTCTTTCTTTCCTCTGGTCCCTGACTGTCCCTCAGGAGGCTGAGACATGATGCTGCAGCCTGCACAGATGCTCCTCACTCACTGTCAGCAGGAAGCGCCTGAGCAGGGGTCCAGAGGCAGGACTGAACCATTTACCGTAAACAGAGGGGAGAGCCTGTCAGTACACAGGCTGTCTGAGTGTTATGTTCATGTTCACTGGTGGACTGGGACAAGCTGATGAAGGGTGATGAAGACTGGTCTGGGGTTGGGTTGTCTGTGTGAGGGCCTCCATCAGTCTTTGGTCTTCTGAACTGTCCTCATCTGTCTCCAGCTCAGCGCTCCTGAAGGTATGGGCAGATTTATCGACCATCACACCATTTCACAGAGAAAAGAGGTCAAAATTCTGAATTTTGAGTTTTAACTGAGAACAAATCAATTAACAAATCAATTAAAAAATATATTGGACCTTTTTATTTATTTATATATTTATTTTTGTTTCCCAGTGGCCCCAATCCATATATCTATATCTATATCTATATCTATCTATATATATATATATATATATATATATATATATATATATATATATATATATATATATATATATATATATATATATATATATATATATATATATATATTTATATATATATATATATATATATATATATATTTATATATATATATATATATATCTTCACACTTTCTAAGGTTTTTCCCTCCTGTTTAAATTCTCGCTTGTGTTCCTGCTTTGGATAAAAGCATCTGCTCAGTGAAACGGAAATGTAGAATTACAGAAATCATAGACAGATATAGATACCAAGTTTAAAAGCATAGAAAAGAGAGTGTAGAAAAAAAATCCACAGCTTTGGAAAATTGGTATGTAACACTGTAATTTGTTGGCTCAATGTTTTGCTAGAGCTTCAGACTAACATGCTCATCCTCATACTCGGGGGAAATCTGCTCTTTGTATAAAAGGATGTGGGTGAGACGGTTTTATTCTCCACACGAATCAAAGAGCTGAAGAAAAACTGAACGAACACACACAAAAAATAAATAAATAAATAAATAAATAAATAAATAAGCATTCTCACAAAGCCCCAACTCTCCAAATCCAACATGTTTTCATCCTGTTGGACTCTGTCCTGATCTGATTCTTCAAACAATCCTGATCATACTCAGCCAATCACACCAAATCTGCCTTTCAATGGTCTTTTAAAGGAGCGTGAGTCAGAAACCAGGGCTCTGACATCATGTCAGTGAGCGCCAGCACGCTGACATCAGAAACTACACATCAGATTTATGTATCAGCAGCGTGTGTGTGTGTGTGTGTGTGTGTGTGTGTGTGTGTGTGTGTGTGTGTGTGTGTGTGTGTGTGAACATGAGGTCAGGCTAACAGGGTTCAGGATCATTACAGATCATTTAGACATTCATCAGTGATAACACGCAGCATGAGTGTCCTGAAGTATTACTCTGTAAAAGCCGTGTAATGAATGTCTGTGTGTGTGTGTGTGTGTGTGTGTGTGTGTGTGTGTGTGTGTGTGTGTGTGTTGCACAGCTAAAAGTAGGAGCAGGAATACTTAGAAGAGGAACAATCAAAGCTTTTACCAGCAAAGAGACAGGGGGGGTAAAAGAAAAAAAAGGCTTTGGGGGGGGGGGGCGGCAAACTGTCAGAGAGGAAGAGGAAGATTACAGAACAGAAAGTTAGAGAGGAAGAGAACGAGGGAGGAGATGTGTGCAAAAACATTAATGTGAGGAGAAAGAGATGAAGAGAAATAATTAAGAAAGATGATTGAAGAAGGATGGAGAACATGATGAGAAAGGGCCAGCCAGAGAATGAGGAGTGAGAGGCAGAGCGAGAGACACACAGAGAGAGAGAGAGAGAGAGAGAGAGAGAGAGAGAGAGGGTGTCCTTAATGACCACTTTAGTAGTTTGGAGGCGGTAATCTGGTTAGCCTCCGGGCTGCAGGTCATGTAACACTATCCTCGCCCTGGCAGATGATTCTGGCTTTCTGTGCGTGTGCACATTTGCATGAGTGTGTGTGTGTGTGTGTGTGTGTGTGTGTGTGTGTGTGTGTGTGTGTGTGTGTGTGTGTGTGTGTGTGTGTGTGTGTGTGTGTGTGTGTGCGTGTGTGTGCGTGTGTGTGTGTGTGTTTGTAAGCCAATCCCGATGTAGCCTGAATCACTTCTCTGTAGGAGTCTTGTGGAAATTGCTGCCTAAATGAAATTATGTTGTAATTTAAAAACAATTTATCAAAGACAGTTTGGTGTCACTCCCATTGGAGCCATTAGGCCTCCTCACACTCCCAGAAACCAGGAAGACTTCCAGCTCGGAGAGGAGAGGAGAGGAGAGGAGAGGAGGAAGAAAGGAGGAGAATAAGGAGAGGAGGAGGAGAGGAGGAAGAAAGGAGGAGAATAAGGAGAGGATGAGGAGAGGAAGAGGCGAGACGAGGAGGAGGAGAGGAGAGGAGAAGGTAGAGGAGGAAGCGAGGACGAGGAGAGGAGGACAAGAAAAGGAAGAGGGGGCGAGGAGGAGGAAGAGAGAGAGGTGTCTGATATAAAGAAGCTCCAGAATCAGCTGCTGGCTGTGTGCATGGTCTGTTACAGAGAGACAAACCTCAGTCTTCAGGGAGACACAGATAACTGCTGGACTTAGTGTTTGAGGTCCACAACACAAAAAAAGATATTTATGATCAGCAGAAAGAAAAGAAGAAGAAAGGAGGGTCAACAGTGAAGGAGGCAGAAGATAGAGCTCACAGAAAAGATGTCCGGGTTCAGGCTGTGACAGCTTTAGAGGACTTGGTGAGTTCAAAGGGACCTCAGTGGACTTTAGAGTTCTAGGGCTCAAGACCTTAATCAGACTCTGTGGTCCAGTTAGACGTCTGTTCAAACACAAGCTGACAAACACTGATGGTTACACTCCACTGTGACTGAAAGCTTTACTGTTCACTGAGAACTTCACATACTGACAGGTGAACAGGTGAACAAGTGAACAGGTAAGAAGGTGAACAGGTGGGAAGGTGAACAGGTGAACCCAGACACACATGATTAGCGACTGCTTTGGCCTGACAGCAGAGCAGGTGGTAAAACATGGAGGACGGATGGCACATTGTTTTTTATTATTGTACTTGACATGTTTGCATGTGTGTCTATATTCAATTGAATTAAGTCTATCAGTTTGAACAGTGAATATCTTGTCTATGTACAGTGTATTCAGTTGAATACAGGTTAAACAAGATTTGCAGATCACTGTATTGTGATTTTATTTGCATTTTACAAAACGTGTCTGTCTCTGTGTGTCAGCCCTGTGATTGGCTTGTTTTTAGTATAAAATGTCTTTTTAGAGTTAATCCAAGCCACATTCACTAGATCAGTTCAGAAACATGTTTGGACTGCTCAGTTGAATGTGGATCATATAAAGTATAAAAAGACAATTTTTGCAAAAAAAAAAAAAAAAAAACATGACAGAAACAACACTTGCTTGAATTTTAGTTTTTGCAGTGTACCCACTGCCTAACACCAAGCTCTACACCGCTGACTGTTAGCAGGACAGAGACGGTCTGAAACACTGCTCAGTTTGATTCATTTCTCACACGAAATAAAGAAAGATACATTCAGACCGTATTTAGAGGAACAGGGGCATCAGTTCACTACAGATAATGATAAATGATGAGGTGAACTCTCAACACACAGCTGTATGGTTTCTGATCCACAGTGTCCATCCACACGTTTACATTCTGCTGTTGATTTTTTACACGTCCACACTCTGAAACTGAGGTAAACCAGGGAAGAGTGTGTGCATGTGTGTATTCTCACACAGTCAACATGGAGCACCGGTAGTGGTCTCAGAGAGAATTTACCAACACACACACACACACACACACACACACACACACACACACACACACACACACACACACACACACACACACACACACACACACACCAAGGCCAATAATTCAGGTGCAGAAAACAGACAAAAAAAGAAGTACACGCTGTACATGAAATATTCAGAGGAAACCATGGATTAACAATCTATCACAGAGATGAGACAACTTTTCCATGACTGCAGGGAGAGAGAGAGAGAGAGAGAGAGAGAAGAGAGAGAGAGAGAGAGAGAGAGAGAGAGAGAGAGAGAGAGAGAGAGATGAAAAGCAACGGGGTTAAAGGAGATGCAGAGGCACCCCAGAAGAAAGAATTAAAAATGAGTGATGAAAGCGTGCGCCAGGGTGTGGCTCCGAGGTGGGAGGCAGCAAGAAAGTATCGATCAAGAATTCAAACTTCCTGCGGACGTGTTCCTGCTAAAAGCAGCAGTAAGTGTGTGTGTGTGTGTGTGTGTGTGTGTGTGTGTGTGTGTGTGTGTGAGAGCTGTTTGTGCAGGTATCAGGCAGTACAAACAGAACCTGTGTGTCATCAGACGCGCTCAGAGAGAAGAACTACAAAAAAGTCCCATAATTAGATTGGACGAGGTTTCCATTAGAGCTGCAGAGCTGAAGCAGTGCATATTTTTAGCAGGCTGGTGTGTGTGTGTGTGTGTGTGTGTGTGTGTGTGTGCATGTGTGTGTGTACCTGTTTACCTTTCTCTTCTACCTGTGTGTATGTGTGTGTGTGTGTGTGTGTGTGTGTGTGTGGGATATGTCGGAGGATTTGTAGAGCTGATGTTCAGAATAGTAAGAGGAAGCTTAGAGCTTTCTCATCATTGTCAAGATCAGAGGTGTGTGTGTGCGTGTGTGTGTGTGTGTAGCCTTCCCTAATATTCATTTACAAGTTATGAGCCGACAGCCTGAAGAACTGGAGTGTTTACAGCAGCTTTGACGTCTGTAAACTGCCACATGATGCCTCGGCGCTGTGATTACTGCAGCTCTGCTGGAGTTGTGTGGGCATATTTTACAAAGCCTGAAATTAAAAAGATATCACTCCTCCATCACACACACACACACACACTCACTGCTGTACGTGACCTGAACCATCTGGCTGTGAGATTTACATCTTCTTTATCATCCTGTCTAAAAACGTTATGATTACCAAGCAGATGTAAATCTAATCAAATCCATAAAGTGATACAGCGCACACAGAGCGGAGCTGTTTCTCCTCAGAGTCATGATCCTGGAGGAGGATTACCATCCTATGTCCAGGTTTTTACATTAGTTAACTTCATATCAGTTTACTGTGCTTCAGTTTATGATAAATAAAATAAGACATTTGACAAATAAGGCTGTAAATGACAACCACAGTGTAAAACAGAGCATGGAAAGGAGGGAGGAGCATGGGGATAAACATAAAGTATGAATTCACTTTAAAGACTCCAAATGGGAAGTCAACAATAAGAGTAAAAACCATTAGGATATCATCATAAAAAAGCAGCTGCCCAGAGTTTGTTTTTGGTTTTAATCAGATTTTAAAAATGACTATAGATCCTTCTGGAATGTCAGCGCCCCCTGTGGACTGGAGCATGTCATCTCTCTGTGGGTACGAGCATCCACATCATGTTTGTAGTAACTCTCTAAAAGTAAAATTACTTTCTTTCTTACTTTGTCAGCTCTAAAATCTGATAACACACACATTGAAATACTCTAAAGTTTCTGATTCTGATTCTGATTCTAAATGTGTACGGGTCCATCTCAGGTAACTTCGTTTCATTTTTTAAGCTTCCTGAGCTGAAGATGGTTTCATTTTTCTCAATCCTGTTACTAAACCTCATATGACGTCTAAAAAACAGGTTTCAATGCTTCCTGAGCTGAGGACGGTTTCACTTTCCTCAGTCCTGTTCTCTAAACTCATGTGAGGTGTAAAAAGTCTGTTTAAAGTCTGTCAGCTTATTTCCTGCTGCTTTTCTGCAGCACTTTGTGGCAGCTTGGTTCCCTGTAAGTTTTATATTCACATTGTCAAACTGATCTGAAATCTCAACAATTGAAGTCATTAAAACTATAAATGTCAAAATGCTAAAAATCAGCATGAGGTGAACTAATATTCAGACTAATAAATCAACTGACTAGAGGACTAAAGGACTCTACTGGCTCCTGGTCCTGGTCCTCAGTCCTGGTCCTCCTCATTTGAGTAACAGGACTGAAAGTAACAGGAATGAGTTTTAGCAGATAATTAGCAAACACATGAAATATAGCCACATGGCATTTATGCTAATAGCATGTTGACACTTAGCACATTACAGTCATCCACAAAAAGTCTAAAAAAATAAAATAAAATAAAGAAATAAGATGGAAAAAAATAAGGAGATAAGAGGACTGATCTGAGATTTGAAGCCCCTCAGTCAGAATGTAAATATCATCCAATATACAGAAACATCAATGAGTCAACTTTCACAACCTTCCCAACCTTCCCATGGCCTGCAGAGGATCTGAATGATGCTACTTCCTGTGGACCAGGTGACTTGTGGAATAGTCCATTTCTTTTTCAGAGGGGGGGTGATGTGTTAGGGTGACAGGACTGAGTCAGAATCAGGGACACCACTAAACAAACTACACTGGATTTATACTAAACTATTTTTGTTGTTGTTGTTGTTGTTGTTGTTGCTTTTTTTAAACTTAAATAAAGTTGAGATACAGAGTAACACATATATGTATATATATTTTTATTTATTTATTGATTGATTTATTTCGGTCACGTCAGCACACTTATACAACATCACACATTGTCAACAGTTGATCAAATTGTACATGTCCGAAAGGGAAGACGGGAGAAGCAGAGCTTATCTAGTCCCGTCCCCATTTCCTCAATATTTAGTCTCCTCTTTTCCACATATCATCAGATTATTATAAATTTGTATTCCATTTACAGAAGTATGATATTTGATATCTATTTAAGTATGATATATGATATGACATTTCTGAAGGATTTAAATGATTGTATTTGATGGTAAAGTCTGATTTTAGGGAGCGGATACAGGCAACAAACGTTATTTTTCCAGTGTTTAAAGTACTTTAAAATAATTATTTGAATTCTTTTTATTAACTATGCAATCAGATTAATGTGCAGGACATTTGGATTAAAACAAAATATATTTTACAGTTAATTTTATCATACATCTATACTTTTTATTTCCTGGGGATGCAAATGGCACAGATTCAGTGGAATTGTGCTCAGTCTCACGTTTCATAGGCGGCTGAAAACTACTCACTGAGGCTTTAAACCGTCTGACCTGAGGATGAAGGATGAGGGTGTTTGTGGTTTGTTTGTTGGAGTTCTGTCTCTGTATGTGAAGGTAGGGTGCTTAACTGCTGGTTTTCATGTAGGTCTCAAATCAGATCTATGATTTTTCCTTGATCAGGTCTAAATAATAAACATCATGTGAAGGGGTGAGAAAAGGAAAAGGTCAAAGGTTAACCTTCACAGTGCAGAAAATCAACAGAGCTGAAACATGCTGGCCTGATTTTATCTGTTTGTCTGTGAACTCGGTGTGCATTACAGCTTTTTGTTTCTCTTCCTAACACAAACCAAACATCTGAGTGTGTTAGATCAAATGATAAATATCAATGATTCCAATCATTGAACCACCTGTTTGTCTCTGTAAATCAGTCTCTACAAAGCTCTCAGGTCACAGGTTAGTGGTTTTTGGATTGGTTGGGGTTTACAGTGGGCATTTAGAGAGCAGGACTGTGTCACTGAGGATTTGAGGACATTTAAAATAAAACTGCTTTCAAAGAAAATAATGCATTTTGAAGGTTTGAGCTCCGTGTGCGGCTCCTGGCTCCTGTTTTGTACCAGCTGCTTCTGCATCACTTACTTTTATATTCTCTGCTGTATTTCTGATTCTGCTCTCATCAGTTCCTCTTCATCCACTTCCTGTGTTTCTAAAGTGTCTCACTGAGAAGCCATAAAAAGCCTGTTCTGGAACATGATGAACTGTGCTCACTGCACTGGTTAAATGATGCCACTCCAGCAGTATGCTAATGTGCAGCGCAACACAACAACACAGCACCACAGCAAAGCTTGAGCTCTGCTTTAGACATTACCTCCCCATCTCCCTCTCTCTCTCTCTCTCACACACACACACACACACACACACATGCATATACAGAGTCATGCACACGCGCACAGGCAGAGGCAGTCAGACTAATGTGTGTGACCTATGGTGCTAGCTTACGGCACTGGGAACATTAGTGGTTCAGATTGAAACAAATGAAGACAGCTCTTCACTTAGTCACAGTCAGATGGAGCTCGGCAATAATAACACAAAGAGGGAGAGAGAGTGTGCATGTGCACGTGCATGTGTATGTGTGTGTGTGTGTGTTTCACTATAGATGTGTGATGGAGGTTGTGTGTATTCAGAGGCCTGCACACACTTGCATGGTTGTGTTTAATGCATGTGTGTGTGTACGCCATCGAGCTGCGTCCTTTTTGTTTGGTCTTTGTACGAGTGTGTGTGTGTCTGTGTGTGTGTGTGTGTGCGTGCGTGTGCGTGTGTGTGTTAGTGATTAATATTCTGGGTTGAGATGATGATGAGAACCTTCAGGGCTTTTCTGATGAGAGCCCTGTGAATTAAAAACTGACAACAGGATTCTTAGCCAAGACAAATGCTTTCTGCACACACTGGTTATTATATGGATTTCTGGCACATGCATGCTGCTAAGTGCTCTGTGGTTATTAAAATAACACTGCTGATTGTGATCCATGGTGTTTGGGTAATGAAGTTTTACAGTGTTTTCTAAAACTCTTTGTTTCTGCCCTTCAAACAGATCTGCAGGTATCTTTCTGCCTCTTTGACCTTTTGTTGCTTCAGCAAGAAGAAGAAGAGGAGGAAGAACTGCACAGAGTGCTGTTTGATGGTGCCTCAGATTTACGCTTCTGTAAAGTCACAGCAGCAATCGGTCCGAGTTCAGCCTGCTAACAGTTAACGGTAAGTAAGCTTCTCATTAAAGCGCTGCAGCTGAACAAGCTTGAATGGATTAAGCCTTCTGTGATCAATCTTTCAATTCTGTTCCAACTTTCCTGTGATCACTGAGTGTTTACACAAAGCCCGAACATCAGCCAGCTTTACATTTAATGTGAACATAAAGAGAGCTGAGAGCACAGAGATATTTATCTGCTCAGGAATCCTAAAAATGAGAGTCATACTTGGCAAAAAAAGCTTCTCCAAAAGGCTCTTCAGGTTCTTAATCCACGACTTCAAAGCTACACTGAGAGGAAAGTGAATCATTTAGTGACATCCTGTGGTCGGATTTTGAAAAGGACGGTGGCCTTCAAGGACAAAAGCTCCTGTGGTGCATGATTACTATGATGATCACCAAATCTTCACAGAAGGTAGGCACCACTGCAGCCATGTTTACTGTGTAAAGCAGAGGAAACAGCACCTTTGGCTCATTCCTGAGGTTTATTTGCTGAATGAGGAGAAAACTGTCGGCCAAATGAACATGAAACAGCTCATTGAAAATGAGTCGACTGATGTACCAGAGGGAAGCCCCTGAGACTCACCATGAACACATGAACAGCTGTGTCTCTGGGAGTCGCAATAAACCGAGAAATGTCACCATTTATCCACTTTCATTCTGAAGCACTGACTGTACATTAATACTGACTCCATCTCCTCCAGTCCAGCTCAGGGTTTTTTGCTCCTCTTAACACCGTCCCTCCTCACAGCTCTGCAGGATATTCCTTTGACATCAGAGCGGTCAGTCACCTTTAGAGCATCAAATGACCACTTCCTCAGAAAGATGGACATTTGGACATAAACTAACATGTTAAGAACTCAGGACTGAGCAGAAACCTCTGGTCTGAAAATATGAGACAGTGTGGAAGTGCTAAAATCTGTGAATGTTCACTCGAGGCGGGCTCTGGAAGTACAGGAAGTCACAAATACACCAAGCCATGATTTTTTTTTTCTAACTCAGCAGTTTAGACAATATTAAGATCACAAGTTTGTCCAATCAGAGGCTCAGCTCAGCTCAGGTGACTGACAGGAGACTCAAAGCCCGCCTCATTTCCAATATAGCCGAGTCGGCCGTTCTGCTTCAAAAGCTTGTTTCAGAAACAGACGGGTGACGTCACGGAGACTACATCCATTACAGTCTATGCTAGGGACAAAAAACATGTCTGAGAAACATTTTGTCATGTCAGGTCATGTCAGGTTGTGTCAAGTTTGTTTTTATGTTCAGGTTCTGTTTCCGGGTGTGTTTTGTTAGCTTTTATTTTGAAGGTTACCTGAGTAGAGTTACGTGGAGGATACTCTGAGGACTGGAATCAGCTCACCAGTGTCCTCCTCCTCACTGATGAGCTCGATCTTTTCCCAGACACTTGGCCGAAAGGTGCCCCCGCTCTCCGCAGTAAAAACACAGCCCCTCCTGCAGACAGCGCTGACGCTCTGCTGATGACAACTTAGCTCGACCGAGCTGCATGGGCTCCTCCGCGACACTAGAGGGTGAAGGTTGGCCACCTCGGGAGGGTGCTGGCTGCAGGGAGTCTTCTTTTGATGAGAATGAGCTGGGGCGACCCTGGTAGTGGGATTGGCGAGAAGCTGTTGGCATTCAGAAAAAGAGGTTGGGGACAGCAGTTTCTGGTGGACTGGCAGGTGTACGGACCAGAGGAGAGATCCTGGATCCCCGCGAGCTTCATTGTGGACAAATCTATGATAAGGGACTTTTTTTGCCAAACAAGATAATAGCCCAGGGTCGTCCGGAGTTGGACCCTAGAGAGGAGGGTACTGTCATGTCAGGTCATGTCAGGTTGTGTCAAGTTTGTTTTTATGTTCAGGTTCTGTTTCCAGGTGTGTTTTGTTAGCTTTTATTTTGACATTTTACGGTTTAGTTTTGTGTTTAGTTTTACTTCCGTGTGGTTGACTGCCCTGATTGTTTCCAGCTGTTTGCCTTACCTTGTGTGTTTTTAGTGTCTGTGTCTTCCCTTGTCCTGTGCCAGTTCGTTTTGTTCGTCTGTGTGCCTGATCCTCTTCTCTCGTCAAGATCTGTGGTTTGTCCTTCGTCAAGTAGTCAGGATTCCAGCCGTTGGCTGTGTTCTTTTGTTGCTTCTTGTTATTCTTCCATTGGTTGAATAAATTATATTTTGCATTTAACCGAGTATTCACATCTGGATCCATTGTCTGAGTCTTGTCACATTTGTTTGACTGTTTCACTTTCTACTAAGGTTGAATAATTCCAGGAATTTTACCAAAATGAAATCTTTCCAAGAGAATTCTCAGAGATTAACGGGAATCTTTGGAGAACTTTATTAACTTCATTTACCTGGTCATATGCAAGTTGAAATATTAAACATTTTGTGTTGTTGTAAGCAGACATGCATGCAAACATGTTAAATGTGACATTTTTAGATGACATCATTTAATCTTCAGTGTATTTTTTTCTAAGTGACTCTAACTGTCCTGAATGGAGTCTTAAATCTTTGTCATAAGTAAACAGACATGCAAAAACTCCTGATACAACATTTATAAATGAGACTAATCAGTTTTTAGAACTGTACAACTTTAATGGTTTTTTTTAACAGAAAAACAAAAACCATGTGTGGAAAAGAAACAACATTTTTGTAACATTTATTTTTTTAATTTTAATTTAGTTATTTATTTATTTATTTATTTAATTTATTTTAATTTTACTTTGAACCATGCTCTATGTGTTCATATGGAGAGTCTTTAGAACTTGTACTACAGATTGCCATTGGGGGAGCCCTCAGTGTCACAGCTTCTGTCCTTCTGCCATTGGTCGTATTCAGTTTGTGACCTGAGCCTGACATAGCGCCTCAGCTCTCTGATGATTCGCCTGTAAACGATGCAAAGCATGGAAAAGGAAGCCCTCATTGGGGGACAGCGTGCCAGAGAAATCCAGCAGCATTCCCAGAGGAATCTGTCAGCGTCATGCCTGAGAGGGGTCCAGAGGATCTGTGGGTCAGACCACATGATTCTAAACTTAATCTAGTCTCTTTAGTGGAAGGTGAGGAGGTTTAAATCATAAGGTGTCTCCTGGTGTGCTTACCACCTGCAGTGTTCACTGACGGTTTTCATCCCTAAAATTAGGTTGGGGCCAGGGGGGGGTTACAAAATCGGTCCAGACCGCTTTCTTCTTGATCAGAGACACTTAAAGTAATTACAGTGGAGACATCTCATTAGCTCAAAATCAAGGCTCAAGACATCAAATGTATAATTAACTTTGTCACTGCACACATTGAAGAGACACCTGTACAAAATAAAAACTACCAGATCAAGTTTTTTAAAAAGAAGAGTTCATGTTGGGATTCAACCTGCTCTGAAAGGATTAAACCTGCTGCATATGGGCGGGATGATTAAAGGGCAAAGCATTCTGAGGACACATCTGGTCTCTCAGATAGTAAAGGTCAGACATTTAAAAAGTCTGATCCAAAAGAAAGAAGAAATTTTAAAAGACACGCTTCAGAAACAAAAAGCACTGTAGGAAGAGATCAGACTCAAAGATGAGCTGTAAAACGTAAGAGATGAAGGAGTGAGATCCATTTTACATCCGTCGGTGGCTGCAGACCTGTTTCTGCTCCTCTCTTTGTGTGTAATCAAAACCATTTACAAAGACAAACCTGATCTGAGCGGTTTCACTCAGCCCCGTTCCTCTCCTCAGTCCTCTCTCACTTGTTGGGACACAGAGCACTCAGTCTGTCTGTGACCTTCGTTAAACCCTCGCTAATGTGAGCCGACCACCATCTAATCACATTAATCTATCAGTCTGAGACACTGAGTGTCATACATCCTTCAGAACAGAGGTGAGACTGTGTGTGTGAGTGTGTGTGAGTGTTATCTTTGGACTTCTTTTGAGTGGAGCTTTTTTAAGGGGCTCTGAGCTGAGCGTGGTTTAATTTACACAGAGGTGGGAGCATGGACTGCTCATTAGACCCAAGGGGTGGGAGTAAATGATCTAAATAAATGATCAGGATTGATGTAAAGGAAATTAGCACACCTGTCCATGTTTGGGCTTCAAGAATTGACCTCTGTCTAAGCGTTCAGCAGAACAATTGCCAACCTTTGTTATCTGGGCTATTACAGATAAGCTAATGAAGCTAAGCTCCAGAAGCTAACGTTAGTTTAACTAGAGCCCTTTGGACAACAGCTAACAATGATGGACGATCACCAAAGAACAAAAACTAGAACCAAACAGGCCAATGAACTACAACAAACAAAGAGACATGATGAACAACACAGCTAGGAGCTAACGCTAGGCTAACTGTATTTCTTTACAGCAAAGTGACATGTAGCCTCACATATGATGCTGACTTACCTCAGAACATCCTTGTTCATTTTATTCATGTTGAGTTGACGTTGTGGTCTACATCACAACTTTATCCAAAGAAGACACTTTACTGGGTTGAGATGTGTTTAAGGAAAGGGTTAAAAATACACCCATCACCCAGCCCCTCATGATACCTTATGTCAAAGCGGCACGTACCCCATGAACACCATGTGACCATTTTTAAACTTCAAAATTTCAGACGGATATACAGACTGTGATTGGCTCGTCGTGTTTGAAGGCAGGACTTAGCTATAAGTTAACTGGCAGCATCTGGTTTTCATGCAGACTTATTCTTTTTAAGTGTTCATGAATGTTGTTAGGCTCATCAGTCAGGTTGACATGGAGGCATGTTGTTCCTGAATCGGCTCTTGTAACTTTAGTTGAATGAACAGAAGAAGGTGGCAGAGCCAGAAGGAGGTTTTTCTTTTATTTCCAACCAGCTCAAACAGCAGAATAAGATCACAGAGCTTTAAAAGGTGACTTAAAGAAATGCTTTACTTCAATTTCACTTTTCTTTCTTCATGGTGATTTATTGTAAATCCCCTTACACTCATGCAGAGATATGGTGAAGACAATAAACTTCCTTTAAATGCTTTTTTTTTTCTTTATTTGAAGTTTGAACTCAGTGGGCTGAAGGTGTTACACACAGATTACTTGTGACTCTGTTACCTAAACATCGATTAAGGAGGGCATTTTGAATGAGTTATTTGGTTATTTGGAGGCATTGAGGAGGTTTGCTTTGTCTGTTTCCTTGAAGGCATCTAATGATATAAGTTTCTGTATTCAGATGAAGTTCTGTTTCAGCTCTGAACTCTAAAGTAAAGCTTCATCTTTAGCTAACAACAGGAGACGAGCTATTGAGCGCCCTGTAAGCTCTGGAGATGAGTGAGGAGTGTCAGACGCGTTGTTATCACCTCTCTATATGGCAGCACACTGGAGACACAGCAGCTGCTTGTCTATGTGTGGGAGTGGAACAAGAGGCTGTAGCCTCCATAAATCAATGTCAAATCATCATACAGGCCAGATATGACTTTGAGCCAATTATCACGTTGGTCGGAGCCCTGACTGAGTGACTGAAAGTCAATTTTCACTTTGTGACTGCTTCATTTTCACCAGTGGTCTGACCTAGCACCTGAATGTTCACCGCGTGGGAGGAAATGAAGAAGTTAGAGAAAGAAGTGATGAGAAAATCTCACTGTGGGTAGTTTTGATGCGGAGTTCCTGTGGTTTCATTCATCTTTGTTTCAGATATACGTATGTTAACAGTGTTCTCTTTTTAATTATTACTCTGCTCAAATTCTCTTACGGTAAGTAGTTAGGGTTGTAATATTTATACATGTGCAATATTTGACCAGGTAAATGTATTTAATACACAATGGACCCGAATATAAGACTTTTTTTTTCTTTTTCATTGAAAATAATGAGGAAAAAGTGGTACCGTCTTATAATCGGGGTCCTCCTATATTCGGGTCATTATGGTGAATTCCCCCCAAAATTCCTGTTAATTTAAAAAAAAATTCCAAAAGAAATTTTCAAATTTTGAAAACTCCCAGAATTTTGTGACTCTGTTTGTAGTATCAAGTCATTTGTTGCCTAGTCAGCGTTGCCAGACGTACGATAATTATCGTATTTGTACGATAATTTAGCCCTCTGTACGATGTACGATCAATAATTCCAAAAAAGGCTAAATGTACGATAATTTGACAATTTCGTGTGGTTGTTACAGATCTACCCCAGTCTGATGGATTTATCCGTAAACCCTAAATACATCTTATATCATGTGACGTTTCCAGCCAATCATAGTTTAAGTGTCATTCGTCTCAGAACGATTGACAGCCAATCACGGTCGTAGGAGCTCCATCAGGAGGAAGTCAGTCAGTTGAGAGAAAAATGAGCACCGGAGCCTCGAGCTGCTGATCAAACGCTGCTGATGTGGGGCAGGGCGATGAATGCTCACAAAAGTGCCTGTAGGACACTAAACAGAGTGATCAATTGTGATCAACTCAGCAATAAGACAGTTGTTTTAATCATTATCAGTTATTTTGATTATTTTGTCGGGTGTACGATAATTTCAACCCAAAATACGATAATTTTGAGGCTCTGGTACGATAATTTGATATTTCCCATCTGGCAACGCTGTGCCTAGTAAGACGTTAGCAGCTCAGTTAGCACATGTTAAGAAGGCTTGAGTGGTAAATGTTTCTGTCATTCATGATACTCAACTCTTAATGAGCCCTGTAGGATGGGTACAAGTGGTCCAAGAGAGCCAAGAAAACCTCCCCCACACCATCAGACCAGCAGCAGCAGCAGGCTGAAGAGTTGATCCAAGGCAGGATGGATCCATGCTTTTATGTTGTTGACTCCAAATCCTGAGTCCACCATCTGAATGTTGAGCAGAAATCCAGACGTTTTTCAGTCGTCCATGGTCCAGTTTTGGTGAGCCTGTATGGGTTGTAGCCTCAGTTTGCTTTCTGGCAGGATTGTCCTCCGGTGTGGTCTTCAGCTGCTGTAGCCCGTCTGCTCCAAGGTTGGACCTGTTGTGGGTTCAGAGATGCTCTTCTGCCGACCTTGGTTGGAACCAGTGGTTCTTTGAGTTCCTGTTGTCTTTCTGTCATCTCCAATCAGTCTGTCCAATCTGACCTCTGACCTCTGGACTCAACAAGACATTTAGTCCCAAAGAACTGCTTCTCACTACAGATGGTTGTGGGTTCAAATCTCAGTAGATTAGCAGTTGGTCAAATACTTAGACCAACAACCATGCCGCGCTCAGGGTGCAATCACATGCTACAGAGCTGCTGCCATGTGATTGGCTGATTGGATCTTTGAGTTAATGAGCAGGTGAACAGGTGTACATCTTTTTTGTCATTATGTAAGTTTTCAGAGCCAAGTTTCCTCTCCTGTGAGTGAAAAGCAGTCGTGAAACAGTGACTTGTCTTTGGTCTCTTTTAGAACAGTTAGAATCAGATAAACTGAAGCTTTTTTTGTTGTTACATTATGTGAAAATGAAGTCAGCAGAAACCTGGGATGACCCCAGTATTCATGCTCAGTAGGGTGAATCTGATTATCACCTTTAATGCCTCTCTGTGCGTGCAGTCTCTCAGTGTCTGCAGTGCATCACAATCTTCAGATTATAATCAGAGATCAGGGAGATCCAAATGCAGAGTGTGGTTTAAAGGATATGGACCAGAATATATGTAAATATACTCAGCAATACGTCGCTAAGATTTCACATCTGCAACTTTCTGACCAACTTTCAGAGCATCGCTGTTCATTTCTCAGTTTATTTCATTCTCTTTGATGAACTCTGTGCATCGATGCACCGCTGTTATATAAAGATAAATGATGAAACTTCTCTACATACATCATGCATGTGTGTGTGTTTATGGAGTGTGTGCATCCTCAGAAGTTGAGAGGGTTTAACTGTCTTCATTCTTCCTCTCCTGACTGTCTGTCTGCTTCGCTTCACAGACTGCACACACCTGCAGCCCATACTGACAAGACGACCCCACTGACCGGAGGTATGGAGGCTGGATGTTTGAGGTGGAGAGCAATTTATTTTACACACACACACACACACACACACACACACACACACACACACACACACACACACACACACACACACACACACACACACACACAGACTTACAGTTTCACTAGAGGAAAATAAAAGGGGCTGGAAAACAACGTCTGCTCTTTCTGTTCCTCTCAAATAAAGAAAGGAAGTGCCTCGGGCACTTTGTTTCTCTGACCTTCAGACTCTCTGGACCTGATCCACTGAAGTTTGTGCTGCTCTGGAGTCAACAGATTTTGATGTTAATATGAACGGCTCTCATTCTACCAGCTCACTACATAAAGCCAGCTGGACATAAGCTGTGAAATGTGTGAAGATCTTTCATGGATGTCCTCTTAAACACTGTCAGTGTTTTGAGTTTGTGTCAGCGACTGATGACATCATTCAGGTTCGTTGTTCTCTGTGCTGACAGTTTGCTTCAGATCTTTGACTCAAACATTTATGAAGTCAGGACACTTTTTATTCACCTGCAGGTCATTAATAGTGTGAGGTGAGTAAAAAACAAGACTCTGATCAGTTTGGATTTCCATAGTGAAGAAATCATCATCAGTTTCTCTCCGAACACTCCCACTCTGCTGAAGAACATCCCATCATGTTGGTGAAAGAGATGGATCAGGATCTTTGAATGTTGTTCCACCAAATGAAGCCTTGGTTCAGCATAAACCCATCGTTTAATGAGCTGAGCAACGTAATGCAGGTTCAGACTTTTTAAACACCTTTAAACAGTTTAACATAGTTTAACCAAGGGGCAACATCCGGTAGAAAAAATAGAAACCTATGCTGAAGTGCTAAAAGTTACTGTTCATGGAGAATCCACTAGAGGCTGGCTGCAGAAAGACCAGGAGTCACAAATACATCAAGCCAAAAAAACAGACTTTTACAGCATTAAAAACATATTTACAGCCTGGTTCAAAAAACGGTTTGAGTCTGAAATGCTAATTTTGCTATCTGCACACACTGTGTGGTGAGTGTATTTCTTTTCTAATTCAGCGGTTTAGAAGATATTAGGATTACAAGTGTGTCCAATCAGAGACTCAGCTCAGCTCACGTGACTGACGGGAGCCCTATAGCTGTTAGAACTGTCATTTGACTGTATCATAACCAGACGTGGAGACTACCTCCATGTTTTATAAAGTCTATGAGTCTGACACAGCTTTACAGTTTGGTTTTACACAGCGTTACACAGCGTTACACAGCTTTACACAGCTTTTCACAGCTTCATGCAGGTTACACAGTTTAGTTTTTTCACAGCGTTACGCAGCTTTATGCACTTAATGCAGTTTTAGACACATTTACACAGTTTTAAGCAGCTTTGCACATAGTTATGCAGTTTTACACCTGTTTACACAGCTTCACACAGCTAAGACCTGTGCTTACAGAGCAGGACATCAATCCATGGCCTTCAAGTCGGTCCCCTGAGTCTCTTACATGAAGCACAAACATCCAGACCTGTCTGAATGCGGCCATAGATTGGCAACATCTCTATCAGCCTCGGTTGTTTCAGAATTAAACCAGTGCTTCAGCGGCTTCAAGGATAGAAAACATATGACAAAAGGTGTTGTTTACTGAAGGCTTCTACAGTCCTACAGAGACCAGGAGAGAGAGAGAGACCTGAAGAGAGAGAGAGAGAGAGAGAGAGAGAGAGAGAGAGAGAGAGAGACCGGGAGAGAGACCGGGAGAGAGGCAGACCTGAAGAGAGAGAGAGAGACCTGGAGAGAGAGAGACCTGGAGAAAGAGGTGGGAGCTGTGGTGAAGAAGCAACAGAATGAGGCCTGTCTGCTCTAATACAGTTTGTTTGAGATTCTGGACACACACACACACACAAACACACACACACACAAACACACACACACACATTCACAGTTAGCTGGTCAGCAGCGGGATGAACAGAGCTCTAGTTATTGATTTCAGCTTGTTGTTGTTTGCGAGGCTAGCTTGTCATAGCTGCTCTCCAGATGATGTCCTGATAGGCTGCACACAGCAACAACAAAAGTCATTTAATCTGCCAGGAAGAGCTGCAGATTCAAAGACAGGACGCTCAAAGGCAGCTGTTTCCAAAGGTTAAACCTACAGCCGGCCCCAAAGATTAAACTTACAGCCTGCCCGTGCAGTCCAGGGGACAGAAAAATAAATGTTCTCCAATAAAAACACAGAGACACATTTTTTCCTCCTTTGTTCTGATACAAATACAACAGGGCTTCTCAATCATCTGTTCAATTAATGATGAATCCACAGTTTAGCTCCTGCTGGACTCAGATCCAGCTGACAGATCCACATTAGTCTGGTTTTAAAGAGGTAGACACTAAAGCACATTAATAAAGGAGGAGAGGTGTGCAGGCTTTAGGACAATGTTTCTCAAATTATTTCAGACCAAGGACACTTACACCCCCCCCCCCCCCCCACCCCCCCAAACAAATTCAAGAGACACTTCCTGAGAGGACAACAATAGCAAATAACAAAAGCAAGAACAAAGAGTCAAGTCTGCAGACCATCAGCTTCTCTTTACAGATACAAAATGCAGATCTCTGCTCTGAAAACTGAAGCCATGAGTTTCTACACTGAATGCATTCAGCCAGGCCGGGCATTCTGTCAACACAGCAAAATCAATGCAGACCCAAGTCCAAGTCCAAAGACCATGGAGCGTAGAGAGCTGCTGCAGGATTCATGCATGTGGAGCATGAGTTAGCCATGTGGACAGCTGTGAGGGTAAAACTGGAGCAGGTCTGCTCTGTCAGAGCTCAGAGGCTAAAGCACATCTGCAGCAGATCCAACCCTAACCCTAACCTCAATAACAGCTGAGTTTATCCACCCGTCATGTTCTGCTCCTCAGTCAGAGTTCAGTGAGTATCTGCTCCCCTCCATGTCCGTCAGAAGAAGACCATGTGGCTCTGTGTAAAACGATGTTTTAACTGGATGACTTTTAGAGGAAAACAAACACATTACAGGTTTTATTTCAACCTTTTCTGTCTGAGCTTTGTCAGCTTTTGATGAGGAATGTAGAGTCCTGAGACGGGATGAGCCCACGGTCAGATGGAGATCTGACAGCTGACAGAAAGAAAGGTTATTTAATAGTTGAAATAAAGTCAGTATGCTGGTTTAGAGCCTCATTTGTGTTTGTGTTAATGTCCATTTTGTCCACAGTCCCTCTAATTAAATCACAGAGTGACCTCACAGAGGAGCACTGAAGCTTCCACCTACTTCACTTGCTAAATGCTGTAAAGCTCTGTACTGATGGTGGGTTAAGATGAGATCAGACTTCTTATCTTGTCTTGATGTTGGGTCTCTGTTCATAAAATGTATCATCATTTACAGGTCTAGACCTGTTAACGCTTTTGGAAAGCGTCTTGAGATAATGTTTGTTATAAAATGGCGCTATATAAATAAAGATTGATTGATGATTGATTGATTGGTTTATGTACACACCTTTAGTTTGTCATGAAAGATGGTAAAAAGTCATCTTAAACAGAAAGGCAAGAGAGTAAGAAGAACAAAGCCATGAGTTCATGAGGATAAATGTATAAAGTCAAATATTTATGAAAAAGGATGTTATGAACTGAGACAGATGTAATTTCAATCAAAGGTCAAAGGTTAATCAATGAAGCTGAAGGAATAGGAACATCTTTGATGTTTAAAAATGTGATGTTTAAAAGGTGATTATATATATATATATATATATATATATATATATATATATATATATATATATATATATATATATATATATATATATATATATATTAGGTTTCAGCCAGATTTCAGCCACTGAAATTTTTCGGCCAAAAATGACCCAAAAGTGCATTTGGGTTTTCGGCCAAAGACTTTTATCACAAAAACAACATGGCAGAAACAGCATGTTGTGATGGTGCAAGCAAAAACTGTGGCCGGCATGCTCTTGTGTGGATAAGGGCAGATGTGTTCCAGTGTATCTGAGAAAGACCCACAGATATTGATTTGTGAAGCATGGGATGCGTGCGCAAGAAATGATCCAGGCCGCGATGACTGCAGAGAACACACTTGGAGAGGGAGACGCGCAGAGCACAGGAGAGAGAGAGAGAGCAGAGTGCAGAAAAAAAGGACATTGTGGCTCTGAACCAGCTGAGGGTCATTCCTCTCTTATAGGTCAGATCTATACCCTGTTCTTTATTTAACAGATTAAACAGCCTCATGTTATTTATCTGATTTACATGACGGGATGGTTAAGCCTTCACAACTCTCCTCTGGTCTCTGTGTTGCGCACAGCAGCTTCGCATTGATGCACAGACAACGTGAGCGCTATCAAAAGAACTACCAAAAGAATTTAAACTAACTTTTCTGTAAAAAAAAAAAAAAAACCTCACAGACAGCATGATTAAACATTCCTACAGAGGAAGGCCACCAATCATTTATAAAGTGTGAAACCGTTCTGTTTGATACTTTTTGCCTGAAAAAATGTCAACTGGTGTAACCAATGTATTTCATAAAAATCGGACATTGCACAAAAAAGTTCCTCTGAATGTGATTTAATCCGTCTACTACACTGTAAAAAAAAAAGGAAATTTAAACTAATTTTAAACCAGCTGAGCCAAAAAAAAAAGAGAAAACATTGATGTCTACGACATACTAACTCACTCAGAACAACAAAACCATACTATCAAGTTTATAAAAGAAATTGTTGAAATATACTTTGAGGTGATATCACAAAAAGATCACAAATAACTGATTTCATCAGAATACTGTCATCACTTCTAGGAAGGTGAATTATTTCATCCTTGTCATGTTTTTGTTGTTGAACCATTTGACAGTTTGATGGGACTGATTCTTTAACTGGTTCAAAATGGTAGAAATGTCAAATAAAAAATACTCTGACATCAACAGAAATGACAACTTCACATTTAAACAAACAGCTAACATGTTGTTTGAACAGGTTTAAAGCAGATTTATGATACCAACCTTTATGTGTCTCTGTCCCCTGTGAAGATCATTCAAACACTGGGGGGTCTGATTTTCATAGCTTTGAGTTTTTATTTCACCCTGAGCTGAATTCACTTTGAATTATGACTTCAGTGCCATGGCTCCAAGCTGCAGAGACCACAGACGGTCAGGCTCAGTCACCACAGCCCTGTCGCCACATTTACAGAGCGGGTTTTTCATTTTACCCTGAAAGTAATTTGAATTTACTGCTCGAGCTCGCCTCCTTACAATTCCCCCGTTTCTCTGCTCCGGGACAAAACAGCCCCTCTACAGCGGTCCAAATCTGAGTTCACCTGCTGTTTTCATCAGTGTAAGATGATGCTAACACACACACATGCAAACACAGAGCAGCTTTAGCAGCGTCTGAGTAAACAAAGACCACATTGTGATGATGAATCTGTTCAATAAGAAACTAATGATCCTGTGTCAGCAGAGTCTGCAGCGTGTGAAGCTCTCAGTTAAACTCCTTCACAACATCATCAGCCGCTCTCCGTCACACTGACACCACGTCTAGACCGCAAGTGTATCAGACGCATTATTTACTCAAACCTCTGGCACAGCAGATGCACCCTCAGTCTAACTCTGTGGAGCTGTGTGCAGCAGCCCAGTGTAGGCTGACCGCTCAGCTACAGCTTCAGCTTCAGCTCACCGGTCAGCTACAGATTCAGGGCCAGTTCACCGCTTAGCTTCAGCTTCAGCTTAAGCTCACCACTCAGCTTCAGCTTTGACTTCAGCTCATCACTCAGCTTCAGCTTCAGCTCACCGCTCAGCTACAGCTTCAGCTCACCGCTCAGCTTCAGCTAACCGCTCAGCTACAGCTTCAGCTCACCACTCAACTTCAGTTCACTGCTCAGCTAAGGCTTCAGCTCACTGCTCAGCTTCAGCTCACTGCTCAGCTAGAGCTTCAGCTCACCTCTCAGCTTCAGCTTTAGCTCCCCGCTCAGCTAAGGCTTCAGCTCACCGCTCAGCTTCAGCTCACCGCTCAGCATCAGCTTCGGCTTCAACAGCTCACCGCTCAGCTTCAGCTTACCGCACAGCTTCAGCTTACAGCACAGCTTCAGCTCCAACAGTTCACCACTCAGCTTCAGCTCACCACTTAGCTACAGTTTCAGCTCACCGCTCATTCAGCTCACTGCTCAGCTTCAGCTCACTGCTCAGCAACAGCTTCAGCTCACCACTCAGCTTCAGCTTCAGCTCACGGCTCACCGCTCAGCTTCAGCTTAAGCTACAGCCTCACTGCTAAGCTTCAGCTCACTGCTCAGCTTCAGCTCACCACTCAGCCACAGCTTCAGCTCACTGCTCAGCTTCAACTTCAGCTAACCACTCATCCACAGCTTCAGCTCACTGCTCAGATTCAGCTTCAGCTCACTGCTCAGATTCAGCTTCAGCTCACCGCTCAGCTTCAGCTTACCGCACAGCTTCAGCTTACAGCACAGCTTCAGCTCCAAAAGTTCACCGCTCAGCTTCAGCTCACCACTCAGCTTCAGCTTTAACAGTTCACGGCTCAGCTTCAGCTCACCACTCAGCTACAGTTTCAGCTCACAGCTTATTCAGCTCACTGCTCAGCTTCAGCTCACTGCTCAGCAACAGCTTCAGCTCACCACTCAGCTTCAGCTTCGGCTCACGGCTCACCGCTCAGCTTCAGCTTAAGCTACAGCCTCACTGCTAAGCTTCAGCTTCAGCTCACTGCTCAGCTTCAGCTCACCACTCAGCCACAGCTTCAGCTCACTGCTCAGATTCAGCTTCAGCTCACTGCTCAGCTTCAGTTTACTGCTCAGGCTCAGATTCAGCTTCAGCTTCAAGAACTCCAAAGAGAGAAAGAACGAGACATGGACTTGATCTTTAAGAGAGGAAATCTTGAATTACATCTGCTGTTAACCAGCGCTACTAAGAAATAAAATCAACTTGCGGCGGCGGCGGGATGGGGTGTGTGTGTGTGTGTGTGTGTGGGGGGGGGGGGGGGGGGGGGGGGGGGGGGGGGGCATGTGCACAGATTCATTTTCAGCCACCCACTGTGATGTTGGATTCACTTTTATACTATTATAAACAACAGTCTGCCTCATTTTGACTATTTTTTAATATTGTGAATTGAGCTGCACTTGATGTTAAAAACAACAGCCTGTCTTTTTTACATTGTATTTTTTTTAACCAATGTTTTATTAGTATTTTAAAATAGCATGTTCTCTCTGCCCATAACAGAACGTCTCTGATGGCCAAACCCCTTGTTATGTTTCTGTAATGGTTAGTCCACCAGGACGTCTCTGCTCTTCATTCAAAATGATATATTTAATGCTACAATGTAATTATTGTTGTTGCCATGAATTATCAAATGTTCTGTTTAAAAAGAAAAAAATGAAGCACATTATTATTTTTGATTGATAAATCACTGTTATTTACTTTCATTCCTGAATAGAAAAATCTGTTGAAGTGGTTTAGTTTGTTTGTTATTTCTGATTCATTTCTGACTCCTCAGAGAAATCCAGTTTTCTGGTTCGACTTTGTAAATAAAATCAGTTTGAAACTCCTTACTTCTGTTCAGAATGATAAGATGAGGCTTCAAACTTAAGCTTCTTCTTATGTAAACTAGTTATTTAAATAGTTTCTAAACAGCTTCATTGTGTTTTAATGATTTTAAAAAATAACACTGAAAATAATCAACACAAAAATGTTGTCTTGTGTTCATTTTAAAAAGCAAACTTGACATTTAAGAAATCAGACAGCACAAAAGCTGCAAATTACAGAACATGATTTGCTTTTTTTTGTTAAATACATGATGGAACCTTTTCACTTTTTTGTATTAAATGGAAGTGAAATATCACCCAAATGACTCGATATAAAATTGGTTGTTGCTTGAAATTACTATTTTTTAAAATTGATAAGTATGCCCCGTGGACTTGAAACGTACCCCTAGTTACAGATTCACTCGTGCGTGCTCACAGCTCATCACAAAACGAGTGAGAACTCGTGCTGAGAATTTCACACGTGTCTGTTGGCAACCTGCAGGAAACAGATTCTCCTCCTGAGCGTGGTAAAGCAGTGGATTCATCCTCTGTTTGGCATGAGGTGAACAAGAGAACGCTCGGTCTGTGCATCGATAAAGACGTCTGGACGGTGAGCTGCTCATCCAAACACACGCTGGAAGCTGTAGCAGCATCCTGAGGATCCGTTCCTCAGCTGACCAAACAAACAGTTTTCCCACCCTCACTGGTGAAATCCAGAATTAGTGAAGTGTGAAAAACACGACCTGCAACAGGCGGACCCCTCTGACAGGATCAGACTGAGCCAGGAGGCGTGTTGGATGGTACATTAGAGGTCTGGACTCCGCATTAATCTGTCTCCATACACACAGAGTGAACCACGATGCAGACCAGTCACCTGATCAGACTCTGTAGACCACCTCAGATGAACACAGCAACATTTAACTAGGCAGAAATACTCACACACTCCTCTTCCACTGAAAGACTTCATGCAGAAACATGCTCTCCTCTTTTTTCCCCGACTTTATCAAACAGTGTGTTTCAAACGAGGAGGGGACACAGCAGGCTTTTAAAAATAACACTTACACGCAGAAAAAGAAACAAATGTTGAATTCACTCCAATTTG